>OX596281.1:1200000-1800000 GCA_951394225.1 Harpalus rufipes
GTGCTTGCCACTTCGGACATACTTTGCAATTTAACTTCTTGAAAATTACGGCATGCCTCTTCACTTAAAAATGATATCTTGAAGATTTCCTCGACGATGTACAAAGCCTTAAGTATATTAACTTATGCCGAGATGAAAAATGCTTGCTGTCTGAGAAGGGCGTAAGACAAGGAAGAAAGCGAATAACCGCGTTGAAATAACATGTCAGAAAATATTATTAAATAAGTAAATAGTAAAGAGACTTCCTGCTAACCAAATTTCCGGTTAACAAAACATGAAAATACTTATTTTTATGGCACACATCATTTGTAATAATATTTGTCTTCATGTAAACTGTAAGTGACACATCCGTCATTTGTTAAATCTCATTATATAAAGCAATTCATAGCCAACTAATTACTTGCAAAATTTTCACACACAAATCAAGTGAAACGAATGATAAATTAAGATGAATCTCTCTATTTTTAGCACAGTCATTTTTCTTTCTGGCCACACATTGTGCGAAATACAATGGTTAGGGCGAGTGACAAAAGATTGTAATACCGAAAGAGAATACGAGATGATTGAAAGAAATAGGAACAAATAGCTATTTCCTTTATTAATAATTTTGGGCGAGGGCAACAATATTTCTTAATAACTTTTTTTCGAAATCTCATTTTTACCTTCCGTCACCTTTAGGTAAGGAAAGTATTGTCTTTGGTTAAAAAATTCAATAAGTTTTTAGTAAATAAGCATGTTTTAGGGTCCCTATAATACGATTTTACCATTTTTACGATGATGTATGTATGTATGTATGTATGTATGTATGTATGTATGTATGTGTGTGTGTGTGTGTGTGTGTGCGTGTGTGTGTGTGTGTGTGTGTGTGTGTGTGTGTGTGTCTGTGTGTATGTGACGAAAGTTTCGGATCGCATAACTTCAATACTACGATTCCAAAAATTATATTTTTTTCGTATTCCTCAAGTTTACATCCAAAAGAATAACTGATTAGATTTTGGTTATAATTGGTCAACCGGAAGTAGCCTCATTTGAAGATTAACAGTTAAATTTGATATATTGATATTTAACGTTATTATAACTTATACGATTGATTGAATTTTGTACTTCATATTCAATAGATATAGAGTTAAAGAATTTTAATGAAATTGAATTTTGTAAATTAGCCAGCTATGCTAAACATGGAAACTACTAATATATTCATATAATTCAAATTGACAGATGTCAGTATTAATAAAAAGTAAATTAATGTGGCAGAGATGAGTGTTACAAGTTTCTTGAAAGATATAAGCGAGATGATTTCATTGGTTTGAAAATGTCATGAGCAGAAATGAAGAATATATTGTATGAAGAATAAATAGCTTAGTAGTAAGAAAGTAAAAGAAACAAAGAAAGATCAAAGTTAAGATGGAAGGGCTGTATTTCACTAGACTTGAGAGAAAAGGAACTGAATGAGAAAGACACGTAAACCAGAAATGAGTGGAAGAAGAAAATAAAATATAGCGACCCCTAACGAATGGAGTGGTCTTGTGGCTATGCTGCTCGACCGGCATCACTAAGGTCGTCGGATCGATTCCCCATCATTCCAGACGTTATATGCTATGAATACCACTCGGTAGGAGGGTTTTTCTCCGGGTACTCCGGTTTCCTTCTGTCGGTAGGTACACATACTTCCAACACGGCTAGTTGCTATAGAGCGCTACTTCACCACTCGGGTAGAGCCATCTCTGTTCACTAAGTGAAAGTTCGAAGGCGTCAATAACCGAGAATACAAGACTCTGTCTAATTCTCAACCATCATTACACTGAACAAACAATTACACTAACACAAACACATCACCCTAAAGAGGAGATTACTATCGCCTATACCGGGCACCACACAGCATTTACATTTATTTACGGAAAGTATTGTGCTGGCCACAACAGATTTTTTTTCAGCATTTTTACCCCCAATCTCTATATATGAAATTTTGAGAAATAATACTAAATAGGTTTTAAACTAAATATCGCGTTAGCTCTTCGTAGAGCATCCCGGGCCAACTCTATTATAAAATGAGTATGACAAATAAGTACTTTACTATTTGTACATAACCCTGTAATTATTTGTACCTGTCGCACCTACGCATTAATGCATGATGCAGCATCCTAGAATAACCGACGACGTCACCCGATGCGTCAAGCGTCGAGTCGCACCCACTGCCAACGAGCGCTGCTGCCTCGACGCGTACAATAACCTGCGGCGACGCTGTTTACTGTTGTTTCGGCGTCTGTCGTACTACTGAAGCCTTGCCAACCACTACTGCGGTGTTGATAAACCCAGTCTTATGTAAGATAATGCGGTGTATGTAGGTAGAAGATTGTAGGTCAAGTAGATGAAATTGGTAAAGAAAGAGGTATCTAATAGGTTGACTTAACATGTAAATAGTTTGTGACATTGTGACATATAATAATTTTCTACAGTCAATTGACAAAGTAAGCATTTTGCGCTCGCATATGTCAACACAAAATGTTGCTCATGTGTAACAAAATAGAAAACGCGCTCATTCTCCGAATTTTTGTATTGTCTGTGTTCAAAAACTTCGATAGTAAGTTTACTACTTTTATAATATAATGATGTCTGTATGTATGTGTGTGTGTATGTGTGCGTGCGTGTGAGAGAGTATATGACGATCGTTTCGAATCGCATAACTCCAATTCCAAAAATTATAATTATTTCGTATTCCTCCAGTTCAGATCCATATGCAGACATGATTAAATTTGGTTATAATTGGTCCACGGAAGTACCCTCATTTGCAATTTTTAACAGTTTTTTTTTTTGGAAGTGCAGTTAAATATCATTTTTTGACATTTAATGTTATTATAAATTTTAAAGAATATATTATTCTCTATGCGATTGGATTGAATTTTAAACTTCATATTGAATAGATATAGAATTAAAGAAATATAAAGATATTAAATTTCACATATCAACCAGCTCTGCTAACGATGGAAACGGCTAATATATTCAAATAATTCAAATTGACAGATGTCAGTATCAATGAAAAGAAAATGAATGTGACAGAAATGAAGATATTAAAATATATATTGGGGAAGACACGGACACGTTTTTAGAAAGATACAAGAGAGACGATTACATTGGTTTGAACATGTCATGTGGTCAAAGGAAAACCAAAGATAAGATGGAAGGACTGTATTTCGGAAGACTTGAGAGAAAAGAAACTGAATGAAGATGACACGCAAAACAGAAATGAGTGGAAGAAGAAAATAAAAAAAATAGCGATCCCTAACGAATGGGAAAAACTAAAGAAGGAGATGTCAGTGTCAGGTGCAATTTACATAGTTTGTTTATGAAATAATTTTATGGAAATATAGGATCTTTTGTAAGAAAATTTATATATGAAGTTTGTCCATAATATAAGGTAATATGCTGGCCACATCAGATTTTTTGTACTGATAACTTGTAAATAAGGCAATATGTCGTATGTGTTTCTCGTCGGTTTCAAAGAATGCCACACTCCTACGTTACACATCAACAATATCTCAATCAACAATGTACCATTTTGCACTCTTAATAAACAAATATATATTTTCTATGAATAATTACAGATCAAAGCTCTACAAAAGTTGTTCAATATGGTGTGTTATTGTGTGGGTGTGAGTCCTCGCCTTCTGTCATCCTCGGCCTGACTTCTTGGCGTAAACTCAAGCCATTTCTATAATAACATTACTTCGCGCTGGGTACAGGTTGCAAGCGTACTATTCCCAAATCACACCAACCATCAGGGATTTCATACGCGTCTGGCTTCACACTATGTCTTTCCCTTCCCATCATGTTTTGTCACCTTTAAAGCGTTTTAACAAAATTTGAAAAACTGAATTTATAAAATCATTTTTCGTTCGCAGTTATTGTTTATTTCTTTGCATGTGAAAAAAAAAACTATAATAGATGAATATTAGACAACCTAAATCTTATTTTTAATCTAGTAATTATAAATTTGAGCGACTATTCCTAATAATCACATAATGTGACCACTATTATGGAGCAGAAGTATTTATCAAATCAAATAGCTACTTTACCATCGACTTAGCAATTGCCTTAATCGTCTGACAAATGACTATGCGGTTTTGGCCCCGCCATAAATCTTACAAGCAGTAAACAGTTACACCAGAGCCGTTAAGGAATCAACGGAATTATTGCAAATACAGACATGACAATTATTTTGTCAAACGTATTCGCGTTGTACCACTCTTCTTCAGGGCTAACGAAATATAATTTGAATTATTATATCAAATTATATTTTCTTTAAATATATTAATTTATTTAATACAAATGTAACTTTTTTTTTGCAAAAATAACTAGACAAAACTACCCCCCCCCCTTCATAAGGTAAAGGTTTTTTTTGTTTACATTGACTGGGCTATGGCGCAGAGTGTTTTCATCATATATATTTTACATCATGGTTTAAACTTGCATAGAAAAATTAAACTATTCTGATTTACGGTGTTGATGTATTGTAAATTTTACGTCTTCCATATATATATTGATAAAATGTATGTATTCCGATTCTTGGAATCATCCATTACATTTCATAACCTACGTCAATTTAAGCAATGTTTACATGCATATAAAATCATGTAAAATAAAAATGCAAATCGCTTAATGTTTAATATTCAAAAGATACAAAGGACAGTGGAGTTATGAAGTTAAAATAAAACGATCCTAAGCGTGAGCTTGTTCACACAGCAACGGAAAATTTAGTTTTCGAACAAGATTAAATTGTTAATTATTCATAAGAGACTTACAAGGGTTTTGATATATAATTAATAAATATTGTTTATGGTTATTAACTTCCTAACATTTATTAAATTTTAACCTATAGGAAAAGTGTGTATTTAGAATATAATTAATGAATGTACTAAGTTTGTACAGTTTAAATTTCTTTTGTCGGTTTTCAATATTTTTAATGATTCGATCTGAAATTGTCTGAAACATACAGTTCTTTCAGTTACTTTTGACCCCGCTCTACCCTGCACACCTACAGGAACTAATATTTCCAATAATAGTGTAAGATTCACTTTTCGGTGACACGCCACTGGGTTGGAAGCGCAGGCGGAAAGCACTTGACATTCCTTAAAAGCAAAACACCCCCGACCCTTGGATGGGCAGTTTTATTTTGTGTGTACTAATAGTGCCATGCAAATGTGTGTAATAGTGTTCATAAGAAAAAGGTGATTGGTAAAACTCACGGTCATCCCAATTGTTGTACAGGTATAGCGTTTGTGAATCACCTGATGCTTAAACCTTGATTGATATGTTGTACACTATTTGTGTATTTGATGCGCATGGTATATGTGAGATATACAGTTGTATTATTTGTTTGTGTCCGCCAACTAGTAGTTTCCTAATTATCCGAAGAGTTGTCTGGGACAACTCTGGGTCCATAGAGCCATGTGCTCTGAAGGTATGAGAAACACCAAATGAGAGGCTGAGATACACGGATACGTCTGGGACGTAAAGATAAACCTGTGGTTTATCATGATAAGTCTGGGACCTATGTGTGATCGTAAGCTAAGCTCTCATAATGGGTCTAGAACCCATGGACCTTTGAGAGCTCAACATGTTTGGGACATGCGTAGGTGACTATTCACAAAAGCCGTATTCCAGCAAATCGTCCCTGCGCTGGGCGCATACCTTTGCTGATAGGGGTACCGGAACCCACAAGGTGTTAGGCTGCATTTAATATGCGGGGCACCTGACCAATTCTGAGATATGCGTAGGTGGCTACGGTACCGCTAGTGGCTCCGAAGTGACTATTCACGAGAGCCGTATTCCAGCAAATCGTCCCTGCACTGGGTGCATACCTTTGCGGATAGGGGTACCGGAATCCACGAGGTGTCTGGGACTAGGGAATGCCTTATTCCTGTCCCCCCCTCCTGTCTATCTTATTAGATGATAATGCACGCCTGTGATAATTGTTGTGATTCAAATGAAAATGTGTACTTTATATCGCTTAGGGGAACGCGTCCTAAAAGGCCAGTCCGACGCTGACGAGCCTGTGTGTGTGTGTGGAAGATGGACGCCGATAACAGGTCAAAAGGAATGTGAAATGTAATATTGGATTAATGCATGTATTGCCGCCCATATATTCTTGACAATAAACAGTTCTATCGTAGCCCAACTTAACATGCAATTAACATTAATAGTCCTGACTATAAAGGAAAGAGGAGATTATGAATTAATTAAAGAAACTTATAGCTTTTTAATCGGAATAAAATTTTCAAAAATATGACAAGACAGAAGTAGTATAAATTTGGCACCTTCAGGTATACCATATGTTACTTTGAAATAGTTGAAGTTTCTGATTGGTGAGACAAAATAATTAGTCCCATTCTATATTTTAACAGATGGCACAGGCTAAGAAAAGAAGTTCTTCGTAAATTAGTGCCTTAAATAAATGACCAGCTGAAAGACGCCATCCTTTATTTTAATCTGCATAAACATCAAAAGTTAAGCCACACATCAAAACAAACATATGACAGCCAAAATAATAAAAAGAAGTCCGGAAACAAAAAATAAAAACAAACGAAACTTCAAACACATCCGGGCCATCATTAGACGAGTAAGTCTGGCACCCTGAGAGTATTGACTCGTCTCATTAGGCCTTGGCCGCGAAAGACGAGACGATCACATCGCGGGAGACTTTGTGCGTTCTCCATTGTTTCTTATTCCTTCTTCGGCACTAACAAGTGCAAATGAAACGTTATTTACATTTGGAAGCCAAAAGATGTGTTTATCAAGCTTGGAATGCTGTGTAATTGTGTTCGTAGCTTCATGTGTTTTAGATTTCGGGTAAACCACCCTCAAATATTCTAAATCTAAACTCTAACTTGTTAGATGAACTTCTGTAAATTGAATACAAACAAAAACAAGAAATAAATTTATAACAAAAGCTCAAAGATATGTTTAATTATTTAGCTTGTTAAAATCTGATGTGACCAACACAATACCTCCCGCCATTTACCTATGGGGTCTCGTTGCCGCGTGCCTGATGTCTGGTCGTGAATCTGGGGAATCCGATTCGATCCCTATCAACGCCAAATAATTCGAATTTTAAATGGCATAAAATTAACCCTTGTGGTAAACGCCCGCATAATTCAAATATGTCATTATCATTACCGAAATGTGTGCACAAATCAGATTAGCACACCTAGCAATTGATAATATGCCGTGATAATATATTTATTTCTTTATTTAAATACATACCTGCATATTTACTAATGCTAGAAATTATGTATATTAAGTTCCTTCCCATAAAACTATTGTTCTATTTACAATTTTCTTTTAAAACGTTACTATTATTAATTTCAAATGATTATTTTTTTGACAGTGACATTTATCTGTCAGTTACTTACATTTGAGATGAACTATGTAACCATGGAGATGTATTTAAAGCATAAGCTCCGAGATATAATTTTTATATTACTTTATAAATTTATCCATAAAATATATAGAAAAAGTATTAAAGCAAGCCTGTAGAAAATGGAATAATTGCGAAAAAAATATATTTAAAGGTATTTTTTGAAGAAAAACTAACTTCAAGTAAACTACCATTTCCGGTTATCCGGTTGTCACCAAAATCTAATGGCTTCTTTTCATATTAGAATGAGGTAGAAATACATGGTTTCAAAACTTTCTGAAACACACACACACACACATACACACACACACACACACACACACACACACACACACATACACACAGACATAATCGTTAAATGTTAAAATTGGATTGTAGGGACTTTAAAACGTGATTATTTACCAAATTTCGATATGCGATTTTTAGCACGATCCCTATACCTCCCTTACCAAGGGTAGCGGGAGGTAAATTAAATTATGTCAAAAATAGATATTTACTCTGCCTGTAAAGTAGGGAATTAAAAGTAATGTGCAGATCTTGTAAACAAACAAGGTAACTTTTAAACGCGGTCAATGTATTCCAATACCCCACTAATGAAGTTTTCGTTTCGCGAAACATTAGTCAAGTAGGCCGCGATTCCGAGTACTCCAAAATTAACACTAAAGTGTACGTGAGATGTCGCTATGCTTCAACAGAGAATGAAAGAACTCAAATCAGACAGCAGATAGTCAGCATAATTTATATCTCTCTGGGAAATACCAGCAGGGAAGTTATTCGTATAACTTCCCTGCTGGTATTCTCTGGAAAAGATGTAAAGGATATATTTTTAAGTTATTCGTAGACTAAATAAAAGATGGATTTGTAGAAATTCGTCCAAAGAATTTGGATATGTTCTGGTTAGGTTAACGCCATTTTTTAAATATATTTTAGGATGAGGGATGATCGGATATCCAGAATATGCACGTTTTAAGATCCGTAGAATCTGATTATAACATTTTTACGATGATGTCCGTGTATGTGTGTCTATGTTGGATGGCCGGTTTCTAAAATATTATAAGATTTAAGACATATTTAACTACGGATACCTTAATCTAAAATACAATTTATTATTAATTTTTGCTTCTTTCTAGTACAATTAACTTTTGTACAATTTTCACGTTTGTCGGATAAAAACTAATCAAATATTCATTTGAGCATAATTATAAAAATCGTCATGTAATTGTATCATTATGTTTGGTAATGAGGACATTTAATTTAAATGTCAAGCATTCTTTTGAAGAAGTAATTTAGCGAAAAAATCAATAACTGATACTGATAGAAATCGATGTAGCGGGTGTATTGCCTGAACAACTGAACCAGATAAAATAACCAGCAGTTTTCAGATTTACACAGATGAGTTATCTCCAAACGCATTTGAAGCTTTTATATATTTTTTAAATTTTTAATAAAAATTATATTATGTATGGAATAAGCATAACATTTTATTTTTTGAATTCATCATTTATTAAATAATAAAACATCTTGACATTTTTTCTGGTTTTTGTAGAAATTTTATATTTTTCGATGTAATGGAATTATAAAAAATCTGATGTAGCCAGCACAATACTTTCCGTCAATCCTGTGTATTATGTACAAATTCCGTAGATAAATTTTCTTGCAAAAGTTTCTAAATTTTTGGTATTATGTGATTCCCTTTCTTGACAACAGAATTCCATACTCCTGATAACAAACAAACCACATGAAATAAGAAAAATATGATATTTTGAATGAAAAATTATAACACTTGTTAGTTATAGACAAAATTAATTGCTGTCATTTTGACACGGGTCCCCATATCTGCTTGCCAAAGTCAGCAAAGTCATGTCACTGCACGCGCCCTATATATAAATTTTCTTGCAAAAGATCCTATATTTCCAGTAAAGTTATTTCATAAACTATGCAAATTGCACTTGACACTGACATCTTCTTCTTCTTCTTCTTTAGTTTTTCCCATTCGTTAGGGGGTCGCTATTTTTTATTTTCTTCTTCCACTCATTTTTGTTTTGCGTGTCGTCCTTATTCAGTTCCTTTTCTCTCAAGTCTTCTGTAATACAGTATTTTCATCTTATATTTGGTCTTCCTATGTTTCTTCCACCTTCTATTAATACATTCATCTCTCCTCATGACATGTTCAAACTAATGTAATCGTCTCTCTTATATCTAGAAACTTTTAACACTAGAGTTACTTCCCTTTTTCTTTCATTGATTTACATTTTATAGATACTGACATCTGTCAATTTGAATTACCTGAATATATTAGCAGTTTTCATGGTTAAGTTAGCATAGCTGGCTGAATTATGAAATTTATATGAAATTTATTATTTTTATTCTTCTTTAACTCTATATCTATTGAATATCAAATATAAAATGCAATCAAATCGTATAGACAATAATATATTCTTTAAGTTATAATAACATTTAACTGAGTTTTTCAAGAAAAACTGTTAAAATCTTCAAATGAGGGTACTTCCGGTTGACCAATTATAACCAAAATCTAATCAAGTCTGCATATGATTGTAAGGAAGAAGAATACGTAAGAATTGTAATTTTTGGAATTCTAGTATTGGAGATATCGTTGACGAAACCGCGGTCATACACACACACACACACACACACACACACACACACACACACACACACGAATACACACACATACAGACATCATCGTAAAAGTAGTAAAATCGTATTGTAAAGACCCTAAAACGTGCTTATTCAATGAAAACTCACCACCGAATTTTTTGACCAAAGACAATACCTTCCTTACCTATAAGTGACGAAAGGTAAAAATTAATGATGTTTCAAATATAAAGTTACATGAGGTTAGATTATTAGTTCTTGTCATTGCAAACAGAAAGGACGAAAAGTGAGCGGACTGTTTGGTTTTTGTAGAATAACAACCGTTACACATTTTTCGTGCTTTGTTCGATTTTTGTCGGAACCTTGTTATTCACAATATGACTCGGCTATATACCCCATTATGTATAAAAGATCAAAGACGATATTAAACGAGTATATCCGTCCGGTTCTTAATCTTTAATCTTTTAGATAATGAACGTCGATTTACGTCGTTATAATTTTTCCCTTTCGTTGGAGCTTGAAGGGTTAAAATGAAATAAGAAATATTAATATCACGTTCACTTGGACGTTAAGAATTACGATGAACTTTTCGTATAGCACGCTTGATCTGTAAAACACGTACCGACGAGCGTGAAAAATGAATGGCTGCGTTTCACAGCTCGCTTGGTTGCGATGAAAGTTATGTGAATGATGTTTGAGAAGTAAAATTTGTTCTTTTGACTTTTGCGCTTTCCATCGTAAGTAAGTATTTTTTCTTTGAATTTTCTATCAAACATCAATAACACGTTTATATGAAATTCAAGGCACAAAATGTATACACAGAATATTAATAAAATAGTGCATATACAAGTGCGTTCTACAAAGTACATAGTATATAAACGGACATTTCTACAGAAATTCCACTGAAAAGAAAATTCCTTGACACACTACGTATTGTATATATGAATAATATGTTGTTTTTACCTTCCATTACTGCTAGATAAGGATGGTATTATCTTTGTTCAAAAAATTTGTTAGTTTCAATGAATAAGCACGTTTTAGGGTTTCTACAATACGTGTGTGCGTGTGTGTGTTTGTGACTGTGTGTGACCGCGGATTCAGTCGCGATATCTCCAATACTAGAATTCTAAAAATTACAATTCTTACGTATTCCTCTTCCTTATATCCATATGCAGACTTGATTAGATTTTGATTATAATTGGTCAAGTACACTTATTTGAAGATTTTAACTGTTTTTCTTGCAAAAACTCAGTTAAATATTATTATAACTTAAAGAATATATCATTCGCTATACGATTTGATTGCATTTTATACTTCATATTTAACAGATTTACAGCGGTAATAATAAACAAGGGTTAAGTTCAGAATAGCTTCTTTTTAACACAGGAATAGCTATTCCTAGTTTATCACGAGTTTAACCCACAAATGTATAATAATAAACATGGAATAAGACTTAACTCTAGAATAAACCCTCCATAAACGTCATTTTAACACAAGGTTAAGAGATATTCTCGGAATACCTAATCTGGGAATAGGAAATTATTTATTATTACCCTGATAGAGTTAGAGAATTATAAACATTTCATAAATCAGCCAGCTATGCTAACCATGGAAACTGCTAATATATTCAGATAATTCAAATTCACAGATGTCAGTAAATGAATGTGGCAGAGATGAGAATGTTGAGATAGATGTTGGGGAAGACACGGAAAAATACGTTAAAGAATGAAAAAATAAGGAAGTAACTCTAGTGTTACAAATTTGTAGAAAGATACAAGAGAGACGATTAAATTGGTTTGAACATGTTATGAGGAAATATGAAGAATATATTGGAAGAAGAACGAATAGCTTACTGATAGAAGGTTGAAGAAACAGAAGAAGATCATAGATAAGATGGAAAGACTGTATTGCTGACCAATTGAGAGAAAAGGAACTGAATGAGAACGACACGCGAAACAGAAATGAGTGGAAGAATAAAATAAAAAATAGCGACCCCTAACGAATGGGAAAAACTAAAGAAGAAGAAGTCAGTATCAAGTGCAATTTGCATAATTTGTTTATGAAATAACTTTTCTGCAGATTTAGAATGTTTTGCAAGTAAATTTATATATGGAATATATTACACAGGATTGGCGGAAGGTATTGTGCTGGCCACATCAGAGTTTTTAAAATAGTAAAGATTTATTTAATTATTACAAATTATATTAGTTAAGTCATGATAAATGTGTTTTTAAAATGTGGGCCAACTGAAACGGAACGGGGCTGGTATAATTTAATTATGTTTTCATTAAATGAATAAGATTACTGAAGAAACCAAAGATATGACGTTTATTTAGTAATTTAGAATGATTAATTTTATCAAAAAGATATTTATCTATGTTCCAAAATTTTCCACTGTGTATTCATAAAAGATGTTTTGAATATTTATATATTTACTTATATAATAGGTCATTCATCTCAACCGATACATTATTTCTCTAAAGACTTCCCAAATAAATTGCAAGAATACTAATAAAAGTCGGCGAAATTAATTTGCAAAATTGAATAATTTATTATTATATATATAAAATGTTTTTCTTTTAAAATATCCATTAAATTCTGAAGCTATTAACATTCGCAAATGATTTAAACAGCAATTAAATTCTTTCACATTTAGAGAGTCCAATAAAACTAAAAACAAGTTAGCTTTTTGCTCCGCTAACATAAAAGCTAATCCGTGAGCAATATTTTTCTCGTGATATTTACCCTAACTGTGACAAAAAGTCCATTTCCGCGAAGTTGTATTAAGGGGAGGTTCCCAGTTATTAAAAATTGAAGCAGGATGGAAGAATGACATTTATGAGTTAGTAACACCGCGGCGAGTTCATACGATGTATTTTGACACTGTGCCAGTTATTATTTCCCAATTAACAGTGCATTTCCCTGTTCCATTTTTAAAATAGTTGTTGCTAAAAATAAAAACTAGCGAATCTAAAATAAATATTCTGATGTTTTCCTCACTATATTGACTGTTGACTATTGACCTAAGTCAGTGAAGTAAAAATGGGATTGTGGTGTTTTGTATTTCTGTATATTCATTTTTACCTTCCGTCACCTTTAGGTATGGAAGGTATTGTCTTTGGTCAAAAAATTCAATCATGAGTTTTTAGTGAATAAGCATGTTTTAGGGTCCCTATAATACGATTTTACCATTTTTACGATGATGTCTGTATGTATGAATGTGTGTGTGTGTTTGTGTGTGTGTGACAAAAGTTTCGGATGGCATAACCAATACCACGACTCCAAAAAATTTTTTTTTTCGTATTCCTCAAGTTTACATCCAAAAGAACAACTGATTAGATTTTGGTTATAATTGGTGAACTGAAAGTGGCCTCATTTGAAGATTTAACAGTTAAATTTGATTTATTGACATTTAAAGTTATTATAACTTAAAGAACATATTATTCTCTATACGATTTGATTGAGTTTTATACTTCATATTCAGTTAGAGTTAAAGAATTTTAAAGAAATTAAATTTTATAAATCACTCAGCTATACTAAACATGGGAACTACTAATATATTAAGATAATAAAAGTAAATTAATGTGGCAGAAATGAGGATGTTGAAGTAGATGTTGGAGAAGACACGGAAAGATACGGCAAGGAAATAACTCTAGTGTTACAAGTTTCTAGAAAGATACAAGAGAGATGACTACATTGGTTTGAAAATGTCATGAGGGTAAATGGAGAATATATTGAATAGCTTAGTAATAGAAGGATGAAGTAACAGAGGAAGACCAAAGATAAAATGAAAGGACTGTATTGCGAAGACTTGAGAGAAAAGGAACTAATTAAGAACGACACGTAAAACAGAAATGAGTGGAAGAAGAAAACAAAAAAATAGCGACCCTTAACGATTGGGGAAAGCTAAAGAAGAAGAAGATGTTAGTGTCAAGTGCATTTTGCATGTTTTGTTTTTACTGGAAATTTAGATTTTTTTGCAAGAAAATGGAATTTATACATGTTACACAAGATTGACGGTAGGTATTGTGCTGGCCACAACAGATTTTTTACCTTCCGTCACTTTTATTATTATTTGTCTTTAATAAACCTTTTAGTTTTAATTAGTGCAATGTATTGTTTGAAAATGAAATAAGATACTTCAAAAGGATATTTAACTTTATAATAATTGTTTTATTGTTAAAACTATAAAGACAAAAGATGTATTCTAAACGCCGGAATAATAATAATGAAAACAATTTAATTGCTTTACATTTATAAGTTAAATAGGATGTCATGTAAAAAGAATAGTAAATAAATCTTTTCATGTGAATCGAGATGTGAATACAGAGAAATAAAAAAATATAAAAATAAAAGGAAATTATTAAAAGAAAACTTTTCATTTGAATACAGCGCGCGAATCATCTATAAAAATAAAATTTGTAGTATTTTGCTCGTTAGAAATTATCCGGAAATAAAACTTTTTCGTTTTCTTTTGGGAATGAGAAACACAACAAAGTATAAATAGAGCAATTCTGCAGTAGTCTCAGTCACGGGCAAACTTAATGAGTGTTTGGTTGTTGTTAACCCGAGTTTTCTAGAGATTGAACGAAGCTGTTAGTGGAAGATTCCGGCTGATTCACAGCGCGTCTGTAGTTATGAGCCTCCGCGAAATTGAAAATGTGATACATGGGCTGTTTCATGTCCCGCAACACATATGGGCTTATATTTATCTCAAAAATTTATAACCATGAAGAGAAATATCTCTCAGAATATGACTTGTTTTAATTTATTCTTGTAATAACCGTACTTTTGTTAGCACGCTCTTTTGTTGAGCGTGGTGTCACAGATTTCAATCTTACAACCGTAAATTATTAAATAAAATCTGATATGGCAATTATTTCTCCGGGACAATGATTTTAAACTCTGTGGTTAGATTCCAAAAGCAGATGTGTCACTCGGCGATTTTATGTTTTTTACACGATATAAAAAATAAATTCCTTAAGTCTATAAAATATTGTTATAATAAATAATAACAACACTATTAAATACAATTTTTACCTCCCGCTACCCTTGGTAAGGGAGGTATAGGGATCGTGCTAAAAATCGCATATCAAGATTTTGGTAAATGACCACGGTTTAAGGTCCCTACAATCCAATTTTAACATTTTCACGATGATATCTGTGTGTGTGTGTGTGTGTGTGTGTGTATGCGGGTGTGTATCTGTGTGTGTGTGGAAAGAAGCCATTAGATTTTGGTGGCAATCGGATAACCGAAAATGGCAGTTTACTTGAAGCTCAAGATAGTTTTTCTTCAAAAATACCTTTAAAAGTATTTTTTCGCAATTTCTGATTTATACACACATTTCGGTAATGATGATGACATATTTGTATTGTGCGGGCGTATACCACAAGGGTTAATTTTATGCCATTTAAAATTCGAATTATTTGGCGTTGATCGGGATTGAATCGGATTCCCCAGATTTGCGACCAGACATCAGGCACGCGGCAACGAGACCCCATAGGTAAATGGCGGGAGGTATTGTACATGATTGACCTAGCGGGAGTCGTATTTTACTTGAACATCTTTAAAAGATTTTAAACAATAAATTTAAATAGCGTTTTTGATATTTTATATTTTTATATTTATAGAATATTATACAAATTTTAATAACATGTTTTCAAATGTTTGAAATTAACAAAAAAGGAATAATACATTCGTCGCTGGTATCTTGATGAAGAAGGGACTTTAATTTCATTTGATCCAGATAAAAGGGAATGTAGCAACTTTGAAGCTGTTCACTTACGAGACGTACAAGCTTCATGAAAAGGGCGATAATTGTGCAATTCTGTTGACTGCTCCAATTTAAAGTAACCAATGGAACATAAATGTAAAATAATACTTAAATTTTACTCTAATTGGTCTTTTCTTTATAGGAAGTGTCACAAATTGATTTAATATACCAACCATAATTTTGCGCTCTTGTATGGATACATAATATAATTTTCCTGGAATTCAAATTAGAGAAATAATTTATTTTGCTAAAGGGAAGTTGATTGCAAATGAAATACCAAATTAATTTTTAATTAAGAGTGATATTAGAATTTTTTGCCATCTGCTGTAATTATTATTAAATTAACTAGAAAGGATATTTCTATATGCAAATTTTATATCTGGTCAATTGATTGGACAGGAAAATCGATGGAATTTTCTTTAGTCCTTCAGTTGGAGATGAATTAGAACTAATTTTTACCTTCCGTCACCTCTAGGTGTGTCTTGGTCAAAAAATTCAGTGGTGAGTTCTCATTGAATAAGCACGTTTTAGGGTTGTTACAATACGGTTTTACTATTTTTACGATGATGTCTGTATGTGTGCGTGTGTGTGTACGTGAGTGTGTGACCGCGGTTTCGGCCGTGATATCTCCAATACTAGAATTCCTTGCGTATTCCTCTTCCTTACAACCATGCAGACTTGATTTGATTTTGGTTAGATCAACCGAAAGTATCCTCATTTGAAGATTTTAACAGTTTTTCTTGAAAAACTCAGTTAAATATTATTATAACTTAAAGAATATATTATTCTTTATACGATTTGATTGCACTTTATATTTCATATTCAACAGATATAGCGTTAAAGAATTATAAAAATATTAAATTTTATAAATCAGCCAGCTATGCTAACTTAACCATGGAAACTGCTAATATATTTAGATAATTCAAATTGTCAGATGTTAGTATTAATAAAAATAAATGAGTGAAAGAATAAGGGAAATAACTCTAGTGTTAGAAGTTTCTAGAAAGGTATAAGGGAGACGATTACATTGGTTTCAACATGTCATGAGGAGAGATAGAGAATATATTGGAAGAAGAATGACTAGCTTAGTAATTGAAAGTGGAAGAAACAGAGGAAGACCAAAGGTAAGATGGAAGGACTGTATTGCGGCAGACTTGAGAGAAAAGCACCCGAATGAGGTCGACCCGCAAAACAGAAATGAATGGAAGAAGAAAAAAAATAGTTACCCGTAACGAATGGAAAAAGCTAAAGAAGATGTGAGTGTCAAGTGTCATTTGCATAGTTTGTTTATGAAATAATTTTACTGGAAATTTAGAATCTTTTACAAGAAATTTTATGTATATAATAAACAGGATTGACGGAAGGTATTGTGCTGGCCACATCAGATTTTTTTTTGTATAACTTTCACGACAAAGAATTTCTACAATCATATTCAACCTCCCCAAAGGTATATTATATGATAGCCCTTAATGATCACCTGATCACCCATTTAAGTACCTGTCTTGTTTTTGGACATTCGCAGCCTACTAATAGCACACAATATTCCCGGGCGCTTTATATCCAAAAATGAATTGTATACTTGCAGGGGGCTGCCGGACATTGTTATTATTAATGGTTGCTTCATTATCACTTGCTACTTGCAGTATTTCGGAACAGTTGCTTCAGTATACAGGGTAACTAATATTCCTTCCAGGATATTCAGATTTCAACAGTGAGTTGTTTATGTCTTTTTATTATACGTAATATGTTCTCCGATATATATTTTCTTTATTCCTCGAACGGAGCGTCGCAGCTTGCTTTACAAAATTGTTTCGTGAGATAAAATATAAAAAGTGATGACTGTGTTAACAAATAAGAAAACTCCACTGAAGATGCGCTACGCGAGCTGCGAGAATTTAATATATGCTACATTTGTGTTCATATGTATCGTAAAGATATGTGAATCAACCTTCAGATATACCAGTTATTAGATAACAGATGGCTAATAATTAATATGTTTGTTGTAGAGCGGCCACGATAGTCGCGTGTCGAGCCCGGACCACCACCATAAACACCACCAGCACGGCCCATCGTCGGTAGGCCATCCCGCCCCGCACCGCACCTCCAGCATCCCCGGCGCCTCCACCAGCAGCACCAGCCCCAGCAGCGGCAAGATGACCGTCAACTCGCAGTCGGGCCCCACGGACGACCTCATCTCCACAGCCACCAGTGCGCTACGGCGGCTGCATTTCAAGACCGGACGCATGTCCACCAAGGCCAAGGCCACGGCTACGCAATCTACGAATACTACTAATCAGGTAGGGAAAATTCTGATCTTGGCTGGGAAACGTTACCACACCCTTCATATTCTCCAAGTGATTACCACCTTTTTTTGTCTCTTGACAACTTAGACAGTTCAAAACTCGAGTTGATGTAATAAATACAGTCCGTCAATTTTTTTATTCAAAATTCAGAGAGTTCTACAAAAGCGGCATACAAAAATTGGTGTCAAGTTGGCAAAAGGTCATTGTGTGTGATGGTATTACTTCGATGAATAATAGTGTATTATTATTTGAAGAAAAATTGAGAAACGTTAAACGAATATCTAAAACTATTACAGTATTGATCTCTGTGGTGCACTCTCCACGCTAGCAATGAGTTCGTTAAAGTTTCACAATCTTAAAATGGTACAAACTTTTTTAGTTTTATTTCTGTTTATTTATTTAAATACGGACGTTTCGGCAGTATTAACTACTGCCTTCTTCAGGAATGAATAACAAATCAACAAATATATAAATAAAAATAATAACAGAAACATTAGCAACAGGTAACCAAGGTGACAATTACAACATATTTAATATAGGAAGCCATGTACGACTAATATCTAGACCGTCACAATGATTGAGATTATTACTCTTGGTTTTGAAAATCCAATGGCTTCTTTAATTAACCTGTTGTTTAGGTGTGTTGGTCTCACCAGTATTTTTGTATCTTCGAATTTTATACGGTGGAATTCTTCCAAGGCATGCTCTGAAGATTTTTCTGGCTGGTTCAATCTGATCGAACGCTGGTGTTCATTCAATCTTGTAGAAATGGTTCTACCAGTCTGGCCAATGTAAACTTTCCCGCAGACACATGGAATCTGGTAAATCCCTGATGACTGAAGAGGGATGACGTCTTTTACTGCCGAAACGTCGTTATTTAAATAAATATACCGAGTATCATTTTAATTGAAATATAAGTTCTGAAAGATTTTTTAATAATTTCACAATCTTAATATGAATATATATTATAAGTATAAGAAATTTGTTTTTTATTTTCTGTTCAGGTCGTTCCAAAAGTCATCGTCATGGGCTCATCCACCGCCTCAGAAACAACCATCAACACTAGCACAGATTCCTCGAATACAATAATAACAACAATGACAGCCACAGATGGCGATGTAACAGAGGACAGTTTAGACCTAACAGAACCTATGGATATACTCAATACAGAAAACGTCTTTACCGACGTAACATCTCCTCCATATCAGCATCAGCCTCCTACTCCAAAATCACCTATGTGCCCTACTACAGAACATAAATTCACCTTTGATATTCTGCCAGAAAATCACGGCACTCCTAAAACTGCCATTCATAACAACAAGTTCATTTTTGATACTCCTATCCCAGAAAATGAAACCAAACCTGACGATGTTGACAAAATGATGCAGAAGCAAGTTGAAGCTCTGAACGCCGATGCTCAAAAACATAAATCATCTATCAAATCCAAAGCTGAATCTAGGAAATTCACGTTCGCGTCCGAATCTTCACAAAGTTCGGACGATCCGGAGAAATCTTCGCCGAAAATTAAAAGAAGTCAATCGCCGAAGTTGTCTTCACCGTCGCCGAAAAATAAAACTAGTACGAAACGAGGCAAACATACTCGGTCGCCGAAATTTCAGGGAGATAAGTTTACTTATGATGAGAAGCAGATTGCCAAGTATAGAGAAAGAGCGAGGATGACTCCACCGCTACCAGATTTAAGAGTGGACTTCTTCAGGTAAGTGAAAAAAACTTTTAACTATTATCACAAGAATTTTTTTTTTAAATCGAAAATTTTCATGAAAACTACCAACGAACTACAATTAAAGAAATTTCATTTATTGTTTTTATTGAAAGCGGGGTAAGAATTGATAATTCAACTATTAATAAACATACCTATGTAAATAAAGGGATTCTGGTTCATTCTAATAATTGTTGATGATGATTTGTAGTATATATGTACTAATAATTAAAACAGTGATGACCTTTCTGTGGCTTAATGCAAGAAGAATCACTGTCAATTTTTAACCTAAAGGAGATTAGTAATGTAATCGATTATAAAAATGTTTTATTTTTTAGCTCTCGCTAAGAGAGGTATTGGATTCATGCTAAAAATCGCATATCCAGATTTTAATGATTAAGTACGTTTTAAGGTCCGTACAACCCGATTTTAATATTTTTACGATAATGTGTGTGTGTGTGGATATTTGTATGTAGGTCGGTTGGAAGGACGATATGTTAAAAACTAGAATACTTAATATCTATTTAACTACGTAAATATTTCTCAATCGGACATTACTGGAAAGAGCTGAACATGTTTTAGTAATAATTAGACAATCGGAAGCAGATTCTTAAAAAAAAATATTCTAAATATTATTTGTACTTGCTTATTAAAGAAGAGTAAATTCTGTATTTGATACATATAAATATTTTATTATATCTTTTATCTGGGGACCCGGGTTCGATCCCGACCGACGCCTAAACATTACATCGCATTTTAATGCCACAAAATTGACCCCTGTGGCGCACTCTCCACGCCAGCAATGAGTACCCGTGAGGTGACGCCTGGTAAGCGCCCACACGGCACAAATATTCCATCATTACCGATATCTGTGTACGAAGCAGATTGGCACACCCAGCAATGGGTAATATGCCGTGATGAAATATATATTTATTTTATTTATTTAAGAAATATAAGGTTTCCAGTTTCTTATGAAAACGTAACGGACAAATACTTCTAAGAACTAAACAGCTCTGCACAAAAGCTCTAACCTGGAGACCTTTTGTAACATCCGCCCAGAAACATAATTTTACCCTGTCTCATAAATACTTCAAACTAAAGAAAACACAAAACTACAATTTTAACGGAAAAATTCCTACGAAACAAATACGTAATAGTCGCTACGCCGGACTATTACACTTTATTATAATTAACTATGAGATTCTCTCTACTTATGCCGGAATGACGCCGACGTCACAATATTCGCGCCAAAACTTTAACAATCATATTAAACGTTAATAACCATTATTTCAAGAAAACCAAAAACAACATAATAAGAAAGCACATCTTGGATGGGCTCATAATAACCAAAATAGACATGTCAGTAAAATTCTAAAGGGATTTAGAGGCAATTAGAGTGTAACATTTGTAATCAACATAAATAGTGCAAAATGTCAAGTTTCACAAAATGGCATCTACTATCGGTATTATTAACCAGATTAACACTGAAAATTTCTTGATGCATTAAGCCACAGATATATTCATATGTTTATTTTTAGAAGACTTTGTAACCTTCCTGAAACATTCTCACGGTAATGTCTACCGTCTGGTCGTCTGGTTGTCTGCATGAGGAAAGTCTATGTAAATAGACAATTTCTGTGTATTACATACATTTTTTATTTCATTACTTATTTATATCCGTACATTGCAATAAATCGTATCTTCTTCTTAGGAAATTCATTTTATTTTTCAGACGTTTAGTCCCTCAATAAAAACTAAAATTAAACATGCGATTACAGACGATTTTTTCTTAGCATCATTTTAAATCGTTACATGTTTTTATCATTACCGCATAATTAGACTTTGTATGTTAAGGTCCTATTAAAGACCATGCTGAATTAAGGAGGTATTTTTTTTTTATTGTATCAAGGTTGTAAATGTAATCTTTTTTGGCTGAATCTGACGTTAGCAGCCGAGGTCAAGGTCGAGGCCAAAAATCAAATGAGACTAAAAAGATTATTTAAGCCGAGGTGCAAACAATATTTTTTAGGCGACTATTACAACTTTACAAATTTTTATTTAAGATAAATATATATAATCCACCTCTTCATTAATGACGTGGTGGACTGTGTTCAACATTCTGAAATACTTTTGTATGCCGATGATATAAAAATTTATGAAACCATTAATCCATTAATGACTGTATTCTCTTACAAAACGACATCAACAACATTTTAAAATGGTCCCACAACTCAAATTGTTCTTTAATTACTTCAAATGTCAAATAATGAGTTATTTGTTAAAAAATACGTTTACACTTATGCATATCACATGGAAATGAATTCGCTTGAGAAAGTAACTCAGTTTAAGGATCTTCGGATTATATTTGACACAAAATTAACATTTAATGTACACATTGAGACTAATGTAAAATCATCCTACAAAAATCTTGGATTTGTAATTAGAAATTGTCGGTCTTTCTGTAAAACAACTACACTAAAAAGCTTGTATTGTACATTTGTCCGCTCTAAGCTAGAATATTGTCTACAAGTCTGGAATCCAATATATCATAAATATATATCTAAGATTGAGTTTGTCCAGCATAAATTCATCAAATATTGTTATTTTAAAATTCACCCTTGATTATTCTGTTTTATTGTCTGAAGTGAACTTGGTGCCATTAAGTAGCAGAAGAAATTTACAATTACTTATATAAATTAATTAATAATTGTATTGAAGACCCATGTAGTCTTGATCTAATACCATTTCACATTCCACAAGTCACTTCAAGAAATAAAGTAACATTTCATTTTAAACAGCTAGAACTAATTATGAATTGAAATCTCCAATAAGACAACTCTGTGTAGCATATAACAGTGTATCATGTACTATTGACATTGACATATTTGGCGACTCCTTGTCTAAATTTAAGAGTATATTAACAAAATATTTTTCTAACAAATCACAGATACCTCCTTTTTGCTGCAAGGTCTTTAATTCAAATAAAATAAAACTCGATAGTACCTATCCTATCCAACCATAGTGTGATTGTGTTGTCTTCTTCAGCGAGCGCGTCTCGGACGGCGTGGACGCCTTCCTAGCAGAGAAACGCGGCTCTGTGTGCCTGAACAAGTGTCTCCGCGAGGTGGGGGCCAGCCTGGACGCGACGTCGCCTATAAACGTCACCACGAATCCCATGGATGGCTCAGTGGCCTCACAGCAGCATTCGCATCACCAGCACTACCGCAAGGCGACCATCGTCGTGCAGCAACCCAGCCTCTCACTGGATCATACCAACGTCAGCACCATCTTGCTCCGCAACGGGGCGGAATTTGTTTCCAACGTCGAAAGTGGAGGGAAAGTGTGTTTGTTGAAGCAAAGGGAAGATAATATGAAGCAGTTACTGGATGTAGCGAATACCTTAACGCAGGAAGAGATACATGATTTTGAGATGAGGTGAGTCGCTTGTTTTCTCTCCTTGAGTGTCCACGTAGAAATGTCGGGAACAATCAGTGTAAATATTTCTTAATAATTATGGGAATGAGTGATCTGAAATCAATGAGATACTTTCAGTGTTAATAATACCGAGAGTGAAACTTATACATGTTGATTGCACTATGTCTAAATGGTTATTATTCAAACAAGACTTTTATCATATAACATAATAGACGTTTTCGTAAAATCAATCGGATTGATCCGATGTAATCTAAAGCGTTCGTAAAATCAATCGGATTAATCTGATTTAACAGTAGAATGATGTAAAAAATACTTGACGGATAGATTCTTTCAAGTATGCATGTCCTCGAAGGTAGAAGCAAATAATTCTCGGAACTTTAATATTTTGTGCGGTGTTCCACAAGGGTCCATTTTAGGACCTTTTTGTTGCAGATATGCCATCTGTACTTAATTTTTGTACGGCGCATACGTACGCTGACGATACCCAAGTATTAGCTTCCATAAATCCACAGCCACAGTACAGAAATAAACAATGTGCGAGAGTAAATAGTGAACTTGATAATCTAGCAGCATGAATAAAAAATAACGGCCTCAAAATTAACGCAAGTAAATCTACCACTAAAATTTTGGGTCTCAATTTTGACAGAAATTTACTCATTTGAACCAAAAGCTCTGTGCTACTAGGCTCAAATTACATCACCATTTTCACTTCAGATATGACTTTAGTCCTACAATCAAACTACGGCTAGTGAACAGCTTGATATTGCCACTATTTGATTACTGTGCTTGTGTTTATGTAACAAACCTAACACACACTGACAAAAAACAGAATCACCCTTCTAGAAAACAGTTGTTCACGATTCGTTTGGTTGTATGGTTGGGTGGAAGAACAGCCTTTGGCTGAACCCCGCCTTTGGCTTATAGTCAATAAAGATTATTATTATTATTAATCTGACGCGTTCGTACACTCACTCCGAACAGTCGGATCAAGCGATTCGATCAAAATGTTTCAATCCTGATCCATGTACAGGATTACTATAGATTGCGCGACCAAATTTATCATTGTAAAAACTTTTGTTTCAGAAAATATATTTATTTAAATGTTTATTAGTTATTTCGGACAAATAAATGATCACATAAAACAATTTCTGATCGAAATAACCTAAATTAATGATTTTAGTGTCCTTTCAGTCTCACTTAAATCCTCGTATATAAGGATGTATTTTTTTTTGCTTAGATTTAACTTACGACAGGATTAACTGTCAAACGAGCTGTCATACTGTCCTCACTTTTTGATGTTTATGACTAGTATACTCTGGCAAATCATCCATGCATAGACTCACGCTTGAACAACGCTACCAAATTATCCAAATTTACTTTGAAAATCAGTCGTCGATTCGCGCAACTTATAGACGACTTCGTGATTTTTATGGCGCACAGAAAAATGCACCATTTGGTGCGGTTTACACACTGGTGGCATCATCGATCCTTATTTCTTCAAAAATGAGGCCGGTGCTCGCGTTACGGTCAATGGAGATCGTAACCGCGCCATCGTCAATGATTTTTTGTTTGAAAATATGGACGACATTGATCCGGACGAGATGTGGTTTCAAAATTGAAATCAAAATTTGGCGATAAGTTGATTTCGAGAAATGGACCTGTCAATTGGCCCCCAAAGTCGTGCGATTTGACACCTCTCGATTATTTCCTGTGGGGCTACGTGAAGTCACTGATTTATGCACCTATACTCCTATACAATAGCTTAAAATGAAACATAAATTGCTGAGATTAAATATATTATTTGGATGTATATTTACTTGTTCGTTATTGTCATAATGGCTGCGTGGATATTTTCGTGCAACAAATAAACATGTCAAGATGCATGCGTGTTCGGTTCGCATGCATTTCGCAGCACGATGTCGCATAACGCGTAAAATTAGTCACCATGTTTATTTTTACACGCATTTAAAAATAAATTCACGTCCAATAAAGACAAAACAAATAAAATTATAAATGTATGCAAGATTTACTTTAGATCAAGGTTAATTATTTTTGTATATATTGCATAAATTGTTTTTCTTTAACGAATTTTTAAACGGTGGTACATTTTATTACTTCCTTATTGCAATTTCATTTATACAGTAGACTTGTAACAGATAAATTTAACCAGAAACAACAATTTTGCACATGGAAACTAGTACATACATTTCTATTTTATCACGAGCACGAGTTATATTTATAGTAAAATTTAGTTTAATAATGTAGTCGTATATTAACACCGCTAATATAATTATTATTAAACTTTTTTACACCTCGCTAAGAGAGGTATTGAATTCATGCATGCTAAAAATCGCATATCCAGATTTAAATGATTAAGCACGTTTTAAGGTCCCTACAATCCGATTTTAATACTTTTACGATGATGTCTACGTGTGTGTGTATGTGTGTTGGGAGGTTGAAAGGACGATTTCTCAAAAACTATAATACTTAATATCTGTTTTACTACGTATTTCTCAATCGGACATTACCGGGAAGAGCTGAGGTTTTGGTAAAATTGAATATTTTAAAAAAATATTGTCATTTCGAAAAATTAGAAGAGTAGGACAAGATTGAATGAATTTAAAATTTAAAAATCTAAATATAAAGAATAGATATAAGTAGAATTTTTGATGCAGAGTGTAAGTATACAAGAAATGTTAAATACAATAGGGCGCGAGCAGTCATGTGACTTTGTTGGCCTTGACAAGCAGATATAGGGGCCCGTGTCAGAATAATAACAAGTAATTATGCACATAGATGCCAATTATCATTCTAAATTTAGTGATTTTTCATTTCCATGTAGATTATTTTCCTCTTGAAGTTTTTAATGAAAAATTCTATTGAAAAAATCACAATTGTAAAAAATGAGTAGGTTTATACTACAAAGTTACTGTAGTACAGAAATCTCAAAAATACTGATTGTTTTCGTTGACAAAATAAAACGTACGTTGTATCTACAGTTCGTTCGAAAATATTTGGTCGTTAACTATTTCATCCATGAACGAAAACTTAAAGAATAAGTGCATTAAATAGGTAGAGATATATTTGTTTTAAATTTTAATTATTTGTGTAGAAAACTACGATAATTATATCACAATAATAATAATGTTGTGTTATTATACTAGTGAATACATAGATATTAATTAAATTGTAAATAATTACAATTAACGTCAAAATAGTTGTCTAAAATTATAATAACATGATAAATACAAATTGAAAGTATGGTTAATATCTAAAATATTATTTATCTCAAATTTATAATTAGCTCAAAACACACATTTTTTACGTAAAGTATTTACTAATACCTCTATAGATTACCCTCAATGTTACCGTTATAGTTCCAGTTGAAGGTCATAAAGATTGACCGAAACGTAGAAAATATTTAACTATTTATATGTGTTAAAATTAATCAAAATGGTCAAAAACATTATACAGTAAAATCTCTCTTAACGCACACATCTAATAAGCGGACATTAACTAGACAATTAATAATAATTAATAATATAAGCGTCACATAGTAAAAATAAAGTGGAACTTAAGGTATGATGCAAAGGTTTTTAGTAATTTAAGTTCCACTTAAGTGCAACTTAACTTGTAATGGTGCAGATTTTCAGCAATGCTAATCTTTCGCAGGCATTTAATAATTGACTCGTTCGCGGTTTCAAGTGTTACAAAAATAACTGTATAAAAAATGTTTATGATATAATTCCTAACCCTAGTATTCATCTTTCTTCTACAGGTATGGGAGTCCACACCATAGCCGATCGCAGTCCGTGAAAACTCCAGGTCGGAGTAGCGGTCGACCAAACTATCTATGCCTGCCTCAACAGCGTTCCCGCGTTGCGTCCATGCCCAATACGGGTGTCGAGGAAGAATACTACCGTCTACGCCACTTCTCAATCACCGGAAAGGGTGTCGTCAACCGGGGGGACAGTTTGAAAAGCCGAAGGAGTCGAAGCAATAACTCCGTGGCCAGTAGTAACTCTAGGTGAGTGAAAATGATTTATTTTTATTGTAAAGTGTCAAATGTTCCAATAGGTATTGGATACATGTATATGTTCCAACGTTATTTTGCTACACAAATATATTATTTTAGATTATATAGTCATTCTTTAGAAATAGATATTTTATAAGTATACATACAGGGACGGACAAAATTATGGATTTTTTTTTTGTTTTCACGATGTAATTTTAATGAATATTTCTGTGGATAAGTAATATTAACAAAAATACTACAGATTTAAAAAATATATTTAACATTTCATATTTGTACACGCACAATAATTAGGTCAACATCAAATTAAAATTATATGATGCGAAATAGGTTAAATTAGTTCTTCAAATCAATTATTCATATCTAGGATAACTTTCAACACATGCAAATAAATTTCAGAATAAATGTTGCAAATTTAAATTAAATATATATTTTTTTATTTACCAAACGATGTAATTAGTCAAATTTAAAATAAACATGTACAAACAACACATATACATAATGTATATCACAATACAAATACATATTTTAAATATTCCGAGTATTGCAAGTAAAATTAATTTCTCTATTAATTCCGCCGAATAAATTAGTTAAATTTTGTATATTCGCGTTGTCATATAATTAGCTAGAATTGTGATCCTGGAAATGAATATCGGACATTAATAACTAGATATAATAATAATTATGCATGTACAATTACGATAATGCATTTCCAGGGGTGAACTACTTTTATTTTGATCGGATAGTCTAATAGCCGGTTACGTATTCGTATATTAGTCACTTTCAACTATCACTACTTTTTTGTGCTGCTGAGTTCCCTAGTGTGCTTCGGCAGTTCTGGTACTTTATGTAATTGTTAAACATTTGTTTTTGTTTATGTACAAGGCTTGCTCAAATTATTGGCTTCCGCAAATCAGGGACCATAGAAAAATAACAAATATATAATATGTATATACAATTTATTTTATAAAAGTGGGTCTCCACTACTTCAATCTAGATAATACCACCAAAACCATTTAAAATTATAAATGAATAATTAGTTAAAAACACAGATCATAGAGGGAAAATCGTTAAATATTAAAAAACTTATGATGGATGAATATAACAAAAATATATGAAACAAAAAATTATACAATGTAACATTTACACATTTATTTAACATAAGCGCCATCTACTAAATATTATTTTTTGAAAATTGATGTTACTACAATAATAAAGATCTTTAAATTCTCAATCTGATACATTTAAAAAAAATATTATATCTTCTATAGATTTAGAGATATAATTATATAATAATATAGAATAATCTGTTGTAATAAATCTCGCTGCCCAAATAACTCCATGGAAAACTGTTAAGATATTTAAATGTTTATAATTGACAGATAAATGCAAAATGTCAGTGTTAAGAATCAACAGTTAAAATTACAGAAAACTATTTCTGGGGAATAAATCTAAAATTTCTTCTTCTATTAATTAAATATTTAAAATTTTGAATATATTAGAAGAACAGGATAAAATTCCTCATAGAAAGAAAAAATAGATACAATTTGAATTAGTTGTATGTACAAGTACAAGAAATTATAAATTAGTTAATTATTTGGGTTCGATCCTGACTGCCGCCAAAAATGACTTCGAATTTTAATAGAACTTACACGACAGCAGTGAGTGCCCGTGAGGTGATGCCTGGTCAGTGCCTAGCATACCCAGCAACGGGTAATATGCCGTGATGATATATTTATTATTTATTTACGTAACATAAAATGGAAATGGCGAGAGATCATGTCTTGCCACATCAGATTTTTTGAAATTAGTTTACTTTTCTGAAATTGAAGCTAAAAAGATATAAATATAGATAAATACTTGTGGGGCCTTCACTTTCTCATCGGCCTTGGGTCATTTATTTACAAACATTGTGGCCAATCCGTTCGTTTACATTTTACATGTAACCGTTTGAATAAACTGCTCAGTACAAACAAAACAAGTGAATATAAACGCACTAACGAACTTATAATGTCTAACCCAAATGTCTCACTATATGTTTCCTCTACATAAACATCGCTTAATTTAGACATGTAGTGACATTAATCATTTTTAATCTAAAATAAACAGCTGTATATGTCTGTCAACACTACATTACAAGTTCTCTTAGAAACTAAAACAAAAAAAAATGTCCAAACAATTGCTTTTTGTTCCGGCTCACGCAACAATTGAAATTGACAATTGAAATCACTGCTCTGTCGTTAATAATTTCAGTTTAACCAAATATTTACAATTAATTTACTGTGCGAACGTTTAGATTTGGTTTCAATACATAATTTATCATCTCGTTCAAACGGACTGGAGGTCCATGGGAATACACCAGGTTGGAAATCAAAAATTCTAACAGGGCTTATCGATTATCTATTTCAAGTTTCACAATTAATTCTGGATGTAAAGTACAGCCAACTCTCTATAAATCGGGTATTCTACTTTCCAAAGATATTGTACACTTTAACAATTATAAGGTAGTATATTAAAATATTTTAAAAAAAACACCTGGCACAC
This sequence comes from Harpalus rufipes, assembly GCA_951394225.1. Lineage (NCBI taxonomy): Eukaryota > Metazoa > Arthropoda > Insecta > Coleoptera > Carabidae > Harpalus > Harpalus rufipes. The sequence continues at coordinate 1,229,840 of OX596281.1, forward strand.
TTCAAAAGATTTCAGTCTCTGAATCAAACCTCTCGGTCATTTATCAGAGACTGACCCACTCAACCAGAACCACAGACGCGTTTCGCTCTTATTGGAGCTCTTCAGTGTGGTGTACTGAAGCCTCTTGCGAGGCACTGAGACCGGTTGAGCGGACGGATGATAAACATCCCATAAAGATATTAAGGCTGCAGAAGTAACTAACCACATGCAGAGCCATCAATCAGGAAAACCGCGAGCTTGGCTAGTAGAATAATAGTCTCTTATTAATGACCGAGAGGTTGATTCAGAGAATGAAATCTTGTGAAGTATGCCAAGTGTTTTTTTAAATATTTTAATATTTAGAACAACTTCACCAAGTGTCGCAAATTGTATATTATATTATAAGGTAGTATTCTTTAAATTAAGAGTTTCAGTAAATTTTGAAATATTACTTTTAATAGAATAATACAACCTTTTTAGTTAAATTCTGTTTGTATTTATTTAATTTACAACGTTTCGACAATATAGACTATTGCCTTCTTCAGGTAAAAAAACTAAAAAGGTTGTATTATTCTATTGAAATATGAGTTCTGAAAGATATTATAATAATTTAAATATTACTTTGTTGTAATAAAAATGATTAATTATTCTAAACGGACCGTCATTGGCCCGAGTATGCTTAAATGCAAAAATTGTTGAAATTTAAAAACATGTATACTTATTCCTAAATTTATTTGTGCATTTTCACAAATATTATGCTAAAATAATTGCTTTGTGTGGTGAAAGTAGTTTATAAAAATCCTTGCTATTTCAATGAAATATCATTACATTTTCATGGCCACCTATTAATGAAATTGCACCGCCTACTTGTGCTGACCTAAACAGCTGAAGCTCGCTTAACCTGGAGCAGGGTGCACGCAATATGGATATTATCGGTTCGCGGTCTAATTATGCAAATTACTATGTATTTAGGGGTGTGAGCTTAAACTGGTGTTTAATATATTTCGTTTACACCACAAATTTATGACATTTAATTAAAGTAAAATTCTTGATTACCAAGTCATTATTCACAAGCATGATTTTACTTTTTACCTCTCGCTAAGAGAGGTATTTGATTCATGCAAAAAATCGCATATCCAGATTTTATTGAATAAGCACGATTTAAGGTCCATAGAATCCGATTTTAACATTTTTACAATGATGTCTGTGTGCGTGTGTGTGTGTGTGTGTGTATGTATGTATGTGTGTGTGTGTGTGTGTATGTGTGTGAGGTTGTTGGAGGTACGATTTCTCCAATTCTAGAAGACTAAAAACCTGTTTGACTACGGATTCCTCAATCTAACATAAATGGGGAGAGTAGAATAGATTTTGGTATCAGAGAGAACTTAGCAGCAGATTCGCAGCAGCGGATTCGAACGAAATATAGTGTTGGACAACCCTGACGTTCGTTGATGTTCTTTGCCGTTCGTTGGAGATCGCTGCCGTTCGTTTGGGTTTATTTTAATAAAATCAAAGAAAAATTAAGAAATACGTTAAATATCTAATTCAATATGTGCATTACGTTATTTGTTAACTTAAATCAGGGACCCAGGGTACATAATAACAATTACAGTAAGATAATATATACTTTAACAGATATTACTGGCTCATATTAAGCCTGAAAAGAATACGGACAGAATGAAACATTTACAAAATTATTGTTACATTAATAAACAATTCGAAAAATATCATTTAGTTAAATAATTCAGGGGAACAGGGTACCTAATAACAAAACTTTGAAAATTTATGTCTTGACGGATATTATTGGCCCATAGTTATCCTGAAAAGGATACGGACAAAATGAATCATATGCAATGTCAATTTGCCATCACAAATTTCATGATTTTCCAATTCCATGTGGCTTATTTTCCTCAATAAGTACATTCCACACTCCTGGTGACAAATTAACTACGTGAATTTAGAAAATCTTCAAATTTTGAATGAAAAATTCTAACATTTCACATCTATGTACATAATTACTAATTGTCTTTCTGACACGGGTCCCCATATCTGCTTGTCAAGGCCAACAATGTCACATGACTGCCCGCGCCCTTTACTTATGTAACCAAAAACGGAAGTGGCGAGAAGTATTGTGCTGGCCACAACAGATTTTTTTAAATTGAGAACATGTGTATTGGTGAAAATTATAAATATTTTCAATCGTTTCAATTTCATTGCGCGAATAATGATGTATTTACAAAATACAGTCGTTCCTGTATCTATTTCTGTTACGCTAAATATAATTTAGTTCAGTAATGACGTATGCAACTTTTACTATTCAATAAAATTTTAAATTTTAGTGTTGTTATTGTTACGCAGTTGTTATGATGTCACTGTCATATGCAAACCAACAATATTGTACATATTACTCTAAATTTAGTGTGAGTAATTGTTATTTAACCGGAAAAGTATGTAATATTTCTAAATAATATAATAAATTTATACTTTTATTTATGAGCATTTTTATACTCTTAAATATAATTTTACTAATTTAATACTGCAATACATTTGAAGTGAAAGTGTCAGAATGACAGCTAGTAATAATGTACATACATAGGTATCAAGTATCATAATTTTTCATTCAAAACATCATGATTTTCCAAATTCATGTGGATTATTTTCCTCGATAAGTATATTCCATACTATTGATGACAAATAAACATCAGAATGTTTTGAAATTTTGAATGAAAAATTATGATATATGACAATTGTGACATCTATGTAAATAACTACTAGCCGTCACTCTAACACGGATCCTCATATCTGCTTGCCAAGGTCAACAAAGTCACATGACTGCTCGCGCTCTATAAGTACCGAATTTAACATTTTTTGTACACACTAGGAATTTTGTCCTACTCTTCTATATTCAAAATTCTTCAAATTCATTGACGGTATTAGCGATATTTCTTAAGAATATATTTAATATTAACATACCTATAATTTTAAACACATAATTAATAATACAATAAGATATATTAAATGTACTCGTACCTCCCAGAAAAATCTTCCAGTAATTTTAGAAAATTTGAAATGTATCAGATTGAGAATTTAATTATTATTATTATTTGTAGTAACAAATTTCCAAAAAATAATATTTAGAATTTTTTTTAGAAATTACCATTTTCGGTTGTCCAATTGTTACCAGAAGCTATTCAACTCTTCCCAACACTGTTAGTGTGAGGAATCCGTAGTTACACAGGTCTTTAGTTCTATATAATATGAGACACACACACACATACAATATCGTAAAAATATTAAAATCGGATTGTAGGGACCTTAAAACGTGCTTAATCATTAAAATCTGGATATGCGATTTTCTGCATGAATCCAATGCCTCTTTTAGCGAGAAGTAAAAATAATGATATCGCTTCCGGTGAAACCGGAAGTTACATTCCTGATCAATCCGTTTTTTTGCAAGCATTATATTTGATAATTATTTAAAGGAAATATAAAATTCGTAGAAGATATTTCTTTATTTCTGAATTTAATGGGCTTAGTTTATAGATTCGTTAATAAAGATTTAATGATACAAATATTTCTTTACGAATCACCTTTAAATTTTGTATTTTATAGATTTAGTCTAGAAATTTTATTACTTTTTTATGAAGAATCTATATTCTTGGAATCTTTAGGTACTCATCCAAATATAAAACTACATTTTAGAATATCTTAAAAACTATAATGTCTATTTTGTTATTACCATTAATAAACTCTAAATATAAAATAGATCATGGTCTTCATAAAAATCAGTTTATAAGCAAGTTAAATGGTAAACACATTATATTCTACTAATATCGACAGAAATCAATAAAATCATTTTTCGCACGGAGCTGAAGGTTAACGAAAACCTATGGCACCGAATTAAATTGACAGATGGTTCATATCTGTCAATACCACTGTTACATCAACCCACATCACAACCTTGGTCAAATTATCGGACGTGATAGATGAAGATATCCCTCATTTTTATTTTTATTCATGATGACACAGTTTTGTTTAATTTTAAGTATTTAAATGAATAAAAATTAAATTAAACGGGAGATATTGTGTTGGCCACATCAGATTATTATAAAAATATGTTTCTATTGTACAGTTACCTCCCTTCTTCTTCTGAAAAAAATTCTAACAACAAAAAGATTGTATTCGGCATTTTCAAATTTCAAAATTAAAGACCATGATTCAAAAATACTCCATATGTTTACTTACAACGATATTTTAGAACTAAATAACTACTAGTGATAACTAGTACAAATTTTGTTTATACAGCCTGTCTGATTTTCTTTTTCTCAATCATTCTAGAGTGAGCCTCGTGTAAAATAAAAAACGGACGTTCTCGCTCTTAATGCAGTGGCCTGGAAACACTAATATCATGATCACTTTCCCAGCATATTCAAATTTTATACCTGGGGAAATATCCTAAAATGCGTTGAAGCACCGCATGATAGGGTGAAGCCTTCCCAGGACCGTAATATAAAATAACTTTTAAAAGAACAATCTATATTCTTGGCTTGTGAATTCTTTCCAAGTTTATATTTATTTATATTCCATTTTCGTGACGGGGAGCAATCGTATGACTTTATTTGTCAAGCAGCGACTCTAGATTGAGAGATTGCGGCACTGAAAGTTACTATAGCCGACATAGCAATTTAACATGGAAAACAAAAAAATATTATCTGTCCCATAAAATTTTATATGGTCTTTATATAAAATTTATGAATTTTTTGCAACAATTTTTTTTAATATTTCTGACATATTTTCTTTGGTAGGATACTTGAAGACTATTTTTTTAATAAATTGAACACGTATCTTATTTCATCACAGAAATTTCGTACAGATGTTATGATAACAATCATTCTTGGTTTACACAGAACGGCAATACAATTTATGAAATGGTATCCACACTATCTAAAAAAACAAAAAAAAACATTCTGAGATCGAGTAGTGACAGAACCCACTTTAGAATTCTATCATAGAAAACAGGCGAATGCGATTCTACCTTTAAAAATCTGTTGTGGCCAGCACAATACCTCTCGCCATATTCATTTTCTGTTGCATCTATCCATCAGACTATTTTGAAATTTTGAATGAAAAATTATCATATATGAGAATTGTGACATCTATGTAAATAACTACTAGCCGTCATTCTGACACGGATCCTCATCTGCTTGCCAAGGCCCCAAAGTCATATGACTGCTCGCGCCCTATAAATAACGAATTTAACATTTCTTGTACACACAAATAATTGAAATTGTATATCTTCTTTCGTTCTATGAGAAATTTTGTTCTACTATTCTATGTTTAAAATTCTTCAAATTCATTGACAGTATTAGCGGTATTTCTTAAGGATATATGTAATATTAACATACCTATAATTTAAATACATATTTAATTGATAATACAATAATATATTAAATGTACTCGTACCTCCTAGAAAAATCTGATTTTTGACACTGACATTTTGCATTTATCTGTCAATTACAAACATATAAATATCTCAACTGTTTTTTGGACGAGATTTATTACAACAGATTATTCTATATTATTATATACTATATCTCCAAACCTATTCGAGATATACTAAAAAAATTAAATGTGTCAGATTGAGAATTTAATTTTCTTTAATATTACCAAGAAATTTCAAAAAATGATATTTAGAAGATATTTTTCAAGAAACTGCTACGTCCGGTTGTTCAATTATTACCAAAACCTTTTCAGCTCTTCCCAGTAATGTCTGATCCACATTCACACATACACCTACACACACACATACACCCACACACACACACACACACACACATTAATATCGGATTGTAGGGACCTTAAAACAGGCTTATTCATTAAAATCCAGATATGCGATTTTTAGCTCTCTTAGCGAGAGGTAAAAATCTCTGTAGGCACATTTTATTTTAATTTTTGGAATTGTAATATTGGAGTTATTGCGGCCGAAGTTATCGTCGCACACGCATATTCTAAGAACACAGTCAAAACTTTTCATCGAAATTTTTGACCAAAGACAATACCCTCCTTGCCTAAAGGTGGCGGAAGGTAAAAACGCATTCTGAAAATATTATGAATCCTTCTCTGAATTGATGTGTAAGTGCGAATCCTGTCAGTGTTACTCCCACCTCCGTCATCGACATAGTTCATCCCTTAAATGCGTCTGGCGACGTTAGAATTCCACTGCGTCTTTGTGTAGCGTGGGTTTCCGCGCGCCTCATGTTCTTGTAAAAAATTCTCTAAAAACCTGACGCGGCGAATTGTTTCCGAAGTAAACTTCTCAACTTCCAATATCTTGTTAGCTGCTTGCTTTTTAACTTTTTAATAACTGCACAAAAACCAGTGACATTCTTTCAAAATTATTTTGTTTAAAGTTTCTTGCTTTGGAATTTACATTTGCAGCTGTTTGTATATTGCTGTAAACACTTTTATTGCAATTAAATTCCAATTTCTGTTTACCTACTCTTCTTTTCTCAACAAGAGTCATAACTGCTTTAATCTCCAAATACAATTTTCATTGTCTAGCTATTAATGTTTATTTCTTCTTTTATAACAGTGTAATTCTCTATCTGTACTTTTTCAATTTCGTATTTAATTTCGTTTCAACTGTTCTGTTGCCTTTGTTGTTATTTATTATTTTCTTTTTAAAAGTATTTCTCATTATAATAATTAGTCTATTAACTATTGCGTCTGACAACAGAAATGCTAGTGTAATATAAAACTAAATTAAAAACTTTTCAGTTTGTTTTCAATGTGATACAATCCAGTTTAAAAGCAATCGTAGATGAAGATACGCTTTTCTCATATACCTCCCGCTACCCTTGGTAAGGGAGGTATAGAGATCGTACTAAATCGCATATGGCGATTTTGGAGAATGACCACGTTTTAAGGTCCCTACAATCCGATTTTAATATTTTCACGATGATGTCTGTGGGTGTGTATGTGTATGTGTGTGTGTGTGTGTGTGTGTGTGTGTATGTGGATCTTCCGGGCGCCTTAACTCAAACACTATTATTTCAATTTCTTTACTTCCTTATTCTGATTTTGGTGTCAATCAGATTATCGAAAATGGCACTTTACTTAAAGCTCAAAAAATACATTTAAATGTTATTTTTTCGCAATTTGTTATTATAAAAATTAAATATTATTCCATTTTTTACGAGTTTGCATTAATACTTTTTCTATATATTTTATGGATAAACATATAAAGTAAACTTCATGGTATTTCCAGTAAAATTATTTTATAAACAAACTAAGCAAATTGCACTTGACAATAACATTTTCTTCATCTTTTTCTTTAGCTTTCCCCATTCGTTAGGAGTCGCTATTTTTTATTATCTTCTTCATTTCTCTTCATGACATTTTCAAACCAATGTAATCATCCCTCTTGTATCTTCCTGGTAATTTGTAACACGAGAGTTATTTCCTTACCTGTCTTTCCGTGTCTTCCGCAACATCTACTTCAACATCCTCATCTCTGCCACATTAATTTAATTTTTATTGAAGCTGACAACTGTCAATTTGAATTATATGAATATATTAGTAGTTTCCATGTTTAGCATAGCTGGCTGATTTATAAAATTTACTTTCTTTAAAATTCTTTAACTCTATATCTATTGAATATGAAGTATAAAATGCAATCAAATCGTATAGAGAATAATATCTTCTTTAAGTTATAATAACGTTAAATGTCAATAAATCAAATTTAACTGTTAAATCTTCAAATGAGGCTACTTCCGGTTCACCAATTATAACCAAAATCTAATCAGTTGTTCTTCTGGTAATACGAAAAAATTATAATTTTTGGAATCTGGTATTGAGGTTATACAGACACACACACACACACACTCACACACACACACACACATACACACACACATACATAAAGACATCATCATAAAATCGTATGATAGGTACCATTAAACATGCTTATTCACTAAAAACTCATCACTGAATTTTTTGACCAAAGACAATATCTTCCTTAGGTGACGAAAGGCATATTACGCATTGCTGGGTGTGCTAATCTGTTTTGCAAACAAATTTCGGTAATGATGATGACATATTTGTATCGTGCGAGCGTTTACCAAGCGTCAACTAAAGAAAATTCTGTCCGTATCAAGTACAATTGATAGTATGTTTGTGTTAAAATTTTACTGGAAATGTAGCATATCTTGCTAGAAATTTTCGGTATGGAATTTATACAAAATACATAGAACTGACGGAAGGTAATTTGCTAGCCACATCAGATTTTTTCATTTGTAAAATTAAATTAAATGCATTTGATTATATTGAAACTATTTGTCGTATTCTGTATTAATATGTAGAAAATCATTTATATCATTTATGTTTACAGTCAGAAACATTTTAATGCTTATAAAACTATCTGTAATGATAATATTTGCTAATAATCCCCGAATGGTTCTCGTTTTATTAAACTTCCCATCTTTTTCCTTCATTGATTTTTGCGTTTTTATCATAATTAGTGTTTAAACTAGTGAGTGTTCCATTAGAGAAAAACTGCTTTCCAGGTTTATCTTTCTGTAAGGTAAGCATGTAATAACTTCCGGCTCACTGAAAGCTACACTGCAGTTACTTCCTCTTCGCGTTCGGATTCGATCTTTAACGCGCTGCTGTCTAATCAGATTGCAGTGGAGTTATCTAGCGTTTCTTTCACGTGGTGTATCGGATACAAACGGCAATTGCTCTCATTACCGGTGCTCGAATCGAGGCCTTGTTACTCCATTCTGCCTCGCTATTGTTCTCGCTAATAGCATTCCCGATTGGTTCGTTAGTGATTGTCGCTCAAGTCGAGCTAAGAGCTGCAGCCTTCTTATTGATTTTGACCTTTCAACTCTTCAACATTAATCAGTAAATGTACACCAGGGAAGCTTATACGATACAGACAATTTATTGCATTGCAATATAAATTAAAGAATTGGAAGGACGTTCAAGATGTTCCTTTGAATTAATTTTTAATTTAGACCTTTCAAATATTGTAGCTGTAATTAAGAATTAAATTACTCTTAATTTTAGCTAATATGCGAACAATGTACTCTTAATTTTTCATTTAAAAGTACATAAATTTATGTAAATTTTTATTGGGTTAAAAAAATTATGAACTTATTTAAGTTAGTAAAAAAGAATGTTAAATTTAGAGGACATCATCTTAAGTATTCTGCAATTATTACATTCTTGCGTAAGAAAATAGACTTTCCAGATTTTACCTCTCGCTAAGAGATGTATTGGATTCATGCTAAAAATCGCATATCCAGAATTAAATGATTAAGCTCGTTTTAAGGTTGCAATCCGATTTTAATATTTTTTACGATAATGTCTCTCTCGCTCTCTCACTCTGTGTGTGTATGTGTGTGTGTGTGTATGTATGTGTGTAGATGTTGGAAAGACGATTTATCAAAAACTTTAATACTAAATATCTGTACAATTACGTATTTCTCAATCGAACATTATTGGGAAGAGATGAAAAGGTTTTGCTAATAATTAGACAAGCGGAAGTAACAGATTCTTAAAAAAAATCTTCCAAATATTATTTTTTTAAAAATTTTGTACTAAAGAAGAGTAAATTCTCTATCTGATACATTTAATTATTTTATTATATCTTTTATAGTTTTAATAAGTTTTAATAAATCTCACAGCCCAAATAATGTCAAGGAAACCAATTGAAAAAATTAAAGTGTTTGTAACTGACAGATGTTTCTCTGGGTAGTATATACATTGTATTATTTCTTATTGTATTAATGGTTAAATGTTTAAAATTATAGGTATATTACATATACAACCTTCAAAAATACTGCCAATCCTGATAATGAATTGGAAACATTTCGAAAAATTAGAAAAATAGGACATTTCTTCATAGAATGAATTTAAAATTAAAATATCTAAATATAAAGAATAGATATAAGTAGAATTTTTGGTTTATAGTGTAGGTATACAATAAATGTTAAATACAATAAGGCTCGAGCAGTCATGCGACTTTGCTGGCCTTGACAAGCAGATATGGGGGCCCGTGTCAAAATGATAGCTAGGAATTATGTACATAGAGTATCATAATTTTTCATTCTTAATTTAGTTATTTTCTAATTCCATGTGGTTTATTTTCCTCGACAAGTAAATTTCACCCTTCTGGTGACAAATTAACTACGTGAATTTAGAAAATCTCCAAATTATTAATGAAAAATTCTGACATTTGACATCTATGTACATAATTACTAATAACCATTCTGACACGGACCTCTATATCTGCTTGTTAAGGCCAACAATGTCACATGACTGCTCGCGCCCTAATCTTACGTAACCAAAACCGGAAGTGGCGAAAGACAGATTTTTTTTCTACGACTCTTTATATTTTGCTTATAAAATTCATCCGTATCATAATGATAATCAGTACCGAAATGAATTTTTTTATCATAATGAGTGTCGTTCAGGTACAGATGACACGTACTTAATAAGTATATTATAGTATAGGAGTAGAAAGCATATATTTTTCAGCTAGATTTTTTTATTTTTTTATTTTTAAGAAATACATAGTAGGTATTGTAACAAACTATTGATGAAATAACAGAAATTGAAACTAAAAACAAATTATTAGGCCAATTCTGAATAAATCTGTAAATCTGTAAAAAACTGACAAAAACTCATCAATTTTTGTTGATTAACATAAAATTGTACGTAGGAGTGGCAGCTTTCGTTACGATTTTGTTCATTATTTACAGTTCTGTAAGTCTTACAGATTTATTCAGAATAGAGCCATATTTCATAAATACATGATATTTGCAAAATATTCATTTGATGTTTTTAAAAATAAAAGATTCACTTTGAAATAAATGCATGAATTTTTGTTTGCATATACGAGTAAAAATAAAAAAATCAGTCCGAAATTTTTCAAACGAAAATTACGACATTGAAAATTTTTCATTTCAAATCCTTATTCATGAACATATTACGTTCTGCAATTTTTTGTTAATGCTCTAAATCAAGAAATATATTGGGTTATAAAATGTGATATAATTCGATCGTTATTTTGGTGAGATTGCTTCTAAATATCAGGATTAAGGTGTGAACGGAATTGCGTTTTTATGCTTCTAAGCTTGGTTTGAAGCTTGATCCTTTTACGCGGGATAAAAGCTTGGAAAATTGGATATAAACTTCAAATGGAATATCGTTTCTGATTAACTTTACTGTATAGTACAGGGAGTTTAGTTCTTAACTCAATCATTTTTCGAATGAAACGGTAAATTCAGAAATTACAATAATTTAAATTGGTATCCGGAAATTCGTGGTGAAAAATTCATCGTACGTAGTGCTCTTGAGCTTCGATGCAATTGGTTCAATGATGCTTCAAAGCTTTGATTCCTCTAATCTAAAAAAAGTACTAAATTAAAAAAATATTTTTCTTTAAATAGCTTCAAATTTGAAAATATCACAAGGATGCATTGAAAAGTTTCCAGAATTACGGAGAAGGCCTTAGATTTTGGAAAGCAATTTTATCTTTTTCTTTTATTTAATTCTTCATATGAACTGTCAAGAAATTTCAATACAATCTGTCAATCGGTCTAATCGTGACAAGCGTCTGTATCGATCTACCTAGCGTTAAATCGGTAATGGATAAAAACGAAGTTCGTGCGGTGATCAAGATTTTTCATTTGAAAGGAGAGACGGCAACGTAGATCATAACCAAGTTGGATGCTATCCTTTGGAATGTTTCACCTTCCTTTTTCACTGTACGTTTCTGGGTTTCGGACTTTAAAAGTGGCTGGATACATACCTGTGATGAACCACGTTTAGGTCGACCAAAATCACCTACCACACCAAAAATTGTGGATCAAGTCCACCATTACACTCCAGAGACGAAAATTCAGTCGAAAGTATGGATTGGACGTGGTGAGTCGACCCCAATGAAAGCGAAGTTAATTCAGTTGGCAGGAAAGGTGATGGCGTCAGTCTATTGGGTCGTCAAATGAATTTTGCTAATTGATTATCTTGGTAAAAGAAAAACTGTGACTGGACAATATTACGCCACACTTTTAGACCAGCTGAAAACAGTAATTCACCACGACAATGCGCCAGCTTATTCAAGTCGAATTGCTCAACAAAAATTGAACGAACTGAGGTTTTAAATCGTCCTCTATCCACCGTACTTGACCGATTAGTCTTCTTCCAATTTCCATCTTTTCCCAAAACTAACGTTCAACGCTGGAAAGATGATCCAACGAAGAAGCCATCGATACAGTAAATGCTTATTTGAGGACTTCAAAGAAATGCATTTTCGGGAGGGAATCGAGAAGTTGGAAAACGCTGGACTCAGTTCGTTGACATCAAAGTGGATAACTTTGAACATACATATTTAAAATAAAATTCTAAAAGATACATACGACCCATGTGTCATATTCCCAATCATTCTAGCGAGACCCTCACCACTTCATAATCATCCCCATACTGATCCCGTGAAAACATTTTTTTTAATTTTGAAAATGAAAAGAATCATTAGAGGTTAAGGAATAAATACGTAATTCAAATCCTGCGTCCTGGAAAAATAATAATTGACCTACATTAAGATTATTTTTATGAATGTCTTATCTTTTGAAAAAAAATTAAACAATGCCTCTTGATTAATACTTTTACTTTGAATATTGTTTAAATTTCAGACCGGTTGCCTCTTTTGAAACTAATTTCTTTTTTTACTTTTACCCTTGGACGGATATTTACTTTCCGTTTAAATTTTCGTTGATTCTCAAATAATTTACTGGATGAAAAAGGTTTCACTAAAAAGTTGAGAAAATTTAATGAGATATTTAGAACACTGTTAACTTATGGCCAATTAATCTACTTTTTTAATAAAAAAGGAAACTTCAAAGGATAAGCAAAGAATTATTTCAATATTTTTAAAAAATTTAATGCATAAAATTATTTCTTGCTGAAATGAAAGAAGAATATTATATTGTATGTTACAAAAACTTATCTTTAATCCAAATGTATTTTTGTATAGGTCTTTATTATTATGTTATTTAGAATAACATAATTTATAAAAGCATTGTTTTTGTAATAAAATAAAAGTTTATTTATTTATTTTGTTCTTGTATGTTTACATTTATCATATGTACGTAGTGTCTAAATATAAACCTCATAGTAATGAAAATACAAAATACTCGTGTATTATGAAAAACATTGTGGGAGAAAATTCTTTGTGTAAGTACATTAATTATTAAAGAGTACAAAAGGTTTAATAAATTATATATAAGCAGTTGTTTGTGTCACTGTTACTTTTTAAGCTTTTTGCAAAAACATAATGTTTCATAACTTAAATTATAAAAGTTAAACTTGTATTTTAAAAGTACAAGGAATTTCTTTTGATTTAATTTGACTGATAATTTTACCTCTCGCTAAGAGAGGTAGTAGATTCATGCTAAAAATCGCACATTTAGATTTTAATGATTAAGCACGTTTTAAAAAAAAATATTAAAGTCGGAGTGTAGGGACCCTACACTCCGATTTTAATATTTTTACGATGTAATAAATCTCACAGCCCAAATAATGTCTTGGAAACCAATTGAAAAAATAAAAATGTTTGTAACTGACAGATAAATAGCAGTGTAAAAAATCCAGAGACATTACTGAAGAATTTTTGTGGGAAGTACATACATTATATTATTTCTTATTGAATTAATAGTTAATTATTTAAAGTTGTAGGTATATTTATTACATATACCCTTCATAAATATTGTTAATCCCGACAATGAATTGAAAACATCTCGAAAAATAAGAAGAGTAGGACAAAATTTCTTCATAGAATGAATTTAAATAAAAAATTCTACATATAAAGAATAGATATAAGTAGAATTTTTGGTGTAGAGTGTAGGTATACAAGATATGTTAAATAAAATAGGGCGCGAGCAGTCATGTGACTTTGTTGGCATGACAAGCAGATATGGGGGCCCGTGTCAGATTATTAGTATTTAATATTAATGGACACGTGTGTTGGCTCTCGTTGAAACATTTTAATATAAATAAGGATTTTATTAAAACACACTGTAAGTTTCAAAAATAATTTTAATAAAACATTAATGTACATTTCGACATTGCGTCATCTTCAGAATTCTGAAGATGACGCAATGTCGAAATGTACATTAATGTTTTATTAAAATTATTTTTGAAACTTACCGAGTGTTTTAACAAAATCCTTATTTATATTAGTATTTATTTTAATTATTAGTATTTATTTTGACAATCATTATTCTGACATTAACGTAATAAAACGTTACGCTTTTGTTCGTCTCTTGTTTCTAATTCCATAGCTAATACTATTAAATTGTAATTCAAATTTTACTTCTGCAGTTATGAAGTAGCCAAAATGAATTTTTTTACTGATTCGGATGTAGAAATTTTTGCTTTAAAACATCCATTTGAAACTTTTTGTCTAAAATAATTAAGGGAGCAATACGCACGAAAAAACTGATTTCCCATGTTAAACGCTTATATTTTTTCACTTTCCGTGATACACCATGTACTTATTTTAAAAGTCTAAAAGTGTCTGTTTTTTATTTGTATGACTATAAATTATTAAGCGTCACTTTGGTAAAACGTCCAAGTTGTTAACTTACCGTCCTAAATCTACAAACTCAAGAGTCCCAGTCGATGACAACAAAATATCCCGGGTAAAAGCTTTTAACCTGGGCTTTAAATTCCATTTCCTTGAAGCCTTGAACATTCACCTGCACAGTAGTCTCCATCCATTCGTATGCTGTGTAGTAATTACATCAGCATAGAGTGCGCTGGTTACAAAAGTGAATTTCCATGCGACACCAAACTAAATTACACGTTGGTGATCGCAGGAGGCGCCGGCGATGCGATGTTCTTTGACACCCACGCATATCCCACTGCGATATTATTGTTTTTAGAATAAACAACACCGGGGAATACAAATTGAGGTCTTTCTTACAAAGGAATGGTAGAATTTAGTGTCACATGTGGAGTACTTGTCAACTCTAAGTATGTGCTTCATTTGTTATAGATGTGTTTTTCTTTTTTGTCGTAATATGTGGATTCTATAAATATAAAATTTTGTGTTGCGTATATAAAAAGAAAATGTATTTTTGTATAGTGAAGCTGAAATACCATGCAGACAATGTTAAAAGATTAGGAATGATTTGATTGTAAATAAAAGTTATAGCATTAAAATTCCAATCTGAATATTTTAGTAATTTCTATTTCTAATCTATTACAAAATATTAAAAAGAAATTAAAATATAAAAAATCTGATGTGGCCAACCCAATACCGTCCGTCAATCCTGTGTATTATGTACAAATTCCAAGTTTTGGTACTTTATGATTCCCTTTCTCGGCAACTGAATTCCATACTCCTGATAACAAACAAACCACATGAAATAAGAAAATCATAAAATTTTGAATGAAAAATTGACACTTGTCAGTTATGGACATAATTAATTGCTGTCATTTTGACACGGGTTCCCTTATCTGCTTGCCAAAGTAGTCTGCAAAGTCACGTCACTGCACGCGCCCTATACATATTTTTCTTGCAAAAGATCTTATATTTCCAGTAAAATTATTTCATAAACAAAATATGCAAATTTCACTTGACACTGACATCTTGTTCTTTAGTTTTTCCCATTTGTTAGGGGTCGCTATTTTTATTTTTTTCTTCCACTCATTTTTGTTTTGCGTGTCGTTCTCATTCAGTCATTCCATTTATATTTGGTCTTCCTATGTTTCTTCCACCATCTATTACTAAACTATTCATTTTTCTTCCAAAATATTCATCCACATGACATGTTCAAACCAATGTAATCGTCTCTCATATCTTTCTAGAAACATTAGAGTTATTTCCCTTAATCTTTCATTCATTTACTTTTATTGATACTGACATCTGGCAGTTTGAATTATCTGAATATATTATCAGTTTCCATAGTTAGCATAGCTGGTTGATTTATTAATTTTTTTTTTTATAATTCCTTAACTATATATCTGTTGAATATGAAATATAAAATCAAATCGTATATTCTTTAAGTTAAATCACATTTAACTGAGCTTTTTCAAGAAAAACTGTTAAAATCTTCAAATGAGGATACTTCCGGTTCACCAATTATAACCAAAATCGAATCAAGTGTGCATATGGTTGTAAGGACGAGGAATACGCAAGAATTTTAATTTTTGGAATTCTAGTATTGGAGATATCGCGGCCGAAACACACATACAGACATCATAGTAAAAATAGTAAAATCATATGTTAAAGACCCGAAAACGTGAAAACAATGAAAACTCACCACCGTTTTTTTTGACCAAAAACAATACCTTCCTTACCTAGAGGTGACGGAAAGTAAAAACAATGTAATGAAACCTTATAACAAAAAACACTTTATCAAACATGTAAAATAATAAGCACATCACAATAACGACGAAATTTCTGATGTTTTATCAGGAAAAAGTAATACCATCAACAACCTGCTTCCAACAGCTGTGATGGTCCGTACTAATGATTGATGCTAAGGTAATGTTTCAACGTCATTTTGATGTTCATAACGTATCCTCTCTTTTCATTTGCGTGATCTCGGCTTCGCCGTAATTCTATTTGTTATTTTGCGTTTCTGTCCAAAACAAATGTAAAACATAAAAAACGGGTCTGCTTGTTACAAATGACCATCGTTAACAATCGAATAATCCCTAAATACATTCATGTGTTTTTGCATTGAATTTTTACTGTTTGTTATAAAACTTGACAGAAACAAATGTATCAAATCTCTTTCGAAAGTAGTTCAGTATATACAGGTGTGATTAATTGTCATCTGGTGAACTAATAATAAAACCAGGTCAAATTAAGCTATGTAAAGGTAAATCTCAAAATTGAACACATAAATTTTATGAATTGTATTTGTACACTGGAGGAATTTAAGGTAACGTGGGGTAACATTGACAATATTGAAGCATTTTCAAAAATAAAAAATCTGATGTGGCCAGCACAATACCTTCCTTCAATCTTGTATATTATGTACGAATTCCATACATTTCTTAAAAAGATTATATATTTCCTGGAAAATTATTTCATAAACAAACTATGCAAGTTGCATTTGGTATTGATATCTTCGTCTTCTTCTTTAGTATTTCCCATTCGTTAGGGGTCGCTATATTTTATTCTCTTCTTCCACTCATTTCTGTTTTACGTTTGTCCTCATTTACTTCCTTTTCTTTCAAGTCTTTCGCAATACAAGCGAACAAACTCGATGTTATGATATAGTCCTGCATTAATTCTTTCACTGTATCAAGGCATTGTTGTATTATGACAAATAGGTTAATAGAATGTTCGATTTCATGACAAATATTATTTTAAATTATAATATAATAAATCTATCACAAGAGAGTTGGTGTGAGTCAGTTGAGATGGTTTGGGCATGTGGAGAGAATGGCGAGTGAACGGCTTGTTAAGCGTATATATCTTGGTGAAGTTGAGGGTTTTCGATTGCGTGGCCGACAAGTATGTAAGTGGATGGATGTGGTTAGTAGGGTGCTTAAAGAGAGAGAGTTTCCAAGTATGAAGAGAAGAAGAGCATGTATAAATGCGATTATGAGTGTGGCCGAGGCGAAAGAAGTTTGCTTAGATAGGAATGTGTGGCGAAGGATGATTGTTTTCTAACTATTATTGTGATCCGGATGAAGTATTTCGCTACCGAAAATCGGTCACTTTAATATGTATAAGAGTAAGGATTATGAGTGTGGCCGAGGCGAAAGAAGTCTGCTTAGATAGGAATATGTGGCGAAGGATGATTGTTTCCTAACTATTATTGTAATCCGGATGCGGTATTTCGCTACCGAAAATCGGTCACTTTAATATGTATAAGAGTAAGGATTATGAGTGTGGCCGAGGCGAAAGAAGTCTGCTTAGATAGGAATATGTGGCGAAGGATGATTGTTTCATAACTATTATTGTGATTCGGATGCGGTATTTCGCTACCGAAAATCGGTCACTTTCATATGTTTAAGAGTAAGGATATGTTGTATGATGTTGATGTTGTTCTTATTGTTGTCGGATTTGTGCGAACCCACTAAGTGGGACACGCGTGATTTTATGTATGTATGTATGTATGTATGTATGTATGTCACAATTTTGTTTAACAAATTTGCACCGTGTCATACGGGCTTTACAAAACGGTTTGAAATAACTCTGATTCAAATGTAGTACGAATAATCTGGGCACGAATTAAACTTCTCTCCCATGCGGTAAAGGATAACGGGAACGGTAGAAGTCGCGGTGGATGTGTCCAATTAAACCTGACGTATTGTGCATTACGTTCCTGCTATGAAACAGGAAACAGGTCGACGCCGACTAGAGCTCATAGCAGCGCAGGTTAACCTCGTTTTTGAGTTGTGGTCATATTGTAATTGGAATGAGAATTAGGTGAACCTGAATACAACATCAAAGTTTGAATATATAATAGGAAGATGCCAAGTTATGTCATTACTTCAAACTGATAAGCTGTTAGTATGCTAAATTATTACCAAGTTGGATCATATATCTTGCACTTTACATGTTTCACCCACTAATTATTTCGCTAAAATGATTTACTTATCGGGTAATATTAAACGACGTACAAAATTGGAAATGACTGTTTCAACCTTAAAACCAGGTAAAATAAGAAAAATGTTAAATGGTAGATCGACAAGGGAATATTGTAACATTTTAATTTAACAAGTGAAGATTGATATGATCAACATTATATTCAACTAAGTATGTACATAATAAGTAAATATGATTCACATTTATTATCGAAGATACCTTCCTTTTTACGTACAGTCGACTCTCTCCAAATCAACCCTTTTGTTATATGAATATTGAATTACGACTTTGTAACAGAAATACGAGCGCTGTTTTTTTACATCCTGCCGCTGCCACCAAAAGTTGTAACAGGAATACTAGCGGTATATGTACTAAATCTATAATTTTAAATATTTAACTATTAATACATTAAGAAATAATATAATGTATGTACTTCCCACAAAACATCTTCAGTAATGTCTCCGGATTTTAGACACTGACATTTATCTGTCAGTTACAAACATTTAATTTTTCATTTGGTTTCCATGACATTATTTGGGCTGTGAGATTTATTACAACAAATTATTATATACTCTCTAAATCTACAAAAGAAATAATAAAATAATTATGTGTCAGATAGAGAATTTACTCTTCTTTAACTAGAAAGAACAAAATTTATCAAAAAATAATATTTAGAATTTTTTTTAAGAATCTGCTACTTCCGGTTATCCAATTATTACCCGATTGAGAATACGTAGCTAAACAGATATTAAGTATTACAGTTTTTGAGATATCGTCCTTCCAACCGACCCATATACACACATGTACACACACATACACACACACACACACACACACACACACACACACACACACACACACATACACATACACACAGACATCATCGTAAAAATATTAAAATATGGATATGCGATTTTTAGCATGAATCCAATCTCTCTTAGCGAGAGGTAAAAAAATAAGTACTATGTATATATTTTATAAGAAGACACAAACGAGTACTGTACAAAATGAATCGTGGTAGTTTCCATCCACATACGCGGTCTAAATAATGTTGCTCCTAATTGGCGTGAGGAACGCTTACGTTAGCGTTTACCTTCATAATTATAATTTATATTCCTGGGTTATAGAATCCTACAATAGGTAGCTTGATCCGATGACAAAGTCCATGATAAAGAAGTTTTTGCTTTTATATTATTCATTATCCTAACCTAAAACAACAAAAAGCGGGGAAGTGTAAAAACTCTGACATGTATAAAAGTTTTTCATTCATTTTTACCAGGCGGTGAAATGAAAAAAAATGTTACGTGGGGTAGGTTTTTGTCACTTTAAGTGCTAAGTTAATAAAGGATAATAATGGATTGCAAAAACCAAATGCGGTAGATTAAACGATTATTCGGGAACGAATAAACTAAAGATAGAATTTTTTAATATATTTACTGCCATCGGTTATATTGTTCATTTATTACTTTATATATCTTTGGATATTATTTTTAATAATACATACGAGATTTTTGTACACTGCAACAGTTTATCTTTCATTGGACAAAATTAAAAGTTTTATTTAAAATGCTGTTAACATTAACGAAAATAAAAAGTAGCCCGTTTTTTGTGCACCTGAGTGTATTTCATTCCAAAAATAATTAAAAATAAATTTGATTCTTCTCACAAGTAAAATATTTTTAAATAATATTATTACAATTGGAATGATTTGGCAGTGTTATTTGTAAATTTAAAAAGGTCGCGTTCAGAATTATGATATCTGATTGAATATTAAACATTTCACTAAAGAATGGTTTTATATTTGAATATTTTCGAATAAATTACTGATGGAAATGAACTTTGTTCTTTTTTGAATATTTTCGGCATACTATTATTAAAGGGTAACGTTTATAATTTGGAAAAAAACACACGAGTTAGGGCGCTGTTACATTGTCTAATTGTCAGGGCTGTTCAAATTATCCCGAGCCAAAATGAAACCTAAAAAAGTTATTATGATGTATTTGGTTAATTTATAATATTTATGTTAACATATAAGTTTTTTAAATAAAAATATTCAGACATAATTTATCAAAACTTTGTTAATTGTCTATTAAAGTTGTGTACAATTCCATACTCCTGGTGACAAACTAACCACGTGAACTTAGAAAATCTTGAAATTTTGAATGAAAAATTCTGACATTTGACATCTACATCATTACTAGTTGAGGCCAACAAAGGCACATGACTACACCAAAAGATCTTTAAAAATACGTCAAATTATTAGTATTTATTTTGACAATCATTATTCACTGACGTAATAAAATGTTACGCTTTTGTTCATCTCTTGTTTCTAATTCTATGGCTAATACTATTAAATTGTAATTCCGTGAATTTTAAATTTTATTTCTGCAGTTGTAAAGTTGCCAAAATGATTTTTTAATTGATTCGGATGTAGAAATTTTTGCTTTACAACATCCATTTGAAACTTTTTGTCTAAAATAATTAAGAAAGCAATACGTACAGAAAAACTGATTTCCCATGTTAAACGCCTATGTTTCACTTTCCGTGAAACACCCTGTACATATATGGGATGTACGAGTATAACGAACACATTTGTAAATTTATTTTCTTTCTAGTCCTATTATCTAGAGAAAGGATAAAAATGATTATCACCAAAATAGAAAAACAATATTTTAATGTAACTTTATAGAATGTCAAATTTTACATATAGGCCTCTGAACGTTGACATTGATTATTATTGTATTTTGAGCTACAGATTTTTTTTTGTATTTTTAATTTTTCATCAAATTTATTTTAGTTAATGAAAAATTTGTCTTTGACAAACACATTGTTGAATACACCGCTGAATTCCATCACATCCCCTTTGTTCACTTGTTCAGTGACCTATATCACCTAGCTTTACTGTTGGCCAATCAGGTCGTAGCAGGCTCAATAGCAGGTTTCATTATTACTTTGCTTAGCGTGCTTTGCTTAGTATGCCAACGAACGTTACAACATGACGATCATTCAAACAATTGAAATATGTGTATTTAAAAATTAAATCTTTATTATTCAAATTGGTAATTTTTTACATGACCACATTTGTTTTTGGAATATTTCAATTGTATATAATTAACAATTTAGTTACATCGTTCTTCCTTTGTTTCAGCACGGAACACATTCCGACGGGCGCCGGTTCAGCCAGAACTTCCGCTTCCTGCAGCCTGGCGTCGTCGCGAGAGAGCAGCACCAGCAATCCAGGGCCGGCTCCATATAGAGTTCTCATGCTTGGAGGGCCGGCTGTAGGAAAATCTTCACTTGTCAGTCAGTTTATGACGTCGGAATACTTACATGCCTATGACACCAGCTTGGGTGAGTGGAATCTTTTTCTGTAGTTTTTATTTATTTGCTTAGGATTGATATAATAAAGTAAAAACATTAGGCTAATAAAAAGAAAATGTAAAATAGTATAATTAGATTAATAGATTATTGATATTTTTTTTAAATTACCGAAAGAATCATTAAATATGTCTACATCCGTGTTACAGTCATACATTAAGTAATTAAATATACTACAAAGTTGTCTTAATGCAGACTTCATTTCATAATTGGACCTTTCATAATTACATTAGAAAGATAGTTTTTTCCTACCGGTAATGCGCGGAACATTTATTGGTATTAAACCAAGAGAAACAGGATCGTCTATTAGACCATTTAGTAGTTTATGTAGGTGCAGACAACTTTGTAGTTTTCGACGCGAGACTAAATTCAGAATATTCATCTGGCACAATAAGTCATTATAGTCATAGTCGTAACTGGGATATTGTCCGCAAGATGTGAAATAACAGTATTTTAAACAAATCTTTGTATAGATTATAGATCAGAAATATACTTAGAATCGATTGGATTCCAAACCAGCATACAGTATTCCAGTTTAGTTTTTATAGGAAGATTTAACTATATAAATAATGTGATCATTGAAAGACATTTCCTCATCATCTCATTAAACTTTTTTACTCGATCTAAAATATTACCTTCCATATTATAATGATAAGAATAAACATTTTTTTAACAAGATAGCTCATTATATAGCACACTATGAACTTGTAAAACGAAATTATATCATAATATTCACCTATCCAAACATAATCTAAATCTAAGACATGTATTGTAATTTTGCGTCTAATATAAACTAACTATCCAATTCAATTGGCAAACATAATTCGCAAATCACACATCTACAATGTTCTCATCAGGCCACTATACGTGTAAATATTTAAGGAAACTGTAGCAAGAAAGCTTTTAGGCTAGTCTAGTGTTATGATGGGATCAACAAAATGCGACTGTATACAACATTACTTTCTTGTTGGATCAACGATTAACTGTTTCATTCCACCAAGCAGGGGCGGATCTACATAGGGACTAATGGGACAAAGTACAATTATGCGATACTTGGTGAAACTGGTCTAAATAATAATATTATAATATTGGATTTTTGTCATTCGTCCGCTCAACCGGTCTCAGTACCTCCAAGAGACGTCAGTACACCACACTGAAGAGCTCCAATAACAGCGAAACGCGTCTGTGGTTCTGGTTGAGTGGGTCAGTCTCTGATAAATGACCGAGAGGTTGATTCAGAGACTGAAATGTGCCAAGTGTTTTAAATGTTATAAAAAGTATATGTTTCTATTTAAAATAAAAAAAGTTGGTATCCGTATTTTGAGAACAAGTGGTTGAAGTTTTATTCAGTATTATCATTGAAATATCCATGTAAAATAGAGATACTTTGCTAATTTACGCAATGGTAGTTAAATTAAATATGAATTTACGTTATAACTAAAATCTGTGTTATACCCTTATATAGATAATTAAGTATCTTCCTTTAAACATCGATTTATTACTTAACTAATAAATGTTGTCTTTTGCACGCATCTCTCAAAGTTCATTAATCACACAACTTTAGACCATACCTAGAATTAAACATTCTAGTAGTTGTAGTTCCTTGAAATCAAACAACTCTGCCCTCACAGGAATTCGAGAAATTTTCATGCATATCATTCCGAAGTTACTTTTACCTTAATTAATTAAATCTTGATTTTAAAAGCAAAATATTACCATTAACGCTCTTATATTATTACTTTTTCAAAAATATTTACAATTAAAGATACTTATAACAGTTTTCAATAAAGTTTTTATGTTACCTTTCATTGTTCCTCCAAATCTCAGTCACGGCACTTTGCACAGATGGAATTGGTATCGCTAAACTAATAATTGTTCTGTCCGAATCTAAGTGCTCAGCAACTCAGCTCATTCAAGTAAATGACAGCTGTACTGAAATGACACATTCCCTGAGGGCTGCATTGTTCTTCCCAACACGTACTCAAGTTTTGCACCACAATCAGTTTATTACGTTATATATCTTTTGGTAAATGTGTCGTTTTTCTCTTGGTAAATTATTATGGGAAACTGGTTTCGTTTCTGTCTAGTATGCTCATGATAAAAAATTGGTAGTAAAATTAAAAATTACACCTATTCTTACAATTAAGTGAAAATAAAAACTATAAACTCATACTTATTTCGAGAACAATGTTCTCATGCAATATTGTCAATTTAAGGAGCATTTAAAATTTAAGTTCCGGTGGTACAACTTTTACATTCAGGTTGGGCCACATATACACCTCTTTTAATTTTTTCGTTCTGAAATTTTTTCATTCCGTAACTAATTCGAAGTGCTTTGCATTAATGTGTTGCAAATATTTATACATAAATAAATATATTTTATGTAGTAGATTGAATAAATTACATATTTAATTATGAAAACGCACAAAATGCGTATATGACTTAGTACTTATATACATACGTAATACATATTTAATAGGGTATTTGATAAATTTTGGGATTTTAAATTGTATATATATATATATATATATATATATATATATATATATACGTTTAATTACATATGCAAATTATTATTATATATTTTTTTACTCGTTAATACATTTAAAATCGGATGTTTCAATTTTTATTTCAAATTTTCTGCTAAAACGCCAGTATCGCTCATGATACTAATATATGACCTTCATTAAATTTAGAAAAAAGATAAATATTTTATTAATACAGACAACGAATAAGATACCCATTTTTTACCTTTCGTCACCTTAGGTAAGGAAGGTATTGTCTTTACGCTGATATATATATATAGGTGAAAGGTAATTGCGACTGTAATTAGTTAAGGAAACTGGATAGTGGGTTTGACAGTCAGAAAATTGTAGGCTTAAGTGGAGTACACTCTTTTTAATTTGTCAAGCTTTCGGTTATAATTTTAACCATTACAGTGTCCTGAAGATGGTTAAAATTATAACCGAAGCTTGACAAATTAAAAAGAGTGTACTCCACTTAAGCCTACAATTTTCTGACTGTCAAACCCACTATCCAGTTTCATATATATATATATATATATATATATATATATATATATATATATATATATATATATATATATATATATATATTAAAGTAGTTACTACAGCAAAAGTTCTTTAAAAGTACTTAATATGTCTTAATATCACATGAAATTGGAACACTTAAAGAAGCTAAAATTTGGGTATTTAATTTTTTTCCAATAAAAAAGGCACAGGTTAATAACGAAAATTTGTATTTATCTTTTTACAGTAAAATATAAGCTACCCTTTAAAACAACAAATGAAACAAATATTTGAAGGATAACGAAATCTGCAACTGGTAAAGTTGAACAAAAAATACAAAAAAATCTCTAAAATGAAAATAAAAATTTAGTCAGGATCAAAAATACGCACTGTACGTGAAGCACTTGCACGATTACTCATCTAAAATTACGAGTATAAACAAATGAAGCAAGAGCCAATTGAAATTTCATTCGAAATATTTACATTATAATTGACTCGCAATCTCACACTTTATAGAAATATAGTTACATCAATGGTGATGTGGAGTCTCATAGACTCCGATGTAGTATTACTCAAAAATGGTTCGTTAAAGAATGCTGCAAATGGTATGTTCTATTAAAGTAATATAAACAAATGATACGCCGGAGTCTGCCAGACTCCACCTCACGGGTTACAGGTTTTAATACAAGTTTCATGTTTTTAAATATCTCTAAAAAGCGAAAAAGCCTGTATCAGTGGCGGATTGACAGCTCGTACATCAGAGTTATGACGTCACAACAGGGCTAACATTTATTAACTTTTAATATTTGCTTGTACAGAGTTGAATTTCATTTTTATTAAATTTTGGTGGTACAATAAAATTTAACTTACTGCTTTTATATGGCATAAATGTTACATTATGAAAAATTAAATACAAATTAAATTTTACGCGCTGTAAAGCGGAATATTGTATCCTGCCCTCTATTTCCTGTGAAGAAAATACTTTATGATTCTCTAGAGGGCTGCCACTGTTAAAGTACAGTATTCATTATGGTCAGGTTCTCTTGTTTTATTTCAACCTGTCGGAAATGTCCACGTGTATTTTCATTTCCGAGATAAAATATTCCTTTGTTTAGTTGACCTGTCGTGGACAGTTTTCTAATTACCTTCCGTCACCTATAGTAAGGAAGGTATTGTCTTTGGTCAAAAAATTCGGTGGTGAGTTTTCATTGAATAAGCACGTTTTAGGGTCTTTACAATACGATTTTACTATTTTTACGATGATGTCTGTATGTGTGTGTGTGTGTTCGTATGTGCGTGTGTGTGTGTGTGTATGTGTGTGTGTGTATGTGACTGTTTTTTCCTGCACGATATCTCCAGTACTAGAATTCCAAAAATTACAATTCTTGCGTATTTCTCTTCCTTACAACCATGTGCAGAGTTGATTAGATTTTGGTTATAATTGGTCAACCGGAAGTGTCCTCATTTGAAGATTTTAACAGTTTTTCTTGAAAAAATCAGTTAAATGTTATTATAACTTAAATAATATATTATTGTCTATACGATTTGATTGCATTTTATATTTGATATTCAACAGATATAGAGTTAAAGAAGAATAAAGATAATAAATTTGATATAAATTTCATAATTCAGCCAGCTATGCTAACTTAACCATGGAAACTGCTAATTCAAATTGACAGATGTCAGTATCAATAAAATGTAAATCAATGAAAGAAAAAGGGAAGTAACTCTAGTGTTAGAAGTTTCTAGATATAAGAGAGACGATGATTACATTGGTTTGAACATGTTATGAGGAGAGATGAATATATTAATAGAAGGTGGAAGAAACATAGGAAGACCAAATATAAGATGAAAAGGCTGTATTGTAGAAGACTTGAGAGAAAAGAAACTGAATGAGGACGACACGCAAAGCAAAAATAAGTGGAAGAAGAAAATAAAAAATAGCGACCCCCTAACGAATGGGAAAAACTAAAGAAGGAGAAGAAGATATCAGTGTCATGTGCAATTTGCATAGTTTGTTAATGAAATAACTTTACTGGAAATATAGGATCTTTTGCAAGAAAATTTATGTATGGGGCGCGTGCAGTAACATGACTTTGACCGTGTCAAAATGACAGCAATTAATTATGTCCATAACTGGCAAGTGTTACAATTTTTCAATCAAAATTTCATAATTTTCTTATTTTATGTGGTTTGCTTGTTATCAGGAGTATGGAATTCAGTTGTCGAGAAAAGGAATCACATAATACCAAAAATTTATAATCTTTTGCAAGAAAATTTATGTATGGAATTTGTACATAATACACAGGATTGACGGAAGGTATTGTGCTGGCCACATCAGATTTTTTTTTATTTGACATGGACATAAGTACAATTAAATGTAGTTAACATCAAGAGCATTAATTGCGCTAGAAAGGAGCAGTTTATATGTGTAACATAAAACGTTTTAATTTTTCGTTCACCACATTTGAAATTAAATTTTATATTTAATTTAATATTTTAATTAAAACTGTAATTGTATAAAGGATCTCCCAAACGAACGCGAAAAATTCACAGCGATGACGACAATTTCGCATTCATTGCGGCAACGAAATTCGCGTGTGTGTATCCACACCAAAGCGTCAGTTTTGTAGTAGTATTCGTGACAATGACGATGAAGGGGCACTTTTATTGATTGCTTTAGACGTTAGACGAAAAACATAATGCCAATTTCTATTTATATACCGCTTTAAATCATATACCTATTAATTAATTTATCAGGAGAAAGAAAAGTGGATTCATTCATTAAGTCAAAGGCCAGCGGCGGCTCGTGACATTTATTGGAGGCGAAAAAATACCGGTAAAAAATAAAAATAACCTACTATACATTCACCCTATTCGCACACCGGGGCCGCCGCCACAGCAATCTATCGTTTAGCAACAGCGGTAACGAATCATCCCGAGCGTTCACGAAGTGCATTAGCTTCCTGTGTTAATTTATATGCTGGTATAAGCCGTGTACCTTCGGGCTATGATTCGCAATCTAAATCATCAAAGTGATCATGATCAAGAAGTATGTTTTTTCTTTTCGTTTCCTATTCGTTATTCCAACTTTCTCATTTTGTGATCACTACAACTTTCCCCTTTCCCTTCGGATTCAACCTTTTTGCGTGATCACACGGAGTCATTTCAAATCAAATTTAAAAATGCCTAAAGGCAATAGGTTTTCGAGCATAGAAATTTATAAATGTGAGGTTTGTTGCATCAAAGGAAATATGATTTTCCTACAAAATCACGTAAACCCACCATACTTTTGAAAACAATAGTATATTGTGTTATTAGGAGTAAAGTAATACTTTGTGTGGCGAGCGTGGAAGTTTGCACGACGAGCGAAGCGAGTAGGACAGTAGAAAAATATCTACTACTGACGTTACATTTTACGTAAATTACGTTTGCGATTTCAATTGCCCTGTAGCTATGGATACTTATTTATTTACTTTTTGTTATAAACATCCAAGTGAATATCTTTACGTTTTGATATTTGAATAAAAAACTGTGCAATTTTATATCCTCCTTGTGCAATAATATAGGAATTTGAAGTATTACAACGTACGTCCCCTGAAGCTGTTCAATTCAAAAGGAACTAAATGAGAACGACACGCAAAAGAGAAATGAGTGCGAATAGAAAAAGCTAAAAAAGAAGAAGAAGATGTCAGTGTAAAGTGCAATTTGCATACGAGTAGTATGGAATCTATACATAATACACAGGATTGACAGAAGGTATTATGCTGGCCACATCAGATTTTTTAAAATTTGCTATAGAAAACAGAATTTTATACTCAACGATAAATTCTAGTTTATCGACTCACGTAAAATAACGTCTTTAAATAGAATTCCATCGTTTTGTATAAAAAAATACTATTACACCTTTACAAAATACATAGTATGAGTATTACACGTTTTTGAATAGCATTATCTGCTGCTTATAAATTATTAGAGAAACAATTTGATGATTTGTTAATGGAACCATTGTAACCAGTGGTGATATGAAACAATTTTGTTTGAGCTAACAAGTCCATCAAGAGAAGAGGCTCACCGGACCCACAAAATCACTACATTATGCATGAGCTGTCAACTGCTGAACAATGTTCGACACTACGAGTACACCAACGGTACCAGCTATGAGCTAGTCCGCTTAATAATAGGATATGAGGACTTATAATCTCTCCGTATCTATTCAAACAACAAATTAACCAAAATGGAATATGGAATAAAAATACATACAGTGAAATATTACGTTATCTCTTTTGAAAATATATCTGCGGGTTAATGTAGTTAATAATACCAAAAGTGAAAATCTCTTTCTGTGAAACTTAATATTAATGTTGATTATAAATGCAAATGAAGTAATTTAAACCATCTGCAGCACTAAAGCCTGTCGAAATTTTACTGACACGTCTTCATTGATTACTACTGTATAAGTATTCTTTTGTTTTAGTACGTGACATTTATTCAAGGATGCCGATTCTTACAGATTCCTTTACAGTTATGCCCGATTGCAGAAACTGATTCGAATTTGTTCGTTTTAATGAATCGCTAACTGAACAAGGCGTAAAACAACGGTTTTACCATTTTTACGATGATGTTTGTATGTGTATGTGTGTCTATGTGTATGTGTGTGTGTGATGAAAGTTTCGGATCGCATAACTTCAATACTACGATTCTAAAAATTATATTGTTTTCGTATTCCTCAAGTTTACATCCAGAAGAACAAGTGATTAGATTTTGGTTATAATTGGTGAACCGAAAGTAGCCTCATTTAAAGATTTAGCAGTTAAATTAAATTTATTGACATGTAACGTTATTATAACTTAAAGAATATATTATTCTCTATACGATTAGATTGCATTTTATACTTCATATTCAATAGATATAGGGTTAAAGAATTTTAAAGAAATTCAATTTTATAAATCAGCCAGCTATGCAAAACATGGAAACTACTAATATATTCATATAATTCAAATTGACAGAAGTCAGTATAAATAAAAAGTAAATTAATGTGGCAGAGATGAGGATGTTGTAGTAGATGTTGGGGAAAACACGGAAAGATACGATAAGAAAATAACTCTAGTGTTACAAGTTTCTAGTAAGATACAAGCGAGATGATTACATTGGTTTGAAAATGTCATGAGGAGAAATGAAGAAGATAATAAAAAATAGCGACCCCTAACGAATGGGGAAAGCTAAAGAAGAAGAAATTGTCAGTGTGAAGTGCAGTTTGCATAGTTTGTTTATGAAATTATTTTACTGAAAATTTAGAATATTTTGCAAGAAAATTTATGTATGGAATTTGTACATAATACACAGGATTGACGGAAGGTATTGTGCTGGCCATATCAGATTTTTTCTCTATATCACCATGCGGTTTATTTACTCATATTCGAAAATATTAATTAAGTATTTCATAAAATACTTTTATCGTAAACGCGATCTGGAAAATGAATCCTTTGAAGATGTTGAATATTTTGAAACCAATATACTTTATTAGATTAGTACATGAACCTGAAACTTCCAAGAATATTATTCCTCTCCAAAAAGATTTTTCATTTTACTGGTTGACTTTTTACTCTCGTCGTCAACAGAGGAAAAATATTAAGACTAACAATTTTAATTTACGGAACACAAAAAAACTCTCATCCATCTTTAAATTAAGCGTATTTCATCCAAACCGATAATCCTAACTCATTTTCCATCGAATATCAATGACGTAATTTTAAAATGCGCTGAAATTCAGAACTAATTTTTTTGATGAATAAAATAACGAATTATTCGCTATCTCTAAGAAGTAAAATTGTTCGTTGCCAAGTTTATTCACCAATTACAGATGTTTTCATTACCTCTACTTGAGAAATCCTCATGTTGATAATATTCCCCTTGGCTATATTCTACGGGATGAACAAGGTTATTATACGAACATAATCATATTATCCGTGGTATAGCACGGGATCAGCAGCACTCGATCTCGATACGCGTTCCAGGATTCCTGCTTCCCAATACTCTCCATGATTGAGTGCCATTTACTTATTCCACTATCTCTATATCAACATTTAATCAACTATGTACATATTGATATGTTGATTTCCTGCAGCAGTCCTATTCACTTCACACAGAAGCAAAAAAGATTTTGATGAGACGGAGAAAGTAAAATTATTAAACATAACATTATGGAGTTTAACTCCTAATCATTTGATTAAGTTTGTTTTGGAGTTATAGTATAATTTCTTGTTAAAACAATAAAACAAGTCCTTCAAGTGGTTGAAATAAGGAATTTTCTATCTCTGAGACTTGCATTTTTGTGAAACAGCATACTTATGTAGTAAGATGAATGGTACTTGATTATAAAACAAAGAATAGTTCTTACAATTCCCAGTTAAAAATTTATCTTACAGATATATAAATAAATAATTAAAAAATGATACAACCTTTTTACCTTCCGTCACCTCTAGGTAAGGAAGATATTGTCTTTGCTCAAAAAATTCGGTGGTGAGTTTTCATTGAATAAGCACATTTTAAGGTCTTTACAATACGATTTTACTATTTTTACGATGATGTCTGTATGTGTGTGTGTGTGTGTGTGTTCGTATTCGTGTGTGCATGTGTGTGTGTATGTATGTGTGTGTGTGTGGACGCCGTTTCGTGCACGATATCTCCAATACTAGAATTCCAAAAATTACAATTCTTGCGTATTCCTCTTCCTTACAACCATATGCAGACCATGAAGGACTAAGATCTAGACCGTCACAATGATTGAGATTATTACTCTTTGTTTTGAAAATCTCAAACCTGTTGTTAGGTGTGTTGGTCTCGCCAGTATTTTTGTTTTTTTGAATTTTATACGGTGGAAATCTTCCAGGGCATGCTCTGCAACTGAGGATTTTTCTGGCTGGTTCAATCTGATCGAACGCTGGTGTTCATTCAATCTTGTAGAAATGGTTCTACCAATCTGGTCAATGTAAACTTTCCCGCAGACACATGGAATCTGGTAACTGAAGAGGGATGACGTCGTTAACTTGTCTCAATATATATCGAATTTTAATATATGGAGAAAACGAAATCTTCATGTTCTTCTTAGGAGAATTCTACCAATCCTGTCCATAACATTTTTGACATAAGGAAGTGAAGCAAACAATACGTCTCTTTCATTTCTCTATATTAAGCTATCATAGAAAAACCTAGAGTTTTGTGTATTTTAAAATTATTTTATCGGAATTAGATAAAATTTATTTTGTTAATGATTTCTAGAAGGTATACAAATTTTAGGGGAGTTTAGGCTCTACTTATTAAATTATTTTTTAAAATAGAATTCTTTTTCCCCTCATACTTATGTTGCTGGTGTCAGCTAGGTAAATTTAAAAAAAAGTTTTAAACTTCTGACAGCTCAGAATGATTTCTATAGAAAGTTTTGTCTTTAATATTCTGAAAGAAGACGTTTTGTTGTAAATTGAAGGGTTTGTCAACATTTTATCCGAATTTCAAAGATATTTTCTCAGTAGAAATTTATTTCCATGGAAGTCTTTACTGGGAATGATTATAAGTACATCCCTATCCTTCTGAACTTGACGGGAGTCGAACTACCCAACCGCAAGTGAAAAACAAAATCCCCAGACACTGTGAAATGAAACGCAAGTTCCCGAGCAGCTTGACGAATCGATAGCTCATTCCCGAGGCTTAAATGGAAACACAAAATTGAATTCCGATCATTTAAAACTGTCAATCACCCCCGATCTATCCTGAGACCCATTCTGCTTCGCAAACTTTGAGTCGCGAGATGCAGACCACCCAACAAGAGTGTAATCACGCGGAGTCAAGCCGGCAAATTCAAATTTAAAGATTTACTCAGCTGGAGAGAATTATTGTTGTCAAGGAGATGTTTCTATAGCATATGTTTGAAGTGCAGACAGTTTATATTGACATTAGAACTTGATTTATATTTGTTTACTATCCTAAGTAGACAATACTGTAAACATATTTATAATTCATTACAGTTTTCTTATATTTCTGCATGAAATAATATACAAATTTTATTATGTATTTTTAACTGTAATAGTTATTTATGCAACTGGACATGAGGTATATCGGACGATATGTAACAAATAATGATGTAAACAAAAATAGGAGGGTCACAATAACATTTACGTCAATTGTAGTAGAAGGCTTTTGAAGCAGCGTGTGTTTTGTTTTCAACTATAGCTTAAGCTGTTTTTCACAAACGTCAGTTAGAAATAGAGCCGGCACGTGTCTTGTGTATTATGACTGTTGAAGTTTGAACATTACAACCTTACTGAAACAAAGATTCGACGTTGCAAATCAAGCATTCTTGTATCGAATAGTTGCTATTGATGAAACGAGGGTTAGAGATTTTGAGCCTGAGTTGAAATCACAGTCCAACGAGTGGACAGGACCAAAAACTACACAGAAAATTGCACAAAATCCGACCTTAGTAGCTCGAGGCTGGGCCCAAGGTTAGATTAAATCATCTGGGTGCCCTAGGTTAATAAAAATTCGTGCTGTGAGGATCCGACAAAACTTGGATTCGAGTACCCGGATTTCAAAATATCCGGTTCCTCGGATATCCGATGTTCGGATTTTGAAGCAGGTATCCGTCAATTTAATTCGGATTTAGATCCGGATCCTGATTTGGATCCGGATTCGATGTTTTGTTTACGGATCCGGATCCAAATTTTAATTCTGGATTCGATTCTTCATTTTGTATGTGAATAGAAACTCCTCTAAAATAGCCAGGTAGTTTGTGCAAATGTAAAGAAAAAGAATTTATACTTTCACAGAGTCCTATTTGAATAAAAAAATATAAATTTGTATTATTGCACATATAAACTAACATATTAATATGACATACTCATATTCGAATTTAAGATTCGATACTAAATCCGTTTCCCAGATTCGATATTCGAATCCGGATTCAAGATTCGATACACAGATTCGGATCCAAAATCCAATACTCAGATTCGGATCCAAAATCCGATACTCAGGTCCGGATCCAAAATCTGATACTCAGATTCGGATCCAAAATCCGATACTCTGATCCAAATCCGATACAGAGATTTGGATCCGAGATCCGGATACTTTAACATTCAATTATCCGGATATCCTGATATTTTGGTATTCGAAACAGAAACTATCCGAATCCGAATCCCACTACTAACAAAAATTAGACGCCTAAAGTAATTTTTGTCTAAGATGTCCGATCAAGGTAATCTACGAATTGTATGAATTAAAATTTTTGCTCCGCCCATTCTGAAAAATTCAGTAGTGTCGTTTGCTTAGTTTTTATGAGGGTACATAAGATACTACTGTTATTTTATGATTATAAAAATGTATGTTACAATAAAAGCATTCAAAATTCAAAAATAAGTCAACTGTTAAGTTTATTAATATATATAAAACCAAATATGTAAAACAGTGTCAGTGTCAGTGACACTAACAGAAAATAATGTTATTCATACAGCTATGAATTAAGGTAATGTATCTGAATTAATAAATGAAGGTTCGCAATTATTTCGTAAATAAAAATTTAACTTTAGAAAAATGTTTCTAAATATTTACTGCAAACTTTATGAATAAAATGAATTAAAAATAAATGTTATAGGGTTGCCTTTCTGAGTGGTTTTGACTAGCCTGGGAATAAATTCAACCGTCGTCAGACTTGAAATTTAGTTGAATTGAAAATTTTCAATTAGCATTTTCCATGGCAACTTTGTTTTCGTGGGATGAAGTCTAAAGCGCCTTCAGCTGTACAGATATCTCGTCGTTATCGAAATTTGCGAATACAAGCAGATTGGCATACTTCAAACTTTTTAATAATCCATGATGATATTTTATTTATATAAAAATGTACTTGCGAACAACTAAAATGTGGATAAATAATGAGTGCGTTCGGTATTTAAATCTGTCGAGCACTCTTATCAATCTGATCACGTGACAGATTCATCTGCGATTTCCGATCTGCAGCTTGAATAACCGAACGGATGGACCGGTTAGCTATCAATTTGACACTTATTAATTTACGCCAGAATAAAAACGGAAAATAATAAAGAACTGTTAACATGTGTACTGTGTACGAGTTATGAACGGTTTTTTGAAAATACTGATTAAGAAGGTAGAAATGATTATGGACAACTTAAAGATGAAAATTATGTAGAAAAATGACTAATTTCAAACATTTTTGATTGATATACCAAAACGACAACTTTCATTCATAGAATTGACGCTGTTTGCTTAAATACGCATGCGCCAGACAACTGCTCAAATGTTCCATGGTTAGAGAACGAGTGAACAGATCGGACTCTGTGCGCTCTGTGAGCTAACAACCGAACGTACAGCTGAGCAAAAAGATCGCTCAGATGTAATTACCGAACGGCATCGAGCGCTCAGACCGCTCAGAGCGAAAACCGAACGCAGCCAGTGAATGCACCATTATTCGATATCCTCGTAAATACACCGCAAATTGCGTCCATTTTTATTAGCTAGAATGGAAATATGTTTATTTATTATCTACTATTCATACACATAGATTTCGTATAAAAAGCGCTTGCAGCTTTTTCCAGTAAGCAAACACAACGAGATTAACACAATAGTGTAAAAGTTTTTTGTTTATAAATACACAATGTCGCATATAGGTATTATGTATATTTTTTAATTACTATAGTTGATTAATAACATTGTTTTACTTGATAGGAACGTCTGTATACAATAATTCACATCGCTTGTTTACAAACACAATTAATAAATAATTTTTACAGTGGACAGTTTCATTTGTTAATACAGTTGAAGCCCTTTAATCCGAACCCACGTTAATCCGAACATACAGTTATCTGGACTTGGAGTAGAAGGAATGTAATTGGACCGAAGACAATACCTTCCTTACCTTAAGGTGACGGAAGGTACAAATAAATAAAAATAAAACAGGAGTATACATAAAGATAATTGCAATTATTTGAACAGTACATATTTTATTTTTAAAATTCATAATATTTGAATAATAATCGTATGTATCAATTTTAACATACAATATAAAATCAATTAAAATTTTAATTCATAGTGCAAACTTTTCAAAATTTATTCACGAATAGAAATAATATATGTAAATTTACCGAGAAATATTCAACCTATTTATCGGGAACATTTCAAAAGCGTGTACATGAGCTACTGGCTCATGAACTCCTGTATCTGTTTAAATACCTAAACACACATACTCCTACAAGAACCTCTTAAAGTTGCTAGCACTCAGTCTTCTATAAAGGGAATTGCACATTCGCGTGTTTTTAGAAAGTAGATATTGAAGCTTATTCACTAACGTTTTGTTCTTTGCAATTTTCACAAAAAGTGCAAAATTTTCTTTTTAAAAATACATACATAGAAACGTATATTTTTATTTGCGTATTCGATAAAGAATTTAATTTTGAATTGAATCAATAATATTTTCATATCATAACGATTAGAAATTATTGGGTGTTATTTTTTTTAAGAAAAAGAAGAAAAATACTACATTGCTATAGATTTTTATTTATTCTTTTTTAGGACCGCGATAAGATACTGTACCCAACATGACCTGAAATTGTCTTTACTCCCTTCACAAGCTTCCAAAGCTCGCCTAAGGCTCGCTATAAAATATGCTTGCTCACCCAGTAAAGTATCACTTTCAGATCTTATTAACTAAATTACTAATGTTTCATGATTAAAAGCATACTAGATATTAATAACTAAAACCTCTTCTTTACAAGTATTAATGAAAAAAAATTCTGCTGCAAACTTTTGAGTCATTCTTTTTATATATCTGAGATTTCTCTGGAGGAAAATACTAAGGAATTCTTTTTGAAATAGGAAAGGTCACGAGCAATCTTCATCACGTAACTATATTTTAGAATTGATTTTGAACTATTCAAATAAATAATTCAATAAAATTAATTTAATAAATATAAAATTTCAACGCCTGCGCTATATATACGGATATAATGAAATATATTCTACAAACTGTACTCTCTGAAAGGTTGGAAATTGAAATAGAATTACATATGAAATATACAGTCGTCTAATTAGTGCGACGGGGACATTCTGAAAACTTTGCAGCTATCTCCTTCTATGAGCACTCTGCTGTATTATAATTGAGTTTGTAGTTTCACGTCCCGGGGTAAAATATCACAGAAATTTTATCTTTTTAGCAGCTAATTGTGAGTGAATTAATATCTAAACGCTTGTGCTCTTTAATAAACACAGTATGGAAAATTTACGAGTATGTAGGAGACTAGGGTTTGTACAAAATAATTGCGAAATTAGAAATTAGTTTAAAATGTTATTCCTCATTTTATACTGTTTGTTCGTAATTAAAATTTCATACTTTTTTTCTGTACTGCATTATCATGATAAATTTTAATTTTGAGGGTAAATTGTATAAACATAGTTCCTATTATCTTTTAGTTACGTATTAAAAAACAATAACTGCATATTTTACAAACAACAATTGTATAATAAATAATACTTGAAATATTTATATATTTATAAAAAATATTTATTGACATTTTGACAATATATTTCAAAGTTTCATTGAATTTCACTGAGAATTTGTTTAAAATTGTGTTTTTACCTTCCGTCACCTTAAGGTAAGGAAGGTATAGTCTTTGGTCAAAAAACTCAATGAGGAGTTTTTAGTGAATGAAAATAAATAAAATCATAATTTTTTGTATTTCTCAAGTTTACATCCAGAAGAAGAGATGATTATATTTTGGTTATAATTTCTCAACCGGAAGTATCCTCATTTGAAGATTTTAAAAGTTATCCAAAAAAAAACGCAGTTCAGTATCATTTATTGACATTTAACGTTATTATAATAATATATTATTCTCTATACAATTTGATTGCATTTTATACTTCATATTAAATAGATATAGAGTTATGCGTATGCAATATTGTTTGTGAAACACATGAAAACGAATTTGAATACAAAAGAAATGACGATCGCTCAAGAATACGGGCACAGAGATAAATTATTTTTATTATTATGATACAAAATTCCTTTTATCAATTTCTCCTTTTTTGGATATTTTAGTCGCGTTTAGTTTAAATTTTAAAAGATGCAACATCCATCTACTGGCGATTAAAAAATCTCAAATTTAAAATGGTATCAAAGTAAATTAGTCACCAAAATAATTTTACAAAAAAAATCTCATTTCAATTAAAATGCGTTAAAATTTTATAAATCTTCAACGAGTGTTCATTAAAAACTCATAAACATCTGCAACACACGCATAGTAACTAAAAACTGATTTGTAATTCAATTTTGCCCATGTTTGTGTGATGTAAATACTAATTATTACCAATAGTTCGCAATTTGTTTTGCTATGATCGTATGTGCAATCAACACGTAATAACACTGGAAAATTTGGTATGCTGTTTCGGAATTCAATTATTGCTCTATTATGAATTATCATTTATAGTTCAATAATTAAAACGGTTCGCTTGTATTACTGAAAATTTAATTCGGTTTGTTTAAAGTGATTTCAATTTTATGTTGAAAATGTAAATTGTTCTTTTGTTTTGGATTTGTTTCAAACCCTCTAGGGAATAAATAGTTTATGTACGTTTTTTTCTACATCAACAAGTATTAAGTATTAAGAAATCATTGCTATCTATTAAGAGTTCATTGTGAAATTAAAGACCTGAACTTCCCATAAATTAAAATTAATTGTTCATTTGGAAAAATTACAAATAACATCTAATAAAAATAAATAAACATTTTTTAATTTATTTGTTTCCATTTGACGTCTACTATGATTTTTGACGTCATACCTAATTTCTGTCGTTACAAAGTATAAGAAAATAATTGTGGGTATTTTCTCGACTGTGATATGGATTAGGTGTTAACAATTACTCGAAAATTCAGTCAAACAGCATTTATTCTTACTATACCAACGTTTTAGTGCACCCTTACAGCTTCTTCAGGGTATTAAGATCTTACAAATTGTTACAATTATTCATGTACACAAAATACATTTGTATAAAACATTCAGTTAATTTATTAAACATCATACAAAAAATTCAAAGAGCAAATGGATGTGTGTATGCTCTTTATAATATAACCATATTAAGAAAATTTAACTGACAGATGTCAGTGTCAATGAAAAGAAAATGAGTGTGGGAGAGATGAGGATGTTGAGATAGATGATGGGAAAGACATAGAAAGATAGGAGAAGGAATTAGAAAGATACAAGAAAGATGATTACATTGGTTTGAGCATAGCATGAGAAGAGATGAAAAATATATTGGAAGAAGAATAAGCAGCTTAGTAACAGAAGGTAGAAGACCAAAGAAAAGATGGAAGAACTATATAGAGGAACATTTGAGATAGAAGAAACTGAATAAGGACGACACGCAAAATAGAAATGAGTGGAAGAAGAAAATCAACATAAGCGACCCGTGACTAATTGGAACAGCTAAAGAAGAAGAAGATGTCAGTGTCAAATTCAATTTACATATTTTCTTTATGAAATAATTTTGCGCTTAGATTACGCATGCGCCAGACAACTGCTCAATATACTCCATGGTTAAAGAACGAGCGAACAGATCGGACTCTGAGCGCTCCGTGCGCTAATAACCGAACGGCATCGGGCGCTCAGACCGCTCATATTTTTCATATTTCTGTTATTTTTTTTTTAATAAATCGTAAATGAGTCAATTCGTCTTCGTTAAATTGATTGACGGTCTGTCACAATCACAGCCGGTCGCTTAGTGCTAACGAATGGGAAAAGCTAAAGAAGAAGATGTCAGTGTCAAGTCAAATTTGCATAGTTTGTTTATAGACTCTTTTGGAAGAAAATTTATATATGGAACTTGTACTTTAATACACAGGATTAACGGAAGGTTATGTTCTGACAGATCAGATTTTTTATTTATTTTTCACTTTTATTTGCAATAATTACATGACATCATGTTAACTGGATGTTATAAGCAGATGTGGACGTCCATATGTTTATAGCAATATTAAAAATATTTAGCACATGGCATGTATCACAACATGTTATACAGTGTAGATGAACCTTCATAAATTGGTTTCAAAATTTATAAATATTTTATGCTAAAACTTATCCACTTATTTTTAGGTCTTTTATTTAAATTTCAAGTTGTCTTAATTCAATTTGAATTTCACGAACAATAACCTTATTAAAAATGTATAAAAAGGGTTTTTATTTTATCGCATTTCTAAAAAAAATAACTACTTCAACGTATTATATAACAGCTTACAGTTTCTAAGCTCTTTATATTTCTTGTGAGTTTACGTATTCTATTTCTTTTATAACCTATTATTCATTGTAATCCTTTTAGTAGAGGTCCCGGGCATAAAGAATCATTTATTTCACTTGTTGTTTTGTAAATTATATATGAACACGTGGTATTTATTACTTCATGTTGGTTGTTACACTTTGTAATATTTCCACAAACTTTGCGAAAATTTGAAATTCATTCATGCGTTATGCACTAATATCAATTTATGTGCGCATATGGTGTATACTCATATGTAGTTAGGTTGCTGTATAAAATCAAGGTAGTATTTATGATACTCGTGGGAATTGAATTTATTGTGCTTATAATCAGCTTACAGTACTAATCGATAGAGTAACGCACTTATCTTTTACGTTTCACGCCGGTAATAGCTTTGTAATTTCACTTAACTCCGGTATTATTGCAATAAATTTTGAAATATGAAAGAGTTTAAAACAAGCATTATGCAGTATTAATTAATATTATATTGACAGATTTGTATACATGAATTAATGTTAAACAAATAAATATTTTATAGACATACATATGTAACGTGATCATCAAATTGTTGTTAATATTTAAATGTCAATCACAAACTGTTTTATAATTATATTTTTATTGATTTTATAATTATACAGCGGCAACATTGTACGCTGATTTCGGCGTATTGCGTATTATTAACCTTTTTGTAATAGTATTTGGTAGAAAATATAATACCTTTGTAACTCTCCATAATCGCATATCCAGATTTTAATGATTAACCAGTTTTTAAGGTCCCTATAATCCGATTTCAAATTTTTTACGATGATGTCTGTGTGAATGTGGGTGTGTGCGTGGATGTATGTGTGTGTATGTGTTTGTGTGGGAAGGATGGAAGAACGATTTCTCAAAAACTATAATAT
Source organism: Harpalus rufipes (assembly GCA_951394225.1). Lineage (NCBI taxonomy): Eukaryota > Metazoa > Arthropoda > Insecta > Coleoptera > Carabidae > Harpalus > Harpalus rufipes. The sequence goes on from OX596281.1 coordinate 1,271,056, forward strand.
TTATTATCTGTTTAACTAAATATTTCTCAAACGAACATTACTGGGAAGACTTGAAAAGGTTTTGGTAATAATTGGACACCCGGAAAAAAATCTTCTAAATATATTTTTTTGAAAATTTTTGTTCTTGCTAAGCAATAATAAATCTCACAGCCCAAATAATATCATAGAAACCAATTGAATAAATTTAATTTTTGTAACTGACAGATAAATGTCAGTGTCAAAAATCCAGAGACATTACTGAAGATTTTTTCTTTGAAGTACATACTTTATATTATTTCTTATTGTATTAATAGTTAAATATTTAAAATTGTAGGCATATTACATATACCCTTCAAAAATACTATCAATCCCGACAATGAATTGGAAACATTTCGAAAAATTAGAAGACAAAATTTCTTAATAGAATGAATTTAAAATTAGAAAATATAAATAATAGATATAGGGAAGTAGAATTTTTGGTGTAGAGTGTAGGTATACAAGAAATGTTAAATACAATAAGGTGCGAGCAGTCATGTCACTTTGTTGGACTTGGCAAGCAGATATTACCAAAACCTTTTCAGCTCTTCCCAGTAATGTCTAAACAGATATTAAGTATTATAGTTTTGAGAAATCGTCCTTCCAACATTCGCACACACACACACACACAGACATCATCGTAAAAATAATAAAATCGGATTGTAGGTCCCTTAAAAGGTGCTCATTAAAATCTGGATATGCGATTTTTAGCATAAATCCAATACCTCCCTTAGCGATTATTATACTATTATTATTGTTTGATGTGGTCCGCAGGCTAAACTGTAAATACAATAAATATATTTAAAAAACTAGGTGTTAACAATTACTCGAAATTTCAGTCAAACAGCATTTATTCTTACTAGGAAGAATAAATGCTGTTTGACTGAACTTTCTAGTAATTTTAATTTTAACATCTAGTCCACATCACAGTCGAGAAATTTACCCACAATATTTAAAAAACTATTACTAATAGCAACATTATCAATACTAACTTATTACGCTTTAATAAAGAGTAGTTACAGTCATCAGCTTAGTGTTAAATAATTAAATGTTTGACGAAACATAAGAGGCTAATTTATAAGTTGATAATTTTGTATGGCCCGCGAATGGTTCCCCACCCCTGCCATGAAAACTCATTTTTATTGCCTTATATCACGGAAATTATTGAGGATACTGAGGTAAAAATAATGATAGATAGAAAAAGTTAACAAATTATTACCTACCTGAGTATCACTCTCAAATCTAAGCGTAGGTACACAGTTTCATAAATATTTAAGCAGAATATTGTTATAATATATTAAGCACGGTAGGCAGTTATTTTTCCCTGACTATAAAGCACCACAAATGTGAATACAAGGGCGTAATAAATCGTACGTCTTGAATTATGTTGACCGCATTCGGCGCATTCCATGCTGCTATCATAGTTGCGCACAATTCATCCCCATGCAAAAACAAAACCGCCCGCGTATACGACTAGAATTCGTGAAAAAAGTATTGGCAATTCAAATGATGGACGTCATATTCGAAAGTGGTTGTGTGATTTGCAAAAACGATGTACGCTGGCAATTTTTTTGCTGTCATAATTTGAATTTTGTTGAATTGTTGGTATCGGATGACAAAAATATAAAATCTACCTATTACAATATTATGATTTAGAGACAATAAACTTGACAATATTGCTTGTCATCTACAAAAAAGAAGAATTTATAGTAATATTAGATACACTTACGAATAAAATACGGGTCCAACCCCAAATATAGTCTTAACTATTGTAACCTAAAAATTTATATGTTATTGCTGTTAATATATTTATTTCAGAGGGTACGAATACTCTTGGAGTTGGGCTCGTATATACGAACAAAAGTAGAAGAAATACATTTTTGTTACAGTTGTGTTATAACGCAATAAAACCGACTCGTATTATCACATAAATTTTCGTAACTATACCACTTCAATTTAATGTGCTACTTGTGCTACCAATATACACGTACAATATTTTTTATCTTTTATTACTACTCTTTGTTATCTAGAAATCAATAAATTTATTATAATGTTGGCATTTAACAAAACAATGTAGACAGAATCAACAGCATTGATACATATATATATATGTATTAAATTAACTTTATTTTACACAAATTGGACGTTTCGGAGACCATTTGTCCATCCTTAGCAAAAGGATAATAAATAAATTTTGTTACAGTCATAAAATTATGTTGAAAGTGCGTAAATTACATTTTGTTAAAGTACATATTACAAAAGTAGTTGAAGCCCAAAATTTTGTCTAGAATTAAATCAGAAAAACATGCAGCAAAAGTTAACAAATGTAAATGTAATCTAATAATATTTAAGAGCTTTTCAATGTAACATTTAAATTTAAAAATATTTCTCTTCATTTTTTGTGGTAAGTCGAAATTTATTATTGTATTAATATACATGCATTGTAATTATGTATAATTTTATATAGCTGATGATGGACAAATTTATGGTCCGAAACGTCCACTTTTTCTTTGGAACCTACGGCCTCCTACCTATTACAAACTACAAATTTTCGTTCCCAAAATCTTCAAATAATTTATACTTTTTGTATATATTTTATGGATAATTACACAGTTCAGAACTCAAATGTTTGTAACTGAAAGATATATAATATATGTCACCATCAACAAACTAATCATTTCAAATTATAATAGTATCGTTTTAAAAAAAAAATAGTAAATATAACAATAATTACATGGAAAGAAACTTAATACAATTTCCAGCATAATAGGTAAGATAATAAAAATATATATCATCGCGGCATATTACCCATTGTTGGGTGAGCCAATCTGCTTTGTACACAGATGTCAGTAATAATGATAACATATTTGTGCCGTGCGGGCGTTTACCAGGCGTCACCTCACACGAATCTGGGAAACCGAGTTCGATCACGACCGATGCCAAATATTTTAGATTCTTTTCTTGTGGTAGTGAACCTTTTTTATAACTTTGTAATTCAGATGCATCATATTGAAATGTAGGTACTCTTATCATTGTTACAGATGATGAATCCGGCGAGAAATCCGTATCCGTTCTATTGGCGGGGGAGGAGTCCGAGCTGACCTTCATAGATCATCCCTACTCGGACTTATCGGTAAGTGAACTTCACCTCACATTCATCATAATCTCCTCAACGCCTTGACCAATCCCGAGCAAGAACACAACCACATAAAAGTTATATTTTACTGCGAGAATAATTTATGATATCCAGGCTTCATTCTGTTTGTCACTCCACTAGTTTTGCGATGTGGGGTTGTTCTTGAAGTGTTACTGTACGAGCAATTATTAATATGCAAATTTCACTAATCTGGATTTAAAATACGTTTTAATGGAATATATTTCAAGCTTTTATTTGCGTGGCTGCAAGGATTTGCATTTTATACTAAATAAAATAAATTTAGATAAAAGTACAATTAATTCTTTATCTTCTATGTACGAATATTTTATTTCACTCACATAAGGCAATGATATAAAACTTTTCTTAGTTTTTTTCATATTTTTATAAAACACGAAATAATAATATAGATTTTTTTTATTTCTTGAATGTTATTGTAATGGAAGAAACACTCAATTAATTTCTTCAAAGATGACATGGATTTGGCTTAATATATATTTGAAATTAATATCATTTAATATGATTTAATGACTGTTGGATCATTAAGAATAAGACATATGAATAATATTTTTCAGAATTTTAAATAAAAACTTAAAATTACAACAGTAGATGGGAATGATGTTTTTTATATAGTCTAGTTATGGAAAATACAGGAAAATTTACTTAAAGTTCTACTTAATTATACTTAATTTTCTTAATATTCATTTTCTTCTGTCCTATCAACTTAATTATCGTTAGGTTCAATTACTCATTATATTGTAAACTTTGATTTTAACAAAATTTCATTATTCACAGACAAAAGCTTTGTAATTAATAATGAAATAATACTACCTGGGGTATGGTTACCATATTATCCCGTACAATATAATGTATTTATTTAGTTACAATCACTCAACAGGCCAAGCCCAAATAAACTGTAGTAAAGAATAATAAATTTAACAAAATTTGCTGATTTAGTTTGAGAATTTTCCAAATTCTAACTGGAAGATATCAACCTTACAGTATTTAATAGTGTAAATATGACACAATCTATAAATAGATGACATCATTAGGCATTAAGTTCTAGCTGCGGGTAAATAAAAGGTGAAGGTATTTCTGGTTCGAGTAAAGGGAGCATGGAAATTAAGACAGGAAAGAGAACGGGAATCATTAATACAGCCATTGATAAATTTTGACAATTTTCTCGACGTACAAAAAAGCTTTTTAAATTGAAAATAGAAGTTCATTGTAAGAAACGGAGTAGTCCGTCTAAATAGCAGCTAAACACTCTATCCATTTGGTCATGCAAGCTACAGATCGGAAATCGCAGATGAATCTGTCACGTGATCAGATTTCTCAGAGTGCTCGACAGATTTAAATACCGAACGCATCCTAAGTGTCAGCGATACAACCTGGCACTAGTAATTAGTACAAAGATGTGGAGATACTGTTATTTGATACTGGATGATTGTTAAAAAACGAATCTTGTTGGCATTGATATATCGATTTTAATTTGTTATCTCTTGTTGAAAACATTTATACAGAAAAACAAATGCATATTGTTTAATGCACTAACTAGTACTATTTCTTAGCCGGACAGTTGCATAACGAAGTACACCGACTTACATGCGTACTGCGTGGTGTATGCCAGTTCAGACCGCTCATCTCTCAGTATAGCCGAAAGAATCCTGCAGTCGTTATGGACGTCCGATACCGTTAGCACCAAAGCCGTCATCCTCGTCTCCAACAAGGCGGACCTGGTGCGATCCAGAGTCGTCTCCACAGAAGGTGAGAAATACTACAGTTTTCTTTCTTTTAAAAATGTATTTTTTCCATCAAGTAATATAAATATTTATTCTGTCACTGATTCGTATTGGTACAATTGGATTTTTTTATCACTTGCACAAATTTAATTAATACAAAATTAGCTTGTTTCTTTTTTAAAATACGCCACACTGTCCAGCAAAATTAATGTAATTTGATTTTGTACTTTGTTGACATACATTTACTTATTCCAACCCTGAAGCACACAATATTGATAGTAGATGATGAAACTCTACACATATCTAACATATAATTCTAGTTCAAGTATGTATATTAAGTTTCAAATCAAATCAGCTTACCTGCTACCACCGGAACCATATTCAAACACAAATACATGAATAATGTAATATACGGTATCGGACAGAAATAGAGCGACTCTATGGGGACCTAGGTAGGAACTAATAAAAAAAAATAGTCCCCCAAAATCTAAGCATTCAATATATCGTACTAAATTTCACAAGCACTTATGTATTTGAATACAGACGACAATAATAAAACGACTATATAAAATGAATAAAGAAAACACTCGGTTGTTTCACAAAATTAAAGAAAATTCGTTACTGTACAATTTCTGCTGTTAGGCCATCATCAGAAGAACTACAAGAATACAGCAAAATTCACGAGTGTTGGCGAAAACCCGCGCATACTAGGCCACGCCTTTCTTAAGCACAATTGGTGCGAAAAATATCAGTAGCGTGTTCCATATTTAACTTAAATAGAGTTTAAACATAAAAATGAATAATGTTGCACTTCAAAATAATAAACAAAATTTAAGTTAATAACAAAAGAAGAGGTACAACAAATTAACTCAATAAAAAAGAAAATATAATATGTACATACAATGTTGTCTTTTCTTATTATTATTTTTTGAGATTCTAAATTTTCCAGTTCAACTTTAATTTTATTTGTTGTACCTACAATACTTTCAAGTTACCGTTAAATTATGTTTCTGTTCTACATAATTTGCGGCAAAACCAATACTAAATTTGTTATTATTTATGGACTTTTGATGTTATAAAATTCTTTGTCTAAATTACCGGCATGTATCAAATTGAATGTGACCCTTGTAATGGCCAAAGCGAAAAGTAATTCACACAAAGAATTAAAGAACATCAAGAGTCCATACTTGATATGTTCACCAAGTGCCAACCAAAAATTCAATCCAGTATATGGATATGGAAATATTAGTTAACAATGCTACGCCACTGACTCGAAACTAATTTTGTGCTTAGCCATCTGGAGTAGGGATAAGGTCGTAGTTTGATCTTCTGCGCATATCTTCTCGCCATCAGGTTTGGCGTTTGCTGTACATTACAGCGGGTCCTTTTATATCTAATTTAGCGGTGGAGATTTGGAGATCCAAGAAATGGAGAATGTCTAACTGTTCGTTCATTAAAGGGGTGTTATTGGAAATGGCTTTCTTAATTTCATAGGATTCCAGGAGAAGTAGTCGTGCTAAATTATTTTCGACATGTATTTTCAAAATTACAAACATGATTGAACTCTAATATGCGATTAGCGACATTTGAATTCAGTTTAAGATTTTCAAAAAAAAAGCTTAGCTTAGCAACATTGATAAAAAATTAACAAACAGAAACAATTGAAAGCCTGTAAATTTCATGTTTTATTCAGTGTTTTCATTTATTATTTGCTATAGCAATGTTGCTAAGAGTTAATAACATTGTTACACCAATATACAATTTATCTGAAAATTGCTATAGTTTCCTTATCTTTAATATAATGCTCTTCGTCACATTCTGGGATATTTACGCTGGGAAAGGTTGAAGTTGTTGAAACACTTGTGCTGATTTGTACTTACACTTAATGTAGGTATAATCCTTACGAGATCCTTGAGTCGTCCAATTACCCTAACGAGATGTGGTAATTTCAACAAATTGCCTGAAAATAAATAAACCAGCTGAGAATTAACTTGCTATAGAACAGAGAATATACCAGTCAAGTCGCTAACCCTAATAAATATTTAACTGGCGGCTAGCGACGCATCGGCCTCCCAATGAAGACGAAATCACCTAGACCGTAAAATATTCTGGAGCATTTATGAAATGGAGATGGAAGATTAGTCAGATACCTTGAATAAAAATTTGATGTAACCAGCAGATTACCTTCCGTCTATCATGTGTTTTATGTACAAATTCCATACATAAATTTTCCATGCACCATGCAAATTGCACTTGACATTGACATCTTCTTCTTTAGCTTTTCTCATTCGTTTAGAGGTCGCTGTTTTTCTTATTTTCTTCTTCTAATTATTTCTATTTTGCGTGTTGTCCTCATTCAGTTCCTTTTCTCTCAAGTCTGCCGCAATACAGTCCTTCCATCTTTCATCATGCCATGTTCAAACCAATGTAATCGTCTCTCTTGTTTCTTTATAGAAACTTTAGCAATCGAGTTATTTCCCTTTTCATTCCTTACTTTATCTTTCCGTGTCTTTCCCAACATCTATTTCAATATACTACTCTCTGCCAAATTCATTTTCTTTTCATTGATACTGACATCTGTCAATCTGAATTATCTGAATATATTAGCAGTTTCCATGGTTAGCATAGCTAGCTGATTTATAAAATTGAATATCTCTATAATTCTTTAACTCTATATCTATTGAATATGAAGTATAAAATGCAATTAAATCGTATAGATAATAATATAACTGTTAAAAGTTACAATTAAGAGTACTTCCGGTGGATCAATTATAACCAAAATATAGTCAAGTCTGAATATGGATGTAAGGAAGAGGAATACGTAAAAATTGTAATTTTTAGAATTCTATTATTGGAGATATCGCGACCGAAATTATAGACACACATGCATTTAAATTATTCATTTCATTTTGACTAATATAAGGTGGTTCATGATCTACTATTGAAATTTTAGATAAATATGCTACTTCTTGAGTAATATTACTTCTTTCCTTATTTATTTAGACAGCTGATGGTTGAACGAAGGTTGAAAATGAAATTTCGTTGTATATTATCTGCGGAACAGTCACCCTCAAGCGTGGATATCAGCGCCAACACTGTGTATTCTACAGTTAAAAAACTACAGTACTTCTAAGTGTCTAATTAAATATCCCATTATAACTAGAATTATAGAGATAATTTCAATATGACTTGGTGATTCACTCAAACTGATCTTAGGTAGAGATAGACAAATATTTCATAATTTAAATAATTAGACTAAGGATATGCAAACCGGGTTAAATATTCTCATATCTCGCCCTCGTGAGGTTGTCACTTACATAATCCATTACGAAATTGTGAAATAATTCAATATTTTAGGTATAGATACCTTAATATCTCACCTACGTCACTGTGGAAGTTAACAATGCTGAAGAGTCGACTCGAGCCCGTGTCCCCGTTGATCGATAGCGGAACCCAAGCACTCTTCATATTTTATTTAACATCCGGTCAACGCTTTCCACCCAAAATCATGTAACAATGATTTTGTCAGTGTAATTTGATTGCTGTCGATGGTTGTTAGCACCATTGACGTCAACACGTATTTCAAATGATTGTGGTTTTGTACAATTCAATTTATTAGATACTTATATTGATGTATTTAATGAATTCTGTAATTTTATTCATTTTTCTGTATAAGTTTCATTAAAATAAATTAAATTGACATAGGGTCTGAAAGTTTTATAAAAAGGCCCTGTAAAGTGTAGTGCAGAAGAAACAAATAGACATTAACTTTTATATTTAATCATGAAATTCTAAACCAGTGACTTTTCTCCATGGTTTTTACCTCTCGCTAAGAAAGGTACTGGATTTATGCTAAAAATCGCATATCCAGATTTTAATGATTAAGCACGTTTTAAGGTCCCTACAATCAGATTTTATTATTTTTACGATGATGTCTGTGCGTGTATGTATGTATGTATGTGTGTGTGTGTGTGTGTGTGTGTGTGTGTGTGTGTGTGTCTGTGCGTTTGTATGTGTGTGTTTGTATGTATGTATGTGGGGAGGTTAGAAGGATGATTTCTCAAAAACTATAATACTTAATATCTGTTTAACTACAGTAAATTTTTTAAAAGATATCCAATCAAGGTCGTCGAATTGTATGAATTCAGATTTTTGCTCCGCCCATTATGACAAATTCAGTAGTGTTGTATACTTCACTTTTATGAGGGTACGTAAGATACAACTGTTATTTTATTATTATAAAAATATATATTAAAGTAAAAGCATTCAAAATTCAAAAATATGTCAACTGGTAAGTTTATAAGTAAATGTAAAACCAAATATGTTAGAAATATGATAATGACACAATGTCAGTGTCAGCGACTCTGACAGAAAATAACGTAATTTGTACGGCTATGAATCAAGGTAATGTATCTGAATTAATAAATAAACTTACATTACAGCGATATTATAAACAACGAGCATCGTTGTCCTGACTTAGTCGAAACAATATGATTTTTTGAAAGACAAGCGTGTTATATCGATCCTTATCGCACACTCTTATAGCCTTTGCAAAAGAAAGAGATAAATGTATGCCTATTTGTTAATTCGTTCGTGATACAGATGCCCTTGATCGGACATCTTTTAAAAATTTTACTGTACGTATTTCTCAATCGGACATTACTTGTAATAAATCTCACAGCCCAAATAATGTCATGGAAATCAATTGAAATATTAAAATCTTTATAACTTTGAGAACTTGTCAAAAATTCAGAGACATTACTGAAGATTTTTTCTGGGAAGTACGTAAATTATATTATTTCTTATTGTATTAATAGCTAAATATTTAGAATTATAAGTATATTACATATACCCTTCAAAAATACTGTCAATCCCGACAATCAATTGGAAACATTTCGAAAAACTAGAAGAGGACAAAAAAATTTCATTGAATGAATTTAGAATTAAAAAATCTAAATATAAAGAATAGATGTTAGTAGAATTTTTGGTGTAGAGTGCAGGTAAATACAACAATAGGGTGCGAGCAGTTATGTCACTTTGTTGGCGTTGACAAGCAGATATGGGAGCCCGTGTCAGAATGATAGCTAGTAATTATGTACATAGATGTCAAATATCATAATTTTTCATTCTAAATTTAGTGATTTTCCAATTCCATGTGGTAAATTACACACTCCTGGTGACAAAGACAGAATTTACTAATGGCGTAAATTTTCAAAATACTATTGGAATGAAATTAAATACAAGTTTTAAATCTCGCACATATTTCATGGTTGAAGGGTTATGTAATAATATATGTCAATTTATGAAAATTTGCTCTTGTACATTATTGTGCTTCACTTATATCATTTTACAATTTGCAATATGCAAGTATCATATAATATAAAATGTTCCTTTTATACGTATTTCCTTTTGCGAGATATTAGTTCTGAGAATGGTAAAACGGTGTCTGTACGTACGTCGGTTTGTCGCATTTCGTCCTTGGCAGAAAACTACGATGCCATTTTTAATATGAAACTTTGCTGTGGTTTCTCATTCCCATCCTACGAAATTTACTGTCTCAGTGATCACTTTGATCTCGTTACTTTGAAAATAGAATTTTCTCCAGCCCTGTGCTTTATTGCCTCTCGGTAAACGCGTAGGTACTGATAATTTACTGGCCTATATACAGAGAGATCGGTTCTACTTCACACGTAACTATACATTGACATTCTCATTATCAGTTTTGTCATAAATGTAGGGCATGCAACACAAAGCTCATCATTTATCATCTTATTCTCTATAAGAATTTCTCTGTATGTTTCAAGTTAAATTATTCATCCAATGCTGGGTGTGGCAAGCCAATCTGCTTTGTATATACATTTCGGTAATGATGATGACATATTTGTACCGTGCAGGCGTAAGGCCATAAGTAGAAATCTAAGGGGCTTAAATCGGGAGATCTGGCAGACCACGGAATAGGATCGTTAGTACCTATCCATTTGACACAAAACATTTCGTTGAGATATTCTGTAACCTGTCATTTTGAATTATATGAATATATTAGTAGTTTCCATGTTTAGCATAGCTAGCTGAATTATAAAATTGAATTTCTTTAAAATTCTTTAACTCTGTATCTATTGAATATGTAGTATAAAAAGTAATCTAATCGTATAGCGAATAATATATTCTTTAAGTTATAATAACGTTAAATGTCAATAAATCAAATTTAACTGTTAAATCTTCAAATAAGGCTACTTCCGGTTCACCAATTATAACCAAAATCTAATCACTTGTTCTTCTGGATGTAAACTTGAGGAATATGAAAAAATTATAATTTTCGGAATCGTGGTACTGAAGTTATGGGATCCGGAACTTTTGTCACACACACACACGCAGACACACACACATACATACATACAGACATCATCGTAAAAATGATAAAATCATATTATAGGGACCCTAAAACATGCTTATTCATTAAAAACTCATCATTGAATTTTTTGACCAAAGACAATACCTTTCCTTACCTAAAGGTGACGGAAGGTAAAAATGCTTCATTTCATTTTCAAAAAATAAATGAAATTGTTGTACACAGTTCTATTAATATTAAAGGTATCTGGAATTTGTTATCAATACTTTGTTGTTAAGTAGTATCGGCCTAGGTCGTAAAGTTGTAACTATCGGGCGCATTGTTAAACTGGTACACAGTTACTGTCAGTTCAGTATAAAAAAAAATACATAATTTCACATATTCAGGTTAAAAATAAACCAAGAAAAATACATTCTTGTTTATTTCTCATTGTACGTAGTGCTTTATTTTATAAGAGTATTTGTCCTTCTAAGCAAATAGAACAAATTTATTTCCTTTTTCATATATTCCATACGAGATTGCAGAGCAAATTGTGAAATTGTAAATTTTGTGCAAGAAAATACAATATTAAATTCTCCCTCTGTTTGAAATATCAACTACGTACAATTTTACATAATTGAACAGTGAACGGGGTAATATTAACATGTATTCCTCTCCGATTTCACGGCCTTTCGTAACTACATAAATCAGAATAAAAATGTTGCCGCTGGCAACCATACAAAAGTTCGTACAGCGGTTATAAAATGTAATTTTACAACATAAGCTTTGAAACTTTTTCGGACGCGCTTTTCAAACGTGAAGAGAGAAATTCTCCAGAGAGCTTCTGAGATTACAAATATCGTGCTTTATCAACTTAGCCATGGATTAAAACAAAAACACGATTGCGTGATCAAAGGTATTATTGGAAATCGGAAATTACAGGTTCGCAGCCTCTGATATACTTTGATTTTGTTTTTCGTCGACTAAAACAAATATCGAGCAATATATATCATGTAAAAACATAAAAAGAAATTCGAAACAAGGAATATATATATATATATATATATATATATATATATATATATATATATATATATATATATATATATATATATATACAGTGTGTTAATTAAAAACCTGGCCATAGGCGTTTAACATAGGATATCAGTTTTTCCTTGCGCAAAAGTTCCCAAATTCTTTTAGACAAAAATACTTCAAATAAATGTTATAGAGAATTAAATTCTGCACCCGAATTAATAATAAGATTTTATTTTTGACATTTAATAACCGAGAAAATCAATTTTAAAGTTTTTTTAAAGATTGCTGATTTATAGCGATAGCCATGCAACTCAAACAAAATTTGTCCAACATTTTATAATCTGAAGCTTTTCTTCATGAGAAAACTGTTCTATACTTTCAAAGAAATATTTTATTGAACTAAAATCACAAAATACTTTTTTTGACAGTTAAGATGGCATACAATTGTTCCATGGCTACCGCTATAAATCAGCTATCTCCATAAAAATTTAAAATTGATTTTCTCGGTTATGAAGTGTCAAAAATTATGTCTTATTAATAATTTGGGTGCAGAATTTGATTCTCTACAACATTTATTTGAAGTATTTTTGTCTAAAATAATTTGGGAACTTTTGCGCAAACAAAAACTGATTTCCCATGTTAAACGCCTATGGCCAGGTTTTTAATTAACACACTGTATATATATTTATATTTGTTCTTTATATTTAAAAATAGCATTACGATGTATTAGTATTGTAGGATGCGAGCGAACGACGATGCGTCATGTCATTATTTTCGAATATTACTGAAAATGTTTTAGAAAAATAGAGAGCTATAAAGGCGACAGCATAAGTAAATATGTAGGAATATAATAAAAATATATATCATCACGGCAAATTACCCATTGCTGGGTGAACCAATCTGCTTTGTACACAGATGTCAGTAATACTGATGAAATATTTGTACCGTGCGGGCGTATACCATGTGTCACCTCACAAACACTTATTGCTGGTGTGGAGAGTGCATCACAGGGTTAATTTTTGTGCCATTTAAAATTCGAAATATTTGGCGTCGGTCGAGATCGGACTCGGTGTTTAAATTTAATTTAATCATAGATAAAATTACGTTTCTCATTTAAATAATAAATACCTTGTAAACATAATTTTCCGCCTTTTTCATAATTATAACATACTGAAATATTTCTCTGTAATGAACACGTCATTAACATCTTAAACATTTTACAGGAATACCGTAACGTTATTTCATCACGCAAAAACAATTGTATGAAAACATTCGACAAATTATGCACACACAACAATGTATATGTATGCGAAGTACTACGCAACATGGTACAGTGCGAAATCGTTTCTCGCGGTAGGTTCCGACCATAAAATTAATTGTTTTAGCAGTTTCCATATACTGCAATTCAATTTGCGATCAGCCTGTAAATCAATTACAATTTATCCTAAAAGCAATTCAACTAGAACGATAAAATTCCAGCGCATGCAAGCCGTCAAAGTTGGCTGTTTTAGTTGCTAATGTGGGGAACTCTAACTAGATGGCTGTACACCAATGCAACACTTACGCCAAGTTGGAGGCTTTCAGGATACGACAAACTTGTTCTGCCATCTCCTATTCACTACAGAAACTCTACCAGAGTTAGATTACTAACTTATTAAATTGCCTTCAAACTATATTAGCAATGGGCACTATATACGTACATGATTGATTTTGATCAAATGTATTTCAGACTTATATTGATGAACTTATTCTGAACTTAAAATAAACTTTATGTACTATGCAATAAATTTGCTTATTAAAAATATGATCCAATAATAGATGAATTATTGATATTACATGACGCCACTTAAAAAAAAAACAAATATGTAATAAACAGTTGCAAATTATACACTCTATAAATTCAACTCTGGCTATAGCCTTCAGAATTCAACTACACCTCTTGTCCCCAAAATTTTGAAAAATTTTGGAATTAGTTTTTTTTGCGCTGATTTAAAAAATTTATACCGCAAATCGATATCGCTTCTAACCTCTCGCTAAGAAAGGTATTGGATTCATGCTAAAAATCGCATATCCAGATTTTAATAATTAAGCACGTTTTAAGCTCCATAAATCCGATTTTAATATTTTTACAATGATGTCTGTGTGTATGTGTGTGTTGTATGTATGTGTGTGTATGTGTGTGTGTGTGGGGAGGTTGGAAGAACGATTTCTCAAAAACTATAATACTTAATATCTGTTAATTACATATTTCTCAATCGGACATTACTGGGAAGAGCAGAAAAGGTTTTGGTAATAATTGAACAACCGAAAGTACCAGATTCTTAAAAAAAATCTTTTAAATATTATTTTTTGAAAATTTTTGTTCTCGCTTGTACCTAGTATACCTATATAAATATTTTATATCCTTTATAGATTTAGAGATAAAGAAATATAAGGTATATAATAATCTGTTGTAATAAATCTCACAGCCCAAATAACGTCATGGAAACCAATTGAAAAATTAAAGGTTTGTAACGGACAGATAAATGTCAGTGTCAAAAATCCAGACACATTACTGAAGATTTTTTCTGGGAAGTACATACATTATATTATTTATTATTGTATGTATAGTATATATAGTATATACCCTTCAAAAATACTGTTAATCCCGACAATAAACTGGAAACATTTAGAAAAATTAGAAGAGGACAAAATTTCTTCATAAAATGAATTTAAAATTTAAAAATCTGCATATTAAAAATAGATGTAAATAGAATTTTTGGTGTAGAGTGTAAGTATACACGAAATGTTAAATACAATAGGGCGCAAGCAGTCATGTGACTTTGTTGGCCTTGACAAGCAGATATGGAGGTCTGTGTCAGAATAATTATGTACCTAGATGTCAAATATAATTTTTCATTCTAAATTTAGTGATTTTCCAATTCCATGTGGTTTATTTTTCTCGACAAGTAAATTCCACACTCCTGTACGTAATTACTAATTGTCATTCTGACACGGGCTTCCATATCTGCTTGTCAAGGCCAACTATGTCACATGACTGCTCGCGCCCTACACTTATGTAATAAAAACGAAAGTGGCGAGAGATTTATATATTATATATATATATATATATATATATATATATATATATATATATATATATATATAACAGTGGTACTGCCCCAATCAAGTCACAAATTGGCGGATTCTCAATCTTCTGTGAGACTTCACTTTAAAAGTGTGTCATTCATTCTTGTCTGAAAATTTTCTAAAGCAACTAACGTGTCAGCAGAGTTAAGTGTGTTAGCTAGTACTTGGGGCGCACGTCGTCAACTTGATCTATCTGAGATTTGAAGCAGACAATGCTTGAACTTTTTAGTAGGGTCAATTGCGTTTCTTTATAGAGCATGCATTCTTAGTGCAATGACCTTTAACCCAGAAGACAGATCAATGAAGAGACGGGCTACCAGATTATGCGTTGTGCTTTAACCAATCTAGATATTGGGGAATTAAAACTTCAAACACTTGAAAGATTTGGAAGAGATTTCCTAAGTTAAAAGGTCAGCAAGATGCAATGAAGTGTAGCATATTTTTATTTTAGGTCAATTTGATTTTATCACAAACAAGACTTTGTTTCACCCTTATAATATATTGAATATACAGAGTGGATGACATACTACAAGTACACATATAGAATTTATTCTTACAAAACTTGTACCTTCATCAGGATAAATAAAATCTTGCAGATTTTTACATACAATCAAGTACATAAATAAAAATCTGATGTGGACACCACACGACTTCCTTGTACGATTATTAAACTATACATATTTTTTTAATAAATAAATTACAAAATATTAATTTTAACTTCAAAACAGTAAGATATATAGCGACCATAATCTAACCGGGTTCTTTTTAAAGAGAGTTTTGATTACAACAAAGAAATATTTGATTACAACAATGAGTATGACTAATTTCACAATAAAAATATAATATTTGTTATTGTAAGAATCATAAAATTGCACGTATTTAACGTAATTTGACATCAACATTTTTTTTATGTTTTTGTCCTAATTCATAGCAAGCTTTATTACAAAAACAAAAAAGTATATAATTTTTAAATTTACATATCTCGCTTATACAAAGGGCTAATTTAATAATACTTGATGTGCTAGATGCAGAAATTAATTCTCTCTTTTATTTGAAGCATTTATTTCTAAAATCAAAATAAAATCATTTTATTCAGGAAAAACTGTTAACAACTTCAAGTAATGTACCACTTCCGTTAGCCTATTTTAACCAAAATCTATTATGTTATTTCGATTGACATAAAAGTCTTGTATACCAAATTTGAAAAGTTTTGGATTATATTTTAAAACAGTTTTTCATTAATATCTATTATAGGCTTCATGTAAAGTGCCACTTCTGGAAATTGTGTAATAACCAGAAAGGTAGGTGCACAACTAGATGTTATAGGAGTCCTAAATACAAAATTTCAACTTTCTACGGCTTACCGCTTTTGAGTTATGCGAGATACGTACGTACAGACGTCACGACGAAATTAGTCAAAATGGATTCAGGGATGATCAAAATGGATATTGCCGCTGAAATCTGAAAACCGAAATTTTTCGCGATTACAATACTTCCTTTACTTACGTACAAGGAAGTAAAAATACATTCGTTTGATGTTGAAAAGCTCAATATTACAATGCGAATTTCAAAGGATGAATTTCTCGTAATAGTGACTCACTTTCGTTCCTTCTTAATTTCCGTCTATTCTATTTTAAATATTTTCATTGTATTAAAAGTTCTCAGAGGAAGAAATAGAAGTTTGGTTCTTTGGTTCATTTTCAATTAAGAAGTTTGACTTTTGGCTGAGGAGTGTACTCAGTGTTTGAGGATTCTGCAAAACTTAATCTTTAGAAAAGCGAAAATCAGCGCTTTGACCGACCAAATATTCGACTCTTTGTCAATTTGCTCTTCAGGGGAACGCTAGTGCTCTACTGTCTCCGACAAAGTGAGATGGATACCATAATTTAATTTTAAACTGGAATATGGCTTTCGCACTTTGTCTTGTTATAGTTTATTTTATTATTTAAATCAGGGGAAAATTTCAACAAAGACTAAATTACTGATTGTAATTCAATTTTGAAAATGTTACTGCAGATTTCTAATCATCTTTCTGAAACTTTTGCAGCGTAAACCAGAGTACAATTATTTTTATACAGAGTTATACAGACACTTACACGGCACAATAATAATCTGCTTGCCAATGTCAGCAAAGTCACGTCACTGCACGCGCCCTATACATAAAATCTCTTGCAAAAGATCTTATATTTCCAGTAAAATTATTTTCATAAACAAAGTATGCAAATTGTACTTGACACTGACATCTTCTTCTTTAGTTTTTCCCATTTGTTAGAGGGCGCTATTTTTATTTTCTTCCACTCATCTTTGTTTTGCGTGTCGTCCTCATTCAGTTCCTTTTCTCTCAAGTCTTCCGAAATACAGTCCTTCCATCAATATATTCATCTTCATGACTTGTTCAAACCAATGTAATCATCTCTCTTATAGCTTTCTAGAAACGTCCAACACTAGAGTTATTTCCCTTATTGTTTCATTCATTTACTTTTTATTGATACCGACATCTGTCAATTTGAATTACCTGAATATATTAGCAGTTTCCATGGTTAAGTTAGCATAGCTGGCTGATTTATGAAATTTATTATCTTTATAATTCTTTAAGTATATATCTGTTGAATATGAAATATAAAATGCAATCAAATCGTATAGAAAATAATATATTCTTTAAGTTATAATAATATTTAACTGAGTTTTTCAAGAAAAACTGTTCAAATCTTCAAACGAGGATACATTCGGTTGACCAATTATAACCAAAATCTAATAAAGTCTACATATGGTTGTAAGGAAGAGGAATAAGCAAGAATTTTAATTTTTGGAATTCTAATACACACACACACACATACACACGCGCGCACACACACACACACTGACAGACATTATCGTAAAAATAGTAAAATCGTATTGTAAAGACCCTAAAACGTGCTTAATCAATGAAAACTCACCATCGAATTTTTTGACCTTACCTAGAGGTGACGGAAGGTAAAAAAGAGTGGAGGACCCCATTTAGTTTTTCGGAAATTAAATTATTTTCTCTGAAAATTAATTTACATTTCGTTAAGTGAAATCTATATCTAGTATAAAACTTGCATGGAAAATAGTATCAGAGTTTAAAAAAGAAGCCTGAAAAAGTTTCTAGCATGAAACTTTAATACGTTCTATTCTTTTATTCATTGAAATTGCTCATATTCAACCACGAAGTTGACGATATTTTTAGTTAGAAATCAGGAAATGTTTAATGTATTTTCATTCATCACTGTTACAAAAAATTAATAGAATCTATCGTTTTTCGTTTATTTCGTATGCATGTACTGGTTGCAGTTATTCGAAATGTTACTACCAATTAAATCTGTTTATTGTGTACTTTTACTTCCTGTAATAATAATTATCACTTTGGAATTTTAACTGTAAATAGTTTATTGTATAAGCAAACAGTAGTAAGTAATATCCATCTTATTTTAGCAAAAAAATTATTCTGTTAAATTGAGCATTATGCTTAGGAGTTATTTGACATAGATAATTAATCTAAAAACAAATAATAAACATATTTTATATAGTTTATTACCTCGTTAACCTAGCAAAATAGAGAATTAATTGCATTTCATAGTATATTTTTTTATATAAACTCATTTAAATGAAAATTGCCTTAATTCTAACATGAAGCATGAAACAGGAAATCTATTTTATTTGTCTAAATGCTAATTTTATTGATATTAACATTTAACTACTATCTATTATCTATTTACTAGGTTTACACTACATCCTCTGTAAGGATTTTTTTAAGAATCTGCTACTTCCGGTTGTCCAAGTATTACCCAAATCTTTTCAGCTCTTCCCAGTAATGTCCGATTGAGAAATACATAGTTAAACAGATGTTAAGTATTATAGTTTTTGAAAAATCGTCTTTCCAACATCCTAAATCACCCCTCCCCCACTCGCACACACACACACACACACACACACATACATTGACAAACACACACAGACATCATTGTAAAAATATTAAAATCGGATTATAGGGACCTTAAAACATGCTTAATCATTAAAATCTGGATATTCGGTTTTTAGTATGAATCCAATACCTCTCTTAGCGAAAGGTAAAAAATGATTTTGTAACAAAACGTTAACAAACATGAAATACACAAAATTGTTTATCACTTCTGTTCCGTTAAAATTATTATAGTTAAACGTTGTGTAATTCACATTTGCAAAGTTTTAAGCAGTGATGATATATTTCATTATTTATTTTATTAATGACTTTATAACAAACCGAGTTTAAAAAAAACCATTATCATTGTTGTTGCCGAGTTATGTATTTTTCTAGCAATTTATAAGACTCATAAAAGTTATGTTTATGAGTAATCGCTGCTAATAGCAATATTTTTTTATCCTTTTCGAAGAATAGTTTAGCCAGCACCTTAATTTCCAAATTTGAAAATTTTATTTTAACAGAAATTTTGGTATAATTAATAAATAATTGATATAGTATAATGGAACATTTAATTCTGAATAATTTTCTTCAAATAAACTTTTTTTAAAAATATATAATAAAGCCAAAAATTAACGTTTTATTTATCAATAAATCCAATACAATATCAGTATGGCCATCTATTGCATAAAATTATAAACAATCACTGACATTTGTTAATATTTATATATGTATTTTCAGAAATTAATATCACAAAACTAAGACATTAAATCGAAAAGTTTCAAATAAAATTTACTCAAAATAATATATTTTAGCTATTAATATATTAATTCTATTTATTTAGTTTTTATCTGTAGAGATTTAAATGCATACATAAATAAATTATTTTCTCAAAAACAAAATATGAATAAAATAAATTATTAGCTAAAATATATGTAAAATTAAAAAATAATAGAAGTTTATTTTAAAAAAAAACTTTGTATAAAATTTTCCCTACATATATAAACAAATTTTAGTTGTACTTATTATCTCTGAAACAAAAACGAAAATAAAATAAAGCTTCAACAAAACTCTCTTTTATTTAGTTATAAATCAATTTCTATATAATAATTTTTGTCGAAATGTCGGTAGTTTAGCCAGAAAATAAGTTTTCTCGAATTTGTTAATCCAAAACGAGACTAGTACTGTAATCTATGATGATAATTATAAACTATTTTTATAATTTAATAATAATTATCATAGATTGCAGTAGTAGTCTTGTTTTGCATTAACAAATTCGAGAAAACTCATTTTCTGGCTAAACTAGCGACTTTTCGACAAAAATTGTTATATAGAAATTGTTTTTTACTTAAATAAAGAAGAGTTTTGTTGAAGCTTTATTTTATTTTCGCTTTTGTTTCAGAGATAATAAGTACAACTAAAATTTGTTTATTATATGTAGGGAAACTTTATAGAAAGAATTTTCTAAATAAACTTCTATTATGTTTTAGCTAATAATTTATTTTATTCATGTTTTGTTTTTGAGAAAATGATTTATTTATATTATGCATTTAAATCTCTATAGATAAAAACTAAATAAATAGAATTAATATATTTATAACTAAAATATATTATTTTTAGTAAATTTTATTTGAAACTTTTTTCGATTTAATGCCTTAGTTTTGTGATATTAATTTCTGAAAATACATATATAAATATTAACAAATGTCAGTGATTGTTTATAATTTTATGCAATAGATGGCCATACTGATATTGTATTGGATTTATTGATAAATAAAACGTTAATTTTTGGCTTCATTATTTATTTTTAAAAAAAGTTTATTTGAAGAAAATTATTCAGAATTAAATGTTCCATTATACTATGTCAATATTTATTAATTATACCAAAATATCTGTTAACATAAAATTTTAAAATTTGGAAATTAAAGTGCTGGCTAAACTATACTTCGAAAAAGATAAAAAAATTACTTTTATGAGTCTTATAAAGGAAAATGATCAAAGAATATATTTTGAAACCTTCACCTTTGGTAGAAAAATATATAATTCGGCAACAACAATGACAATGGTTTTTTAAACTCATTTTGTTATAAAGTCGTTAATAAAATAAATAATGAAATATATCATCACTGCTTAAAACATTGCCCAGATGTTACCAAAACCTTTTCATATCTTCCCATGAATGTCCGATTGGGATAGTTAAACAAATATTAAGTCTTATAGTTTTTGAGTAATCTTCCTTCCAACATCCCACATACATACTTACTTACATACACACACACACACGCACACACACACACACACACACACACACACACACACACAGAGAGAGAGAGAGAGAGAGAGAGAGATCAACGTAAAAATTTAAAAATCGGATTTTTCTGTGATTTTTTTACAATCTAATTTGACAGTCTTTTTACACTCCTGTGGTTGTGTATATTTTCTATGGAGTTACGTGTAACTAAGTAGAAAAGTGGTAGTAATTATTATAAAAGTAACAATTTCCTTTAATATTTTTTTTTCTCACACAAAAAAACTTTACTTATACCAATATGAATCAGTTATAAAATATTTATTTATAGTTTAAAACACTATAGGCCCTTAACTTTCGTCTAATAATATACAAATTATTACTTATCTCAAATTATTATTAATATACATTTCTTTCATATACATTCAATAATTTGTAGTTCTCTTGTTTCTTAACCTATTCTTCTACTATTTATTAGAACTTTTAAATATGTATTTCTTTCAGAGGGCAAATCAATGGCTACCTCCTACGACTGCAAGTACATAGAAACATCTGTTGGAATTAATCACAACGTAGACGAACTTCTCGTGGGTTTACTAAGTCAGATCCGTTTGAAGTTGGAGAACCCAGAGCGCACTAGAGACATCTTCCGAAAGCGCAGCAACTCTCGCAAGAACCTCCACCGGAACAAATCACCAGCTTCCGGGCAGGAGACACCTACAAGCAGTGCACAGAACTCGCCGAAGAAGTACAGAGGGTCGCGGACGTCAGCTAGCTTGAAAGTCCGGGGACTTTTGGGAAAAGTCTGGGCCAGGGATTCTAAATCCAAATCGTGTGAGAACCTGCATGTTTTGTAAGTGTATTCAGGAGAGATAAGTTGTCCATAAAAGGATTTTTTATTCAAAAGTCGGCGAATGCTTTCAAAAGATCAAATAATATAAAATTTTACTGTTTCATTGTTTTTAACGGAAGGTGGTCGTTATATTTTTTCACAGCTACCCTCTAAAACGATAGTAAGTGATTTAAAAAAAGGATCTGTACAACCTTGACTACATACATAAGAAGGAACAAATTTTATTGAAAAGAAAAGATTGAAGATTGCTTTTTTAATAAATTAACATAAAATCCAAAGGAGAGTAAGAAAAAATATTTTTTTAATTAATTATTTAATGTATAAAATGTCAATTTCATTAAAAGATAAGATATATTAGCATAAAAATTCTAGTAAATAACAACTCAAGTAAAAATAATAATTACAAGTACAATAAAATTTTGAAAAATGTCCGATCAAGGTCATCTACGAATTGTATGGATTAAGATGTTTGTTTCGCCCATTCTGACAAATTCAGTAGTGTCGTTTGCTTAGTTTTTATGATGATACAGAAGATACTACTGTTATTTTATTATTACAAAAATATATGTTACAGTAAAAGCGTTCAAAATTCAAAAATAAGTCAATTGGTAAGTTTATTAGCAAATGTAAAACCAAATATGTGAAAAATAAGATACTGACAGAATATCAGTGTCAGTGACACTGACAGAAAATAACGTTAATCATACGGCTATGAATCTGGGTAATGTATCTGAATTAATGAATAAACTTACGTTACAGCGAAAGTATTAACAGCAACGAGCATCGTATTAAAATGGAATGCCCTACCTTAGTTAATTGTGTTGTATCCATCCTTATCGCACACGCTTATAGCCTTTGTAAAGGAAGGAGATACATGCCAATTTGTTAATTCGTTTATGATACAAATGACCTTGATCGGACATCTTTCAAAAATTTGACGTATAAACTTAATTTATAGAATTGGGATTGCATAGATTCTTTTTTTTAATCATGTACTTTATTTTCTATATCTCTATAGTCTGATATTTTCTTCTCTGCTTAATCTGTCTGTTAACTTTTCGTTAAAAAAATAATATCGATAATTATAATACAAGTTGTAAAAATTACACATCAATTTTTCGATGCGATATATTTCTTATGACAGATAAGTTAACAGACAGCAGACGGTTTAGTGCAAATACCGGCTCTAAAGCTATATTATTACTGATACTTTTAACATAGATTATAAAGTAAAAAATACAGGTTTAATATATATTTTTTTAATTTTCAAATAATTTGTTGATGTTTTCTTTTTCTACGTGCATTGCTGGTATTCTAATATTAATTACAGTCTATGAAATTAAATTACACGTCTAGTTTTGAGTGTTAATTGAATTCGTTTTAAAATAATTTGATATGGGCAACTTTTCCGGTACACCCGTATCAATGAAGGTGTAACAGAGAGAAAGGATGTTAGTCCGTCCTTTCAATTTCCCTTAATTTGTGATATTTGTAAAGCGCTTTGACATTTGACACACTGTCAAACGTTTTAGATTAGTTTCCTGTTTTAGACGTTTAATTATATTGTTAATGTTAAGAGTACAATTATTATTGTGATTATTTTTTACTTATAGCAACATTTTTTTGATTAATTTTTATAGTTTATATTACCAAAACGACATAAAAAAAACAGTAACAATTTTATTAAACTCATTGAACTCTATGTAACAAAATGAAAATAATAAATAATGCAAATGTTTCAACCATTCTCATTAGTAAATATTGCACATGGAATAAAAAAATATTTTTGAAATTGTTTACATATATTCAAAAACGAAAATGGAAAATATGAAAGAATGAGCTATTCTGTTAGTGTATAGAGTTCAGTGAATAATATACAGTGTAAATTAAATTTTAAAAAACTTAATTTTTCTTTGTTTGGTAATATAAACGTTTCTAACAATTGATTTCATTACGAACACATTTGAAATAAGTTCGATAAGACTATATTTTATATTCACGACGCCAAATAACTATGTAGTATTTTTAGATATGAGCACAAGTTTCTTGTACGTCAACGTTTTTAATTTCATATTGATGGAAATGATTTTATTAGTAATTTGTTGATTGAATAACATTTACTTTAAGTGTCTTTGAACAAATCAAATTATTGAAGTTTCTATTGTATTTTAGCTAATAAAAGTTAAGAAATATCACGTACTGGATATCAGCATAACATGTCATTCTGTACTAACAAGACTAAGATTCTAACTACAGGGTTACCAACAAAGAAACAATACAGAAAAAAATAATCCAATAAAAACGGATTATAAGAGGTAATGCCAAATATTTGAATAGGTATCAATTTTTCCAAATTAGTAGGTTTTATTAATATTTGTAGAATGTTTTATACAAAACTCAAAACTTAGTTTTCTTCATAGTTATAATATATTTCTGCGGTTACATGGCAAAAGCAGATATGAACACGCGGACGTACAACAATAATTATTTGTATATTGTGGGTAATTTCTCGACTGTGATGTGGATTAGGTGTTAACAATTACTCAAAAGTTCAGTCAAACATATTCTTACTATACCAACGTTTCAGTGCAACCCTTGCACCTTCTTCAGGGTCTAAAACAATTATACAACAAAATACATACAAAATAACATGGACATTATCACACTTACAGTAAGATCTTACAAATTGTTACAATTCATGTACACAAAATACATTCGTACAAAACATTCAGTTAATTTATTAAACATCGTACAAAAAATTCAAAGAGCATACACACATCCATTTGCTCTAAAAAACGACATTAAATTCCTACAACTTGCTACATTATTATTGGTGTAGAGACGACCAATAGGAGTCCGTATCAATGATGTCACTGGAATCCTTAAACAGGATATTTCCGGCTATTTTCCGTATTATTCGGTTGTCGTTTATTAGAGCAAATGGGTGGGTGTATTATCTTTGAATGTTTTGTATGATGTTTAATAAATTAACTGAATATTTACGGATGTATTTTGTATACATGAGTTGTAACAATTTGTAAGATCTTACTGTAAGTGTGATAATGTCCATGTTATTTCGTATATATTACATTTTTATTGCATAATTGTTGTAGACCCTGAAGAAGGTGCAAGGGTGCACCGAAACGTTGGTATAATAACAATAAATGTTGTTTGACTGAACTTTCGAGTAATTGTTAACACCTAATTATTTGTATATCTTTCTCTAGTTGAAATAATCTTTGCAGACCTTTACTAGTTTAGCCCTCGCTACCCTCGGGCGGCAATATCTAGTCTCGATCTGATAAGATACTTTCAACTACATTTCTTCAACGATAAGAAAGATTAATCCATTTTTAAATAAAATTAATGAACATGTGTCAATTACAGGCTTTATAAAAACTTCAAATAACAAAATAATAGTATTTTATGTATACAGGACGAAAAGTGAATCTTTAAGGTATGAGCAAGTTGGTTCATTAACATTATTAGTCGCTATAATTAATGAAAACATATATTCCTCGACTTATTTTGGATGAAGCTGCTAAGATGAAGAACAATTTAATGACGCATAAATAAAGGATTCAGTATGAAGGTAAATATCATTTTAAAGTTCTAGTACTTTAATGTTTCACTTTTTGTTTCATAAATCATTCAAAAAAACGTTGTTTAGAAACCGGTATGACAAAATAATTTTCTTAACTAATCCTGTTTTTACCAACAATTAAAATATGATAAAGAAATTTCAAATTCTGAATTTTTTATAAGGCGACAAACAAAAACAAATTTAATCTGAAATATTTTAAAAAGTGGCATAGGTACGTATCTGTTTTTGAGCTTTCGCCATGTAACCAAAGATTTATCCTTTACTACATAGTATTATTCGTATGTAATATTTTAATTTATTGGCATGGTATTCAAAATGAATGAACAATCTTAAACTCGTATGATAGGTAACCCTAGCAATCGTACAGATTGCCGCACAAGTCTATCTACTTCGACCTCGTTTCTAATCTCTCCTCTGTTCTGCAACTGCAACCTTCTCGAGACATATTGAAAACGGGTCCACATAAACTGTAACACCAAATCCTTAAAGGTTAGCATGTAGTGAACTCGAATTTAGACAAAATCAAAATAAAACGTTAAAAACAGTAGGATAGAGATAGCCTAGTATCGGTTACGACTTACGACGTTCACAGTTGGCAGTAGAAGTTCCGTTTCCGTTAAAGAGTGAAACAAATCAGCGACGGCGATATCAAATATTAAAGTTAAAATGTGGGTCCATACGTAGCAATTATTGTTAATCAATAAGCAATTAGTCAATAAGTTAGTCGGTGTGTCGTTATGTTCATTCGAATGATTTGAATTTCGGAAAATCGAATGTTGGATTTTTGACCAAAGTTTTATTTTGGAGGTGCCTTGTTAGGCTTTTTGATAACATGTAACATGCCATCTATTAGTTCAATGCCGAATAAACACGTATACTTGAGAATAAAACTTTATTATTGAAGACTGATTTTCGCTATTGATAATACAAGTTTTATTCGCATCTTATCCTTTGAAGTGGAAATGAGCTAGAAATCTGAAGATTCATTGAATTCACATTCTTACAAAAGGATAATAAACACTAGGACATAAAGTATATTTTTGATCTCAAATTTAAATCAACGTCGAACGGAATATGCAGGAAAATAAATTGTAATGCAAGAAAGAAAAGAATAAATATTCAATTTGATACATTTTATAGAACACAAGTGCAAACTGCAAAAAGCAAATTGTGAATTTCTCCGTCAAACAAACAATATTAAAAATTACAGAGTTACGTCTAGTTTTACAATTTCTGAGTCAGCTTCCATGAAGGCATCGTCAGAAGTCGACCAGCACAACAAGTAACCACAGACGCATTCGCACTTACCTCTACAGGCCTTTTACTATCGTAGATGATCATATGATCACCGCCAGCACAACGAGTCATTGTCTCATCTCCAGGAGTCCACTCACTGTGGACCGGACAGAGACCACAGGTTACACCACACTGAAGAGCACCAATAAGTGCGAAACGCGTCTTTGGTTACTTGTGCTGGTCGACTTCTGACGATGGCTTCATGGAAGCTGACTCAGAAGCTGTAAAACAATATTTTTTTTTAAACATTTTGTTGTTGTTCTTATTGATGATTGTACAATTTAATAATGGGGTACTACACCATTGGCAAATTTTAACCATCTTAGATAAGAATTCTGAATCAATCTAATTCATCATTATAAATCAAGCTAATTTACTAATCAAAATCAATGATCAACTGATTCGTCATATTCCATGAATCAAGGACTAATCACATATTTCAATTCTAATTTTAACATGGCTGTCAGGATTCTAGCTTCTGTACTCATTTGTAATGTTGTCTTGTACTTCTTCTTTATCTTTATTTAAAACCGCATTGGAGTTATTATTTTCAAATACATTTTAATACCTTTTTGAAGGAAAGTATAATTACAACAAAAATTACATGACAGTTACATTAACTGTGAAAAACCAAATCTACGGATCACTTTGATTCGGCCGTTAATGAAAGAATTTTGTTTAAATTATTAATTAGTTCACATGTTCGCACATTCCAAAGATTGTAATCGATTATACTTGCCGTCAATTTAATAATAAAATTTATACATCTTCATTAGATCTTCCAGGATTATAACAAAGGCAGATTCAATTTTGAGTCTGAAATAAGCGTCCCGTCTTTGTGTTTATTTTCCTTATTGTATTGACATAATCAAATAAACCGTGAAAGGCACGGGCCGACTAAATAATTATATCAAAGGCATCCACTGTCCGTACAATTTATACGCTTGATATCTATTGTCATGGAAACAGTTCATACAACAAAACATGTATTTGTTTCATATCAAAATGACGCAATATTTTTTCCTCTTCCACTCAATGTCTTATTCGTGCCAAGAATTCGATAGAAAATTTATAACTTTCAGTGTTTTTGATGTATAGATTTAGTTTTCCAGGTTTATATGTCTAGCTGCAGAGCACATGGATCAAAATGTTTTCACACCACAATATTTTAAATGTTTGGCCACTGAACTCTATAGTATACTCGAATAAGCCAGTGAACAAAACTAAATTTTATGGAATAACAAAGAATTTATCATTTGTTCTTTCTAAAAATTAAAGATGAAGGCTATAAAATTTTAAAAAAAGAATAACAATAAAATCAGTCATATAATACAGTAGATATTTTAGGCACTTGCCTAGATCGTACGAAAAGTTATAATTTATTATTTGAATTGACTAAAAATATCTACTGTTTTTTAAAGAAAATGTGTGTTTGTAAATAGAATGTTATCATTCCAAAAAATATATATATTTTACTTTGTATTTTTACAAACAGTAGATGATAATGTACCTAATGTAATAATAATATAAGAAATGTAAATTTTTGACAAAACAATAACCGACAGATAATATTTTAATAACTTGTGTAACCTACTGTTGATTCTTATTAATGTTAGATATAATTTTAAATATCTCGCTTGTATAGTGATAAGGAACATTTTATTTTGATTAACGAGAACCGTAGAATACTTATTACAATTTTTAATACTCGATTTTTTGATATTATATTGTACACCGCTAAATTTGTGCAATAATTGTATATTTATACCCGTCTAAAGAGTTTTAAAAAAAGTCAGATACTATAATACTTTTTCTACGAGAGCAAATTAAAATAGTGAAAATACAGAAAAAACACTTTTTAGGTTATTTTTATATAAAGACAGCTCTAATCTATTGTACATGAAATAAAAACTACATGAAGCTAACTTCGGTCCGTATGTAATCAGCCGTTAATGGTTGCTATCTTCACACCCTCGCAAATACACTCAAAGTTAACAGGCTTATTCTACTAAAAAATCTGATGTGGACACCATATGACTTCCTTGTACGATTATTAAACTATACATATTTTTTTAATAATTAAATTACAAAATATTGACAGGCTTAAGCCAAGCCCGAGAAATATTTTGATATAGAACAAAAAATAATTCATTTATTACTATCATTCTTAAATTAACATTAATCTAACCCGGTTCTTTTTAAAGAGAGTTTTGATTATAACAAAGAAATATTTGATTACAACAATGAATATGATTAATTTCACAATAAAAATATAATATTTGTCATTGTACGAATCATAAAATTGCACGTATTTAACGTAATTTGACATGAACATTTTTTTATGTTTTTGTCCTAATCCATAGCAAGCTTTATTACAAAAACAAAAAAGTATATAATTTTTAAATTTACATACAAAGGGCTAATTTAATAATACTTGATGTGCTAGACGCAGAAATTCTCTAAAAAATTTATTTGAAGCATTTATTTCCAAAAGCAAAATAAAATCATTTTATTCAAGAAAAACTGTTAACAACTTCAAGTAATATACCATTTCCGTATATGTTTCAAAAATAATATATATGTCAGTGTCAGTGTCAATTGTATTGTCACATTTATTCAGATCACTTAAAAGTTAAGAGTTCACTTTTATCATATATTTATTAACGATTAATATATAATTTTTTTTACTTGTAAATGATGTGAATAAATGCTGGAATACAGTTGCCACTGACACTAACATATCCAATATTGTTTTTGAAACACAGACTACTGCGACTGCTAACATGAAAACGAACGTGAATACGAATACGAACGAAATGAAGAACGCTCAAGAATACGAGTCCATATGAAGAGAAAAAATTTTCGTTTAAAAAGTTGCATGCAGAGTTTATTATTTATATTTCATGAAAATCCATTTCACTATTTTAATATAATGAATCAATATGCCAAATTTAAATTGCAAAACAAATATAAATTTATTCTGTCAAAATAAACATGAATTTCGACAGGATCGTTAAAATCATGATAACCATAATTTATAACGGTTTGATTATAAAGAATAGATTTTTGACTACTGTTATTAACGTCATTCAAGCAAATGCTTAACGACAGTCGTATGGCAACGATATGTGTTTTTAGTGGAATAGGCCTGATGTTTAAGAAAAATTTGCAACCATTTTGAAAACGCGAGTAGCTAAAAAAGTAAATCATTATTTTTAAAAAAGAGATGGAGATTTCTTCGAATACCTTCATAATTTTCCCAATTCTGAATCAAGGCCTTCTGTACATTAAATGCAAAAAAACTTGTTCAAGTTATTATAGAGTTCAATGGTTTCAGCTGCAATTTTAAATTTGTGAAAGGCTTTTTGTCTGGCCAGCATTTTTAGAGTGATTTAAAATTGCAGATGAGTTAAATTTGTCTGTTCATTATAATTAGCATCGCTGTATATCTAGCAACTCATTTAATTGTTCATAAAGGACTTCCCTTAAACTTGAAAGATATGAGACCGAGTACCTGATTTATACGAAATCAAAATCGCCTTATGGTTTTCTTACGGTGAATGTTTAGCTTGTTGAGTGTTTTAATTGTAAATATCCCTTGAAGTAATTTGTGAACAATGATCTGATGTTAGAAAGAATTTCAATGTCTTTTTATGTATGGATTACTTTTTATTTATTGTTTATCGTGTTCGGATAATCGGGTAAGTAAATAACTGTTGCAAATACGTATAATTTCTTAGAATTAATTTGTATTTCGTACATTGTTAATCAAAAATCACCATTCACTTTTCTACAAAACAATATGATTTTCGCGTAGTTTACTTTTAATCTTAATATATGCTTCCAAGTTTTGTTATTGTGTATTTGTATATAATGTTCGTCACGTAATTATGTCAAATGTTTTCATGCATAGTGCACAATTTGGAATTTGAATAAAATTTGTATACCTTCCCCTTATATTACATATTTGTATTAACATATTTAAATAATAATAAATAATGTTCATATAGTTGTATAGAAAAAACGTTAATCTATATAATAAAATGATTGAAAATTTTAACGCAATATTCCATCCAAGTAGTTAAATTATATGTGTATTTTATTATTTATTAATTTCAGTTTAAGAATTATTAATTATTAAAATTTATTTAAAAATATTGTCTATATGAAAAACAAAAATACATGTTTCATAAACAAACTATGCAAAATGCACTTGACACACTTCTTCTTCTTCTTTAGCTTTCCCCATTCGTTTCTTCAATCTTCTATAATTAAGCTTCTTCCTCTTCTTCATCTCTCCTCATGGCATGTTCAAACCAATGTAATCGTCTCTCTTGAATCATTCTAGACACTTGTAACACTAGAGTTATTTCCTTACCGCATCTTTTAGTATCTTCCCCAACATCTACTTCAACATCCTCATCTCTGCCACATTCATTTATTTTCATTGATACTGACATCTGTCAATTTGAATTATCTGAATATATTAGCAATTTCTATGGTTAGCATAGCTGGCTGATTTATTTAATATCTTTATAATTCTTTAACTCTATATCTATTGAATACGAAGTATAAAATGCAATCAAATCGTATAGAGAATAATATATTCTTTAAGTTATAATAACGTAAATGTCAATAAATTATATTTAACTGTTAAAATCTTCAAATGAGGGTACTTCTGGTTGACCAATTATAACCAAAATCTAATTAGTTGTTCTTCTAAACTTGGGGAATACGAAAAATTTATAATTTTTGAAATCGTGGTATTGAAGTTATGCGATCCGAAACTTTCATCACACAGACACACATACATACATACAGACATCATCATAAAAATGGTAAAATCGTATTATATGGACCCTAAAACGTGCTTATTCACTAATTCTCATCATTGATTTTTTTGACCAAAGACAATACCTTACCTAAAGGTGACGGAAGGTAAAATACTCAATTCTGATAAATCTTTGAAATATCATAAAATAATATATTTAGTCGTATTCGAGCAACTAACAAAAATTAACAAGTTTTTATTAGTTAGCGCGTTGACATCAGTGTTGAACAGACGTCAGTTGTTTTAAGAACATTGTATTTTTACTCATTTCGGAAAATGTATTACATATATTATTTGTTTATGTGTATGTGTTTGTGATTGTGTTTATTATATAATTAACTTACAATAGTATACATAATTAGTGCAAAACTATCATTGATATTACGGTAAACACATGATGATTGCAGAATCTCCAATATCAAGTAAGAAATTGTATTACTTATTATATGTTATTTCATTAGTTTATTACCAATTTTGTTTAAACAATACTTATAATTACCGGATTAGTTATTAATATAAATGTTTGATTAGACTGTGAAATATTTTTTGTCGAAATATAAAATTGAAAACGATTATTATTATACGAATATATTAGGGTGATGTGATTGGGTTAATAGGTAAAAAAAATCCCTGCCGCCTCAAAAAATGATAGTAACTGATAAAAATCTGATTCGACCAACACAATACCTCCCGCCATTTAATTTTTATTAATTTAAATACATATAACTATGGGGTGTCGTTGCCGCGTGCCTGATGTCTGGTTGCGAATCTAGGGAACCCAATTCGATCCCAAATATTTCGAATTTTAAATGGCACAAAATTGACCCCTGTGGTGCAATCTCCACGCAATAAATGTGCGCCCGTGAGGTGACGCTTGGTAAATGTCCGCAAGATACAAATATGTCATCATCATTACCGAAATCGGTGTACAAAGAAGATTAGCACACCCAGCAATGGGTAATATGGCGTGATGATATATTTATTATTATTTTTACATAAATACATACCTGTATTTACTAATACTGGAAACTATGTATATTAAGTTCCTTCCCATATAACTATTGTTCTATTTACAATTTTCAAAACGTTACTATTATTAATTTGAAATGATAAATTTTTTGACAGTGACATTTATCTGTCAGTTACACATATTTGAAATATGAACTGTGTAACTAAGAAATTGTGTTTACTTAGACCTTAGACTCCTGGAATTATAAAATTGATTATTATATTAATTTATCTATAAAATATATAGAAAAAGTATTAATGCAAACCTGCAGAAAATGAAATAATCTTTAAGTTTTATAATAACAACTGCGAAAACATGACATTTAAAGGTATTTTTGAAAGAAAAATTATTTTGAGATTCTAGTAAAGTACGATTTCCAGTTATCCGATACACCAAAATCTAATGGCTTCTTTCCATATTAGAGTAAGGTCGAAATATAAGGCTTCTAAATTCTGCGGTTGATAGTATTTGAACCAGAGTGACCAGAAGATCCAAACCACACACATACACGGATCACATAACTCCAATATTACAATTCCAAAAATTATAATTCTTTCATATTCCACTTTAGTACGTCCATATAAAGAGTTGATTAGATTTTGGTTACGAACCGGAAGTACCCTAATTTGAATATTTTTTTTTTTTGGAAAAAAATTATGTTATTATAAATATTAAAGAATATTTAATTCTCTATTCGTTTTTTTACCTCTCGCTAAGAGAGGTATTGCATTCATGCTAAAAATCGCATATCCAGATTTTATTGAATAAGCACGTTTTAAGGTCCCTACAATTCGATTTTAACATTTTTACGATGATGTCTGTGTGTGTGTGTGTGTGGATGTGTGTGTATGTGTGTGTATGTGTGTGTGTGGGATGTTGGAAGGACGGTTACTCAAAAACTATAAGACTTAAAATTTGTTTAACAACGTATTTCCCAATCGGACATTCATGGGAAGATCTGAAAAGGTTTTGGTAATAATTGGACAACCGGAAGTAGAAGATTCTTGAAAAAAAATCTTCTAAATATTATTTTTTGAAAATTTTTCGTGGTAATATTAAAGAAAATTAAATTCTCTATCTGATACATTTAAATATTTTATTATATATTCCATAGATTTAGAGATAAAAGAAGTATAATATATAAAATAATCTGTTGTAATAAATTTGACAGCCGAAAGAATGCCATGAAAAATAGTTGATAATTTAAATTATTTGTAACTGACAGATAAATGTCAGTGTCAGAAATAATGAGTAATGAATTAAAAATGTACTTGGAGAATCCCTTAGTTCTTGATCTGTGACTATTATGGAGATGACAAGTCTAGGTTGAAGGACTTAAATTTGTTTCAAACATTATGGGACAATGTACACCAGTACTGTAGACTAGAGTAACTTTGAATTGCGGAAAAGCTATCAAATTCTTCTCAAGTAAGTTGTAAATATTGACAAAATCGGAGTGCAATCTATCCGTCACTT
Source organism: Harpalus rufipes (assembly GCA_951394225.1). Lineage (NCBI taxonomy): Eukaryota > Metazoa > Arthropoda > Insecta > Coleoptera > Carabidae > Harpalus > Harpalus rufipes. The sequence goes on from OX596281.1 coordinate 1,305,698, forward strand.
TATTAAAGGGAATTAAGGTTATTTAGATATAACAAGTATGAAAAAATAAAATGTAAAAGAAGATATATAAGAATAGATGCACAATCCAGATATATACATTTTAGACCGCCCAAAATTAATGTTTTTACTAGAAGAATATGAAGAGAAAGTAAACAAAGTTGTTCGAATTGAAAATTGCTGTTACCAGCCTAATATTTATATATGGTAAACTCTACTTTGTAATTTATTGTAACATAATTTATGGTAAAATATCTTCATGTTGAGACATGCTATTATTGAATAATAAAGAAGTTTATACGTCATAGATTTATATGAATATATTATTTGTATTTATAAAAATAATCTTTGCTTTATGCATACAGCCAGGTAAAATATACGGCGAGAGGTTATGTGCTGGCCACATCAGATTTTTTTTCATATTCAATGAATTTGGAGATAAAGCGCCCACGTTATAGCATAAATTGTAAAAATTACACATGTGTCAATTATTCCATGCGACATTTTTCATTTTAACCGTCAGTTGAATTAACAAACCGTTCAACCAAAGATGAAAATACCAAGCCAGAATGAACTATAATTCTTTCTTATGTCCTGGCGAATGTGGTGCGTTAACCATAACCAATCCATGTTACTAATTACAGTCTCTTAAGCGCATGATAATTCTGTGAAGAAACTACTTAGGATGAGCGACCACACACGCTGTTGCTCTTGTTCCTATTTCCAATGCACATGTAAACGTTTAGCGTTCGAACTTCGGAAGTAAATGGTAAATGGTTAGAAGTAGTTCAGTGTAACAGCAAAGTTCTTTTGTTAGGCGAATCAAGTAATTTCTATAATCTAGCAAAACGCTTTACGAGTACGGTATGCATTCGTAGAGTGTGAGTGTTTCTTTCTTTACCTACTTATGCTAAACTGGGTCGTAATAGCGTAACTTATTAGACACACTATTAAATCATACGTAACATGGTATGAAATGCATTCTCCTGTACACAAGATGAGCTAAACTATGACATGTATTTATTCACTACATTCCTATTCTACAATAATACATATAATCATTGTAAATCTTTCTTAATTACTTAATTAAAGGTAACCCATTTTATACTTATAAGATGATAGAAAATATTGAACAGGATACAATAAAATAATCTGTTGTGGCCAGCACAATACCTTCCGTCAATCCTGTATATTATGTATAAATTCCATACATAAATTTTCTTGCAAAAGATTCTAAATTTCCAGTAAAATTATTTCATAAACTATGGAAATTGCACTTGACACTAACACGTTGTTCTTCTTTAGCTTTCCCCATTCGCTATTTTTTTATTTTCTTCGTTTTACGTGTCGCTCTCATTCAGTTCCTTCTCTCTCGTGTCTTCCGCAATACAGTCCTTCCATCTTATCTTTGGCCTTCCTCTGTTTCTTCAACCTTCTATTACTAAGCATTCATCCAATATATTCTTCATTTCTCCTCATGACATTTGCAAACCAATGTAATCATCTCGCTTGTATCTTTCTAGAAACTTGTAACACTTCCTCACCGTATCTTCCCGTGTCTTCCCCAACATCTACTTCAACATCCTCATATCTGCCACATTAATTTACTTTTATTTATACTAACATCTGTCAATTCTGAATTATATGAATATTAGTAGTTTCCATGTTTAGCATAGCTGGCTGATTTATAAAATTTAATATCTTTATAATTCTTTAACTCTATATCTGTTGAATATGAAGTATAAAATGCAATCAAATCGTATAGAGAATAATATATTCTTTCAGTTATATAACATTAAATGTCAATAAATGATATTTAACTATTAAAATCTTCAAATGAGGGTACTTCCGGTTGACCAATTATAACCAAAATCTATTGGGATGTTCTAGAAAAGGATGTATATGTGAAATATGTCAATAGCTGTTTGCCCCCTATTTTGTCAATCACCCTGTATTTTATTGCATTAAATAGTACCGTGCATTATTAAAAATTAAACAATTTCTGTTGATATACAAAAAATACATTTATTATAGATTACAAAAAAATAATACTCTGAATAAGGATTTTGGATTTTTTGCTGATTGCATTGTGAAAGCGGCACATTAATTCAAAACGGTCATCGTATTATCGAAACAGTAACTTAGTCTAACGACCGTATGATGTTATTTTGATGAGCTTGTTTTGTTGATGTCAGATGTCAGAAGTATATTGAGTTGCTTAATATTTTAGTTTGCCGTTTACATCTTTAAAATATGTTGCTGCTCCTTTAATTTATAGTGATATTTATTTTACATGGTTCTGATTTTAGAAATTGAGTACGTATATGTTTGTCACTTTTTATACGGATGTTTATCTTAAAATGAATAAGAATTTTATCTGTGATCTTTAATATGTAAACAATCTATCTTACTATTTGATATTCATGTGGTACTCAGTGATTCAAACAAGTTAATTATCGGAAGATATATCAGTTTTCTGTGCGTATATGAATCTCAATAAATTTCATTCGGTTGCTTTTCTCTGAATCCTTCCGCAGTACAGTCCTTCCATCTTATCTTTGGTCTTCCTCTGTTTCTTCCACCTTCTACTAAGCTATTCACTCTACTTCAAACATATTTTTCATCTCTCCTCTGCAAGCTATGCTAACCATAGAAACTGCTAATATATTCAGATAATTCAAATTAACAGATGTTAATGAAAAGTAAATGAATGTGGCAGAGATGAGGACGTTGAAGAACACATCCATATACAGATATCATCGTAGAAACAGTAAATTCGTATTCTAGGGACCATCGATTTTTTTGACCAAAGACAATACCTTCCTTACCTATAAGGTGACAGAAGGTAAGAAGTTAAAGATAACAATTTTTACTAATTTTTCCGCTTGCATATTACTGCTTGTCTGCGAACTGTACTCGTGCCAAACCAAAATTGGAATAATTAATTGTCCACTTAAATCATAGTCATAAATATTCCGTACGTTAGTCTTAACTGCGTTCATTATTCAAACGATGTGAGTAAATAGGCCTGTAATGAAGCAAACAACCCCATTTGCAATAGTGTAATTGATTGGCAGTGATTAGAAGTCGCGAACAAACATTAGCAATTACTTAGATAACCGTTAAATTAGGAATCGATAGATATCATCAACAAAATCTAAAATTCATGTAGTTCTGGTCTTGGTTAACTGTTCTCGCTGCACGTGCATGGACTCAATATCCGTGTTAAGCGTGCCGTACGCTTTATATTTGCTTACATCCGGGTTAACAAATCTCGAGGAGTCCAGGCCACTATCATAAGGTCAGATTTAATATCCACAAGGAAATTTGATTTAGGAGCAACACCAACTCTTACATAGCCTATCATTAGATTAGATTAAATTATGAAGAAACTACACATGTCGCATAATAGTTGTCACATTTGTAAATAAATAACAAACTCATGAGAAACAATAACATATGTTATAATAATAGGAGGATACTGAGGTTAAATTATAACTAAAACTAATACAATTACCCCTTAACCTTAAAATAATACAATAAGCTATATACGTATTTTGAGAACTAAGTTCTCATCATCAGTAGTACAAATTTAAGCAGAGTAGCTAAGGCATATATTTTCTTCAAAACATAATCAATACAATATTAAAATAGAATATCTTTGGCGTAGGATAATATGCTGGCCACATCAGATTTTTTATCTTGGAAAAGGAAGCAAAGATTTTATAATGCGGAAATTTTGGGAACGGTCGGAAGGATGTACATTAGACGTCCGAGTCATTAATTATTTTTAATTAATTCTTCTTAATTGGAAATACTGCTCCAATAGGGTTAAACGGCTAGTGTACTTCCTTATAGAGCAGTGGTATCCAACCCGTTAGCCACTAGCCACATGAAGCAAAAAACTTAATGATTGTGGCTTTTTGTTTCCTATACTTCTCATGTCGCAATCAACTTTGTAAAAATAAAAGAGTAGCATTATATTAAAGTAATAACATAATAAATATAAATAATTTATTTACAAAACCTCCATTATCTAGTGGTTTACAATTACAGCCACTGTTCACTTAAATATATATTTAAAAGACTTTTGTGACGAACCCATTTGCGAAGGGGAACGTAGATAAAAAAATCTGATGTGGCCAACAAATTTAATTTCATTTTTATTCATGTAAATATTTATATTTGAAATACCAGGTTCGATTCCGACCGACGCTAAATATTACGAATTTTAATGGCACAAAAATGACCCCTGTGTTGCACTACGTCTAGTAAACGCTCGCACGGTACAAATATGTCATCATCGTTACCGAAATCTGTAGACAAAGCAGATTGGCACACCCAGCAATGGGTAATATCCCGTAACGATATATTTATTTATATATTTACCTATGTTCCTACATATTTATGCTGGTAACTGTATTAAGTTCCTTTCCATATAATTATTATTCTATTTACTCTTTTATTTTTAAAACGTTACTATTATTATTTGAAATGCTTAATTTGTTGATAGTGACATATATCTGTCAGTTACATGTATTTGAGATCTGAACTATTGGAGTTGCGGTTAAAACGTATGCTCCGGGATTAAACTTATAGATACTTTTATAAATTTATCTATAAAATATATAGAAAAAGTATTAATGCAAACCTGTACAAATTTTTTAAATCTTTAATTTTTATAACATAAATTTCAAAAAAATAACATTTAAAGGTATTTTCGAAGAAAAACTAATTTGAGCTTCCAGTAAAGTGCCATTTCCGGTTATCTGATTTACACCATAATCGAATGGCTTCTTTCCATTTAAGAGTAAGTCAGAAATACAAGGTTTCAAAATACACACAAACATCATCGTGAAAATGTTAAAATTGGATTGTAGGGATCTTAAAACGTGGCCATTTACCAAAATTTCGATATGCGATTTTAGCACGATCCCTATACCTCCCTTACCAAGGGTAGCGGGAGGTAAAAATATAACTTTGTATTATATCTCGGAAATTTACGGATTTAAAAATTTAATAAGAATATCTAACATCTTTATTTGATTACTAATAGTTTAAACGTTATTTGGAAATGTAAAAATCAATAAAATTCAGGTTTTCGCTATTATCTAGTGCCATATGAGAATTTTCGGAAAAACAAAAGCACATCTGTATATATACATATATACATAGGACTTTAACATGTAAAATCAAATTTTCCTAATTTCCTGCTTTCCAATTATTTTAAGTAAGAAATGCTTCAAAAAAAAAGTGTAGAGTATGAGATATATATATATATATATATATATATATATATATATATATATATATATATATATATATATATATATATATATATCAGTGGGTAATATTTATTATTAATGAAAAACATTATCTACGATCTTGCCTCGTGTTGATAATACGATTGTTATCTCTTGTACGTCTTTATCCTTAGGTAATGAGGTACGCTTGCGTGCAGATATTGCGTTACGCATGCTCTATGCACCTGACACTTGCGGTTCGCGGTAATTAATAACATGATTACATTGCTAATTACAGCCATAAATACGGTCTGGCGCACGCGTATCCACATCCGAGTTCAAGGGTCGTAGGTCACTGCACCAACTGCAAATATCCTTCTTTCTACCTTCTACCTCTTGTCAGACTACACGTGAAAAATGATTATGGCGATCAACAACACTTAATTGTCTATGAAATTTATAATTCGCGGCTGCGCACAGGCTAGAAAACGGTATTGTGAGTTTTACGCGAACGGAAGAAAATGCGAGTATGGTTATCATAACGCCTCTTGCCCATATATTTAGGTGCGGCAATACAGTCTCATAATTTAATGATTAATACTTTAGTTGTTTAATATAATAAGTGTATACACGTAGATTCATATTTACGTCTAACAACTAATAAGCAACAATAACATTTTCATCTACATGTTCTAATTTGTAGTCAAAACAATAAAGTAAAATTATACCTTTTAATTTATCTTCTGTATTTTTATTTAATACCAGACGTTGAGGGAAAAATGCAAAATTATTAATATTAATTATTAATTGTCAGTTTCTTAAGACTTAGTTCAGGCATTCCATTTTGCGTATTTAACCTGTTCAACTGCAGCACTGGAAGTGATTCTGTGTCTAACGCCTCTGCACCTTCAAGTGAAGAAAGAGGCGATGCTTCAGGCACTCCCACTCAGTAGAACAAAACACTTCAAACCTGGGAATCTCGTAGGCCACTTAGAAATTCTAAGGAAGATAGGTCTAGATGAAATGGCCATGGCTCTCTCTGATACAATGACGACAAGATACAATTTTGACCAGACGTATAAGGTAATCATTGGTGATCGCCTTCAGTGGCCAGTAGGATGGCACACTTCCCAAGGGACTCTTTGTCCTGGTTTACAGATGGTTCAAAACTAGAGTCAGGAGAAACTGGAGTGGGTGTATTTGATCCAGGTTACCAAAAAAAGAAATCCACCAGACCTACCATATTTCGAACAGAGATCTACGCAACAAATTTCTGTGCTCAAATAAACCTAAACAAACAATCAACATATTGTCAGACAGCCAAGCTGCTTTAAAGGCACTAAGTGCCTTCACTTGTGAGTCAAAGCTAGTCTGGAGTTCTAGGCAATGAAAAAGCAGATGAGCTCGCTAAAAAGAGAGCTGAACTACCATTTCACGGGCCCGAACTTTCTTGTAAACTCTTGAAAAGCCATATGAAGAAGGAAATCAAAAACTGGGAGGAAGCAGCCATAACCTCATATTGGAGAGACATCCCGGGCCTTAATCAGTCAAAGAAATTCATTCCACCCTCGTTGACAAACGCCAAAGAGCTATTAGCTCTCAGGAAGAAGGACCTTAGAACTATGACAGGTATGGTCATTGTCCTCTGAAATACTATCTATGCCAGATTGGTATAGCTGAAAACAATATCTGTCGACTCTGCGAAGAGGACGAAGAAACTTCGGAACACATTGTTTGTGAATGCCTAGCTGTGGCCGTAAGTAAACTTAACCATCTTGGTAAAAATGAGATCGGGAAACTAACTCCTGGAGCAGTAATTGGCTTCTTAAGAACTCTGGAACTACTTCCAGAAAACTAAGATAGATCCATATTACAACAGATCTTACAGGTCACAGTGACAAAAGCGATTAGCGCTTAAAGCCCTCAACTTAATGAATGAATGAATGCCTATTTAACTGTTTCTGTGCCTCTTCGAATAAAAAATGATAGCAATTAATAATAGTTAAATATTAGCTTGCAATATTAGGCAAAAATATACGAATACAAAATACATGTAAATTCTAATTTGCATATATTTTATATACGAACAAATATATTTAGTTTGTAGATACATCAATATTCATCAGTACTAGATTTACATTTATTTCCAGAAGCATTTCATATGACAAAATTTAAATTTGATGTAGGTACATATCATGATTACAAAAGGAATGCTCGGAATATATGAATATTTTGCAATATTTCAAATGCATTTCATGTCTTCCATTCGGTAAGAAAAGAGTAAATAGTATTTCAGACATAGGCATGCGTAAATATTATTATACTTTTTACCTTCCGTCACCTTTAGATAAGGAAGGTATTATGTTTGGTCAAAAAGTTTCTAATGAATAAGCACGTTTCGGGGTTCCTAAAATACGAATTTACTATTTTTACGATGTCTGTATATGTGTGTGTGCGTCTGTCTGTCTGTGTATGTATGTGTGTGTGTGTTTATGCGTGAAAGTGCGCGTGAGTGTGTGTATATGTGACGCTCCTTTCGCATAGCATAACCCACGATTCCAAAAATTAATTCTTTTTCGTATTCCTCGAGTTTAGATTATAGAGTTCTCAGTACTCCAGTAATGATTATTTCTTGCATTAAACATGTCATTACTTGAAAAATTTGATTCATCTGTACAGATAATATTAAAAACTCTCTTCCTTCATTTAACAACAAATGACAAAACTCAAGACGTCTTTCATGGTCTCCAAGATGTTTAAACGCTCTGTATTTATTCCTGAACAAACATTATTAACAAAGTATTTCGGTTCATTTCAAAATCAAAATTAGAGTTGACATCTCAATATTGAGCTTTGTCCCTTGGAGGAAAAACTGATATAGTGCGACTTAAGAAGACATAGATTTGTGATTGCGTGTGCAGTGCCGTTATTCTATTATTTGTGCAGTGCGCCACCGGGCAGGAAAGTGGGTAAGTGCAACTCGTGCTGTGCTGAGGTCGACACGTGACCTCCATCAAGGTCACAAGGACTCCCTACATAACACTAAGGAGGCAGCAATCAAATCAAACATACTTTACTGCCGTCACTAATATTGATTTACAATTTCATTACTACATCTGTCATAAATGTTGAGGTATAAATTTACAGTTATTATCGACTAATCTACAGGGTGCTAGGCTAGGTTAAACTAGGCTAGACCATACATAGAATAAATTCGGATATACCTATTAACTACAATTAAAATTACAAGCTGAAGCATTTTTAGGATGTTACAATAAAGACATACTGTGTAAGGAATTATACGAGAGCGGGTTATAAATATCTACCCAGCCATGAAACAAAAGACGAACGATAACAATTTTTTGTTCTCAGATTTATGTGTCATTTTTAAATTCATGCAGTAAGTTGCATCCAAATCGTATTACTTATTACAGTTTAGCGTAGAAATTTGTGTTAAGATATGAGAGAAACTAAATTGGAGCATCGGATTGTGCTAAAATTCTTAACAAAAAATCTGTTGTGGCCAGCAAAATACCTCTCGCCACTTCCTTTTTTTTGGTTACATAAGTATAGGGCACGAACAGTCATGTTACATTGTTGGCCTTAACAAGCAGATGTGGGAGCCCATTTCAGAATGATAATTAGTAATTATGTACATAGATGTCAAATGTCAGAATTTTTCATTAAAAATCTAATCAATTCTTCTTATAGACGTAGACGTACAAAAGAGGATTAGGAAAGGATAATATTTTTTCGAATTGTAATATTGGAGTTATGGAAGGAGAAATATTTGTTAACAGGTACATACACACATATATACAGACATCATCGTAAAAACATGCTTACCTATTTATTAAAAACTCATCATCGAAATTTTTGACCAAAAACATTACCTTCTTTACCTAAAGGTGATGAAAGGTAAAAAACCAAAAAGATAAGCAAGAAACATCGAATCAGTATTGTGCGAAAATAAAACAAATTATCCTTACTCCCAATTCATTATGAATTAATAATTAAATAATTATAGTACCAAACAAACAACAAAACTTTTATTGTTCACATAACGTTGGGTAAACAAAAAAAAATGCAATACATGATTTTATAGTCGTATGTTACAAAGGACCGGAAATTATTCTGATAGAGAGAAAGGCTGAAGTAGGCCATGCTGAATTTTTATACCCCCTCGTCGCTTCTTCATAATTGCTTATAGAGTTGTCAATCAACTTCGAACACAGATTGTTCGATGCGCCGTGCATATAACACTGCTAGATTGCAACACTCATAATTGCGATGACACAGAAAATTCAAAATTAATAAGATTAGATCCTGGCATAGATACCACATATAGAATATAAGACTAGTTTGTATAATGCTATTACGGAAGAGAATGATTAATTGCTCGTCGTCTCATTACTATCATTAATAAATCTATTCTATTAAAAGCTATTCATAAATTGATTTTTTATAAAGACGTTTTAGTATGTGCACTTAGAATCGGGTCACTATAAAATGTTTTTTTTTTCTTTTTTGTAGAAATTGAATTTATGACTTATGCCATGAATAACCGCAATGTAAAATATTAAATCATATATTTTTCATTCATAATTTTCTTAGAAATTTTCTATTCATATTTGTATTTAAATACCTATATAAATATTTTTTTTTGAGTTTTTGTTTTCCATGCGTAAAGTGGTTAATTTCTTAACAGGCGAACAGGCCATGAGGAAAGTAAAAGAGTCGCACGAAAAAGATCACTTTTTTGGGCAAGTTGGACAATTATCCGTCACCTTTAGATAAGGGAAGGTATTGTCTTTGATCAATAAATTCTATGGTGAGTTTTTAATGAATAAGCACGTTGGAGGGTCCCTATAATATAAAAAATTATATATATATATATATATATATATATATATATATATATATATATATCTTAAATGTCATTTGGGGCATGTAAATTTAGAATTTCGATATTAGTCTTATAAAAGCGTAACTTCGAACTAATTTGCACGGGATAAATCCGCACTCGTCGAATTGCACTGTTTGTCTTGTGAAGAGTAATTTGTTATCAGGCCTACATTCACTATTATTATTTTCAATCCTACTGAAACGCACTTGGCGTAAAAATTGATGATTGGTATTTGTGTTACAAAACTAAGATGATTGAGTGATGGGTAAATGATTATTAATAATAGTGCTACTGACATTGATAATTTCATTATTTATACTCCCGGTGGGATGCTAACAAAAACGAAATAGAAAATCTTTTTATTAGGTAATTAACTTGACATGCTTTAACAACATACTCATTACTGAAAACTGTTCATCGTTAGACTATCTAGGCTAATTATCGTAAAAATAAAATAATTAAGGACTTTTTTAGGAACATAATTAATTTTCCTTTTATATTTGTGTGTCAAATATAGACTTAAAAAAAGCAATAAGTTTAACATAAAATATTGCCAATGGCCTAGTCATTGCAAATGCAGACTCATGCATTCAAACAAAAATAAATACATGAAAAAAATTGTTTCATTTACCGCCTTGGAATATAATTTATCATTAGTTATATTAGTAGCTATTTTTACCTCTCGCTAAGAGAGGTATTGGAATCATGCTAAAAATCGCATATCCAGATTTTAGTGAATAAGCAAGTTTTAATGTCCCTAGAATCCGATTATAACATTTTTACGATAATGTCTGTGTGTGTGTGTGTGTGTGTGTGTGTGTGTGTGTGTGTGTGTGGTGTGTGTGTGTGGGTCTATGTGTGTATGGATGTTGGAGGTACGATTTCTCAAATTCTATAAGACTAAAGACCTGTGTAACTACGGATTCCTCAATCTAACAGTAACGGGAAGAGTTGAATAGATGCTGGTAACAATTGGACAATCAGAAGTGGTAGTTTTTTAAAAAAAAAATCAACAAAGCAATCTAAACTGTGATTAAACTTCTTCATTGCTAGAACTTATATTATGAGTACACTTCACCAGACCACTAATACCGTACGAAATTAAATTTGTCAGGTGTTCCGCAAAACTTCGCTCATTAGTGTGATATGAGATGTTGCAACATTTGCTAGCAAAGAATTTGTCGAAATCGTTTAAAAAATGGACAAATGTAGGTAAGTTTTGTACTCTAGGGGTTCTAAAACGTACTTATTCTCTAATAACTCACTATAGAATTTTTTACCCAAGATAAAAATACTAATGTCATGATGTTAATAAATTTTCAATAAAGATTTTCTAAAAAAAATTAGCAGTATTAAGTTAGAATCAGAAAAATATTCTTTTTCTTCAAACTTCATAATAGTAGCATCTTTTGTGACTTGATTCACAAGGTAGAAGTTTAATTTCTACACCGCCGGAGTTAGCTAATTTCTTCGCCGCCAACGTAGAAATAAAATAAATAAATATCCATAGAAACTATACAGAATCAACGAATAAGAAGTAACTTGTATAAAAGAAACCTGTAATATCGTCCTAAATGTCACTAAAACACACTATAGGTAATCTAAGAATAAAGTTACTAAATACCATCAATAGCTGTCAAATTTAAATAAATAAGCTGTGAATTGAAATATAAACAGAGTTTACTTTTGAGGAAATAACATATTAAAGAATAGCAGACTTACAGATTACAATTACAGGGATGGTAATTGACATTGTTTTGCAGTGATTCCTGGACATATCTTTCAACCATACTGTTAGATTTCTATCCAATTGAACAACTTCAGGGAGCGTACATTATAATACTGCAAATTCCGACATAATTTCACACGAGGAGGATATAAAATTGCACAGTTTTTATTTAAACGTCAAAACGTGAAAATTTTCACTTTAATATTAGCTATAGCTACGGGGAAATTGAAATCGCAAACGTAATTTACATAAAATGTAACAATATTTTCTTTAAATATCTACGTCGCTTCGCTCGTCGTGCAAACTTCCACGCTCGTCGCACAAAGTATCACTTTTACTCCTAATAACACAATATACTATTATATCATAAATTACGAAAAAATACGGGGTCTCGTGATCGTGTCCCTGAGTGTCTGGTCGCGAATCTGTCGACCGGGTTCGATTCCGATCACCACTAAAAATTATCTCGAATTTTAATGGCACAAAATTGATTCTTGTGGTGCACTCTCCACACCAGCATTGAGTGTACGCACGGTACAAATATTTAATTATTACTGATATCTGTGTACAAAGCAGATTGGCACACCCAACAATGGGTAAAACGCCATAGTGCTAAAGAACACATTGGCTGTTTTATATCTAACACCACATACATCTAATATATAATAACATAATATCAACGGTCGGTGTTTAAACAGTTGCGGAATAGATATCCAGTTATCTTTGGTAAAAATCTGTTGAAAAATAATCACATTAAAAATAGAAAACCGAAGGAGTAAAACGTTTAAGAGAGTAAGAGATCGTTAAACTGATTTCACTTAAGCCTGACGTCCATATCTAAGTAAACAAAGTTGATTAATCTATGACCGCGAGCGATGTACAGATAATGACACGTGAGTAAACCTAAATGTCCGTTGGCCGATCAAGATATGTTATTACACTTTTTTCTCCTTTTTCAACAGAATAAATTGGCGAATTGAAACATAAAATCTATGATGACTAAAGTAATATTTCGTGAAGCTTTAATGTTGCATCTATTTATAGCTTTATATTTATTAATTTAATACATAATTATATGAGAATATGCTTAATATATTATATTGATTGGTATTACTGTTATTCGCGAATATTACTACTTGTATATTTATATACGAGCAGTTATAAATAGTTATACCATAAATCTAATGATGAAAAAACAAAATGATCGCAATTTGTTTTATAGCAGTTGCTAAGAAAAGTGATTTAATGTTAGTAAACTAAATGACCTTTCTAGAGTTCAAGTTTACGAATTACAATTGAGATAAAATAATAAATAAAGATTTAAAGTAAATTATTTTTTTGTAAACTATTTTTGAAGAAAATAAAATGATTATTATTTATTTGAGAATGTATTACTAACTTAGAAAAGATATAACCGGAAATGAAGAAGACGCTGTTTATATTTGAACAGATAATTGTATTTATTTATTGGATTTTCAAATTTAATCGGATTAAATAAATTTTAAAAACGTGTTATTTATGTTTGACAGGATATCAGTTTTACTTTTGTTCATGTTCGTTACAAATAACATATTTATACCTACCTTATCATTAAATTAGTTAAATTTATACATTTGATATTATATACAATCATAAATTTTCTTTACATTCTCATATGTTATATTGTTAAATATCATTTCATCTATAGTAACCATTTTATGTAATATAAATTTTATAAAATCTTCAGAGTTCTTTTTACCACAAAAGTATCTACTGTAACAAGAATACTAGCAGCATTTTTATATCACCCCGGTAGCTACCAAAAGTTGTAACATAATTACAAACTATTTGTACATCACATCGGTAACTACCAAAAGTTGTACCAGGTACGGTAGTGGCAACAAAAATAGGTGATCGAGATGGGTAGCGTTTAACACTGCCTAGTCCTGCACAATATGAAAATTTATTTGACCCGAGATTAAATCACTAATTTTATTAATGTAAAAACTATTAAGGTCAAAGGTAGCGGAATCGCTGCCACCACTATCAGTATTTTAAAAGTTTTCGGATAGAAGGACACGGCCAAAACGGATTAAAGAAAATAATCAATTAAAATTCTACGGCTCACTAAGACACACGCTGGAAATGGGTATGAGCAGAACAAACACGTATTTCCAACAATAACAAAATTATACAATCTTTAATAATTCTCCGCGAACAAATAAAATTATATAAACCAAATAAAACTACTCGATCAATTGAATCTATGTAAACTCTAAGTTCTTAATCTCTATTTCACAAAATCAATCTCAAGCATTTTACATCAATCTACAAACTCTTTAATACCGGTTCACAAACAATAAAACAAAATCAAATAAAATTACGTACAAGTGTAAACACACAGTTATATCCAAACACACCACGATGAGAAAACCCACAGTACAATTTGATTGGTTATTTCACACAGAAATACCAAGCTCAGTCTAAGACACAGAGTCATAGACATGAACAACAAGAACAATCAAGACAAGAGAAAGAAGTCTATACGAAGTAAGACAATCAGACAACAAGAAGGACTCGGAGTCAAAACTCTGACTTTATACTCTGTAAGGGTAGAAACGAGTGACTCTCCAACCCTTAATTTCGGCTCATCTCATTCAGAAAACTCGAGACAGTTTCCAGTTTCTTATGAAAACTTATTAGTGTTCACTGGGACACCAAGTAATGGACAAATACTTCTAAGAACTCAACAACTCTGCACAAAAGCTCTACTTTTTGTACCATCCGTCCAGAAACATAATTTTACCCTGTCTCATAAATACTTCGAATACGTAGTAGTCGCTACGCTGGACTATTACACTACGATAATAATATGAATTCTGACCTGAAGTCTTTCATCAACAAAACAATTGCACATGGTTGGTTTTTGTATTTGCCCGATCAAATTTAGAAAAATGAACAAAATAATGATGTTTAAGAAATTAATTTACTTATATTCTGCACATTTTATTAATTTGTTTCTATAGAAAATCAAACATTGATACATTTCGTTCTTTTGAAAAAACCTTTTTAAATTGTATCACGACTAAATTCGTACGATATCAAATTTTTATTTTTGTTGTCATCTTTATGTAGTACATCACGAAAAAGTTGTAACAACAACTCCAATTTATCAAATTCAGCACAAAGCTAAAGCTGACGTACCATTCTCCATAATCGTTCGTCAACTGTAGACAGGAATCCATGTGGACATTATGGACAAGCTCCAAAGCGCAACGAAGCTCCATTTGTAATCCTTTTAGTGCACTCATAGCATAAATTGTGCAGTGGATGTAGTGTTCAACATTGATGGAGGTTTTTCAAGCATAAACTACATATATTTAATAACCTCAATTCGTGTTTAATTTACGCCTCGATTCACGCTTGCAGCAACAATGTAAACGTACGAAGATTTTGTGGTTTTTGTGGAAAATAAAAATGTGAAAATTTCTTTCTAATGAGCTGACAAAAAATTGTTGTTGGGAAGTGAGAATAATGCCATTTTAATATGTGACAATCTTTTCATTATTATTTTTATATACGCTACTAATTTCACATAACTGGCTAGTTTATTTTATCAGTAAACATAGAGTATATCATTACCATATTATATTATTTATATTAAGACCCAGTATTCCCTTGCGGGACATAGGGTAAAAAAATACATTTCATTACATACAATAGTATGATTATATTGTCTCTGTATATTTTTTCCAGTCTTCTCGGTCCTGTGCGATTTGTCTAAGTTGTGGTATAGTTTTCTTCGTTTCATCGAAGACGGTTCTTCTCCATGTTGCTCGAGGCCTACCTCTTGGTCTCTTTCCTTGCGGGTTCCATTCTAATACAGCATGGCTTGGTGTAGTTTTAGGTTTCCTCAAGGTGTGTCCTAGCCAACCGTATTTCCTTTTTTTAATTTCTTTGTGTATATTTTCCTGGCCAGTTCTTTGCCATAGTTCTTCATTTGATATGTAGTTTGGCCAAACTATCATTACCATAGTTACAGTATAAAATGATTGACAGCAATGTATTAAAGCGTTTATTTTATAAGTAAACATAGTGATAAATAACACAGACTAAAATAAATATTAAATTATGAATTAAAGAAATGAGAAATTATTTATTTATGTTTATACACTTAAGAAGTACATTAATCTAATGATGAATTTTTATTTTAACTTATCAAATGCTCCAAATTGGCACCATTAACTTCTAAAAAATGTCGTTAATAATTATAAAAAAGAATAAATAGAATTCCTTATTTGCTGGGAAGTAATATTTTATGAAGCTGCACTAATTCTGTTTTTTAAGTATTCAATGTTCATTCTCTCACCATTGTACAGTAAAAATTTTGAAAGATGTCCGATCAAGGTTATCTGTATCATGGACGAATTAACAAATTGGCATACATTTATCTCCCTCCTTTACAACGTCTTTAAGCGTGTGCGATAAGGATGGATATAATACCCTTGTCTTTCAAAAATATATGTTTAGATATTAATTCAGATACATTACCTTGATTCATAGCCGTACTAATAACGTTATTTTCCGTCCGTGTCACTATCACTGACATTGTGTCATTATCTTATTTTTCACATATTTCGTTTTACATTTGCTAATAAACTTTCCAGCTGACTAATTTTTGAATTTGGAATGCTTTTATTGTAACATATATTTTTATAATAATAAAATAACAGTAGTATCTTTTGTACCTTCATAAAAACTAAGTACATGACACTACTGAATTTGTCAGAATGGGCGGAGCAAAAATCTGAATTCATACAATTCGTAGACGACCTTGATCGGACATCTTTCAAAACATTTACTGTACACATTTTTTAAGTGTCCTCAAAGAAAAAAACATTTGGTGCAAGCTATAATTATTATAGATTTTTCGAAAAATTGCTGGGCAGGGTCTGGGTCGATTATTAAATGTAGCACCAAATACACCTGAAACTTGGTTATTTAAATTATACCATGTTATAATCTGCATTTTTTCTTCAATTGTATAAAAAACAATTTTGAAATGTGACAGTTTGACGAGTCTGACAACTATTCCCTATGTTTACTCATAAAAAACATTGCTGTCATTTTGTAACTATGGTACTGAAACTAGTCTATGTTTACTGATAAAAAAAACTATCTGTATATATCATTACGGTATATTACCCATTGCTGGGTATGCCAATCTGAATTGTACACAGACTTTGGTAATGATAATGACATTGGTGTCACTTCACGGGCACTTATTGCTGCCGTGGAGAGTGCACCACAGGGATCACTGTTGTGCCATTTAAAATTCGAAATATTTATGTTTGGCGTCAGTCGGGATTGAACCCAGTTCCCCAGATTCGCGACTAGACACTCAGGCACTCGGTCACGATACCCCAATACTTCAAACATTATTAAATGAATTCTAGAAAGATACAAGCGAGACGATTACATTCGTTTGAACATGTCATGAGGAGAGGTGAAGAATATATTGGAAGAAGAATGAATAGCTTAGTCGTTATTGTGGAAGACTTGAGAGAAAAGGAACTGAATGAGGTCGATACGCAAAACAGACATGATTGACGGAAGGTAATGTGCTGGTCACATCAGATTTTTTTGAAAGCATTCAACATTTCAAAAGAAGACTAATTGGGAGGTTTTATGAAGTGGAAGGACAGAATGTTGAAATGTATTATTGTTGAAAGTAACTTCTTGGTACATATTAAATTAAAATTCTAAAAAGTATAAAGTATGTGTTTCATTCTCAATAATTCTAGCGTGACCCAGTCATACTAATTGGAATAATCAAAAATTTTACGCGATCTACAATAAAAGTCTATTACTATTTCCCAAACGTTTATGTGTACTTTTTTTTATTTATTTACTTTTTAAACGATAAGACAAATTATTTATTTCCAACAACACATGTTGTCATTCCAGAAGTGTACTTAAAACATTATGTTTTTACAGTACACATTATGTTTACAGTAAAATAACAATTGTTTATTAACCTAAAATAACAATAGTTGTTAATTTACACGGCACACTTTACTACACATTTACAATGCATTCATTTTATGTTTGTTTCTTAATAAGTACTAATGTTATTCATTACTAAGTACTAACTATAAAAATATGAATTATAACCCTACCCGTTAGCTAATCATAATGTTGTACCCATACCAACAATCTTAACTATGAGTTTTAATTCCATTAAATTTGGTAATAGTTATCCCATTAGGTGGTCATATTAAAGGAGTATTGTTTATTTAGAAAAATACATAGGTAACTACTCTATAAATTCTCTTTAATATATACATTTTTGGAAAGCAGTTTTATTTATTTACATATAATCATTAATATTTTAAATGTAGGTAAATTTCTCGACTAAGTTACCGATTATTTTTCAAAAAATATTCGAAATCTCATTTATACAACAGACTAAAATTTCGAGTATTTGTTAGCTCCTAATTAATATTTTATATGAAATGCTGTCTTGTCAGGATATGAATCTGTGATTATTTCCTGCTCTCGAACTCCTAAAACCTGAACTTGAATGAGATTGAATCGTAGATGCAACCAGCAATACGATGTAGCTAAGAATGAATAGTACTTTTTTTAAATTCTAAAAAGAATTGAACCTTACAAAATATTACACAAGAAACAGATTAGTATTCTTTTGTGAAAAATGGACTGTACTCGTTATTACTAATGGTTGTACTGGTTCAGCATAAATCAATGTCATCTTCATGGAAATAAAAAGAGGGTGGCAATAAACAACTTGAAATTTATTATCTAAAAACAATATAAAAAAAATGTTGTGGCCATCACAATACCTCTCGCCCTTTCCATTGTGGGATATGCTAGTATTGTATTTAACATTTCTTGTACACACAAAAAAATCTAATTACATCTAATCTTTATCTTTATCTGGATATTTTCTAAAATTTTAAATTCAATCTATAATACAATAAGAAATATTAAATATCATTCCCAGAAAAAGCCTTCAGTACTATCTCTGAATTTTTGACACTAACATTAGTGACGTTTATCTATCAATTACAGACATTTTAATTTCTCAACTGGTTACAATGGAGATGTTTGGACTGTGAGATTTACTACAACAGATTATTTTATAGATTATACATCTATATCTTTAAATCTATAGAAAATATAATAAAAAAATTAAATGTGTCGGATAAAGTATTTTGTTCTTTAATTTAAAAAATAATATTTAGAAGATTTTTGTTAAAATAATACTACTTCCGGTTTTCCAGTTGTTACCAAAACCTATTCAACTCTTCCCATTACTGTTAGATTGAGGAAACCATAATTACACAGATCTTTAGCCGTATAGAATTTGAGATATCGTACCTCTAATATCCCCACGCACACACGCACACACACGCATCCACACACACACACACACACACACACACACACACACACACACACACACACAGAGACATCATCGTGAAAATTGCATAATTTTAAATTATTTCTATATAAAGATTGGTATTCAAAAAACACTAATTCAATTTAATTAGGTCGAACCGAACCCAAGCCCAATATCTGAACCCGGAACAAATCCGCAAATTTTAATAATATTTGAACCAGAACCGCACCCGAACCCATCTCTCAAAAAACAAATTAAACTGAACCTGAATCGAACCCAATTTTTGGCGGGTTTGATGTCTTGATATCCAATACCTCTCTTATCGAGAGGTAAAAAAGTTAGGACCTGTATTTGAGACCACTGATTTTTTTTCTATATTCATTACACTAGCCTGTACACATAACACATAACCCCTAAATTTGATATAAATAAAATAAATAAATAAATAAATATTTCATCACGGCATATTACCCATTGCTGGGTGTGCCAATCTGCTTCGTACACAGATATCGGTAATGATGGAATATTTGTACCGTGTGGGCGCTTACCAGGCGTCACCTCACGGGCACTCATTTGATATAAACGATTGAATATTACATTTTACAGAAACTATCTTCTTTGTAACATTCCTGCTGTCGCATTTCCTGCTGCGCTTTTGTTTTAGAGCCACTGTTTCCCGCGCTTACATATAAGCAGCCGCGTTCTGATATGGGCCAGTTGCAAGAGACCGGTTGGTCCGTACGCACCTGATAACTAGTACACGGTTAATATTGAAATGAATCCTTCTTGGTTGTTATGTGCAATATTCGCTATATCTTATTTACCGGGTAAGTGCCATGCTTACAGTAATTAATGCAATCGCAATATACAGGTTGAACACGAGAATTTTTTTTTAATTCTAGTTATCCCTTAAAATATTATGGGATGCTAATGAATATTTTCTGGCCAACATTTTTAAAATTACTTCTTTCGTAACTAAGTAATAGTTATGTAAGTATTAAGGTCAGTAAGTGCACCTTACCGGATGAGGATTAGTTTGGAGATCGAGATCTCCAATACATCCGATACCGGTAAGAAGAACTTAATGCCCGCAATGCTTATTGTATTTTTTGCACGATCTTCTCAAGAATAACAAATTAAAGTTTAGAATTATTTAAAAATTATTGTGACTTAAAAAAAATTAGTTGTCATTTTTAAGTAAACTATGATTGTTGTTTTGTTATCGTTAAAGCTTTAAAAATTGTACATTTATTTTTTATTTATGTAATTTTCACCGCCTCCAGATCGGTAGGTAATCACATCACTTACCGGTCAGTCACATCACTTACTAATCAGTACCACATCACTTACTGATCAGTAATTTGTAAACAAAACTTACTGCCTTGGAAACCCTATCGGTAAAGTTTTAAAAAAACCGGATCGTGCAAAAACTTAATATAGAAACTTATTAAAAGTAGATCAAGTTAGTTTTATTTTAAAAAATGAACATAAATTTAACTGTCAAACACATTGTTTGACAGATCTATTATTTCCATAAATTTAAATTCAGATTATTCGCTTACCAAAGAAAATAATTCAAAATTTTTGGCACAAACAATTTTATGCTTTAAATTTTATGGGATAAAACAATACTTTTGTGTCATAATTTTGAATAATTTTGCTAAGATATACTAGACAAATTTTGTATAAAAATATTTTTATAACAAATAATTTTTATGTCAGACAGTACATATAAACTGATAAACAAATTCCTTATTAAATTAGGCTATTAAACCATAAAAGATTTAAAGTTCACCCCTTTTCAAACCCGCATCTTTTACCCTAAGTACTTTATATAATTTATTCACAAAATTTAGACCTCTTTAAAGTAAAAGTTCTTTGACCTTAAAGTGATTAAAATTTACATTTTAACTTTTCTTCCAAATTATTAAAACAACAGGAACTATTAAACATTAAAATTATGAATATTTATATACAACTATTCAATTATTTTCCAATATATATTCATTTTCTATTACTGTTTTATCTACTTAATCATACTGTCAACAATTTTTAATCCTGTCTATCATAATAGAATTTGCAAATCAATTTACATATTTCATCGCGGAAAATTAAAATTCGTAGTTCATCCATAACCAAATTTTAAATTTAATAAGCACTATACTACTTCTTAAATGAAATTTTGCATTCTCTTCGTTGATAGCCTCTCAATTAAACAACAAAGCTAGAACACATTACTATAATTAAGTTAAGTACATTATGGCAAGCTTAACAATGCTGGCTTGGCCGAAAAAAAAAACCAGTCCCCACATAACCTCACTGATTTTAATATCAACACAATGAACTATAAGCGATAAGTCGGAATCAAGTTAATCTAATCATTGTTTGAATATGTATTCGCAAATGTAAAAGAGTAATAATTATTGTATATGTTAAGAATGAAATGTGGATTTTTTTTAAGAAACTTAATTTATAGGTTTAGTTTATTAACCTTTTGAATAGTATTGTATTCAAATTATACTTTGTTACTATAAAATTACCTTTTGAATAATCTTAGTAACTAAATATAAATAAAAATGTAAATAAATAAATCTTACCCATTTCTGGGTGTGCCAATCTGAATTTTTTACCAGATTTTGGTAATGACAACTATTGACGACAAAGCGCTCATTTTTATGTTATTTGAAATAATAGTTTCAAGATTCACGTACTTCGGAATCGAACGCAGGCCGTCCGAATAATAACCGGCCAATTAACGCACACAGCGATTTAAAATTTAGTTGAAAAGTACATTGAATGAAATAAAGTAATTCTAATCATTTTCTCTATTCTTGTGACATTTACATCATTGCTGTCAAAAAAATCTATTGTAGCCAGCACAATACCTCTCGCTACTTTCGTTTTTGGTTATATAAGTATAGGGCGCGAGCAGTCATGTGACATTGTTGGCGTTGACAAACAGATAAGGGGGGCCAATACCAGAATGATATTTAGTAATTATGTACATAGCTGTCACATGTTAGAATTTTTCATTAAAAATTTCAAGATTTACGTAAATTCACGTGGTTAATTTGCCACCAGGAGTATGGAATTTACTAGTCGAGGAAAATACACCACATGGAATTAGAAAATCACTAAATTTAGAATGAAAAATTATGATATTTGACATCTATGTGTATAATTACTTGCTATCAATCTGATACGGGTCCCCATATCTGCTTGTCAAGGTCAACAAAGTCGCATGATTGTTCGCGCCCTATTGTATTTAACATTTCTTGTATACTTATACTCTACACCAAAAGTTCTTCTTATATCTTATTCTTTATTGATAGATTTTTTAATTTTAAATTCATTCTATGAAGAAAGTTTGTCTTACTCTTCTAATTTTTCGAAAATTTTCCATTTTTGTGTAAACGACTGGTCATCATTGATCATTTCATAAATTTGTATAAAGACTTACAGCCCTAGAGCTGTAAAACACATTGCAGTTTGCCTAAAGCATATTGCTGTGTTTTACGTAATTATGTATTAATCAAACTGTTTATCTACCAATGCGACAATAATAGAATATAGATCGCCCAGAGTGTACTGTAATGATTACATATTAATTTAAAATAAATACACATGTGTTATAGAGAAAATAAAATATTAAAAACTTATCCGAATGACATTTCATAATATATTATATAATGTATTAACCAGAAAATTGCGTAATCACCTGTTTATTTCTAATTTTCAAATAACAAAAAAGTGACCCTGTGATGACTTAATTACTTATTTAAATATTTATTCTAACGACGAATGAAAAAAGAAAACACAATTAAAGTATTATGAAAGTGTTTTAAAATATAATGACATAATTACTAATAAAATTAACCACATCCAACATGTATGTCATTTTTTATTTATTTTACATTGTTGAATGAGTGTGCAGATGTGAAACCGTTATATTTTAATAAAAAAAACAACGACGTACTCATAATTTTTACGGCAATTGCGATATTAGATGAAAGGTGACATAAAATATTATCTTTCATTAAAGAAACGCATTATATGTGCAGTGTTCGCCATAAGTAATTTTAAAACAGTTATACTTTTCAATCTTCTTAAGCTATACGGTTGTGAGTTGTGTGTCTGTCGGGTCACGGCAAGTTAAATAAATGGAAAATGAAAATGACAGAATATCATTTTGCAAGATGAACATATTTATTATTTAACTTAATGAATTGTTTATTCATGATAATTTAATTTTAAAAAATGAGTTTTTGGACGCAATGTAAATGTATGTATTAAATACCGTTACGAATTTAGAGCAAACTGAAGTAGTCAATTTGGAAAGGAATTTTAATGAAAATTTAATCGTGTAAAAATAAAATACTGGTTCATGCTAAACAAATTTATTTTTAGACATCCTATTTTCATGGAATTAGTAAAATATATACATGATTAATTTATTATAAACATGTTAGTATTTTTATGGATATTAAAGCATAACATTGTCGGAACGCAACACTTCTTGTTACAAAAAAAAAATTACTTACAGGCTAGAGCTAAAGTATAACAATTTGTTGGGAAGGTCATTTTGGGTGACAAATGTCTATACGTATGTCCTATTCCTTTTAATACCAAAACAAAAATGTTGAAGATTTATAAACAACTTAAATTTCAGAAAAACTTCAATTTCTGAATAGTATATTAAAACGTAAGTTACAGAGAGCAACGTATTCTAGCATGAGTTAAAACCGAATAATACGGAAAATAGCCGGAAATATTCTGTGTAATGATTCTGGTGACATCATTGATACGGACTCCTATTGGTCGTCTGTACACCAATAATAATATAGCAAATTGTAGGAATTTAAATAAAATGTAAGGAAATTAATGAAACTCAGTTTGAATTGAATATCAGTTTCTGCAGTGATGTTATTGCAATCATTCCTTATATGTAACATTTCAACAAACATACGTTTCGAGTAAATTTTCCTCCAAATCCTGAAATTTTCCAGATCAAAAGTGTTTAAACAAGTAAAAATTAAATGTCTATTTTATTTTGTTGTTTGCTATTGTTATATTTTGTTTATTTCCACTTAGATACCTGGAATATTTGAATAAAAATAATTTCTTATATTTTTCAATTCTTATTTTCCCCAAATATAAGTAGGTATCATGTGTGCGGAAATTCTAAATAACTTTAAAGTATGTCTACCTGAGAGAGAGGCCGAATTTCCTACCCTAAACAGATATTGGTGTTCAACTTTGGAGTTACATATAGTTTCAACCCAAAGGGTAGGTACGTCTACGTCAAAACTTTACAGTTTACGCGTACGCTATCTGCTCGGCAATTCTTTATAAATTTATTTTATTACTCTTATTATTATTATTTTTATATAACTTTTTATATTAAGACAAATATATTTTTACCTCTCGCTAAGAGAGGTATTGCATTCATGCTAAAAATCGCATATCCAGATTTTATTGAATAAGCACGTTTTAAGGTCCCTACAATCCGATTTTAACATTTTTACGATGATGTCTGTGTGTGTGTGTGTGTGTGTGTGTGTGTGTGTGTGTGTATGTGTGTGTGGATGTGTGTGTGTGTGTGGGATGTTGGAAGGACGGTTACTCAAAAACTATAAGACTTAAAATTTGTTTAACAACGTATTTCCCAATCGGACATTCATGGGAAGATCTGAAAAGGTTTTGGTAATAATTGGACAACCGGAAGTAGAAGATTCTTGAAAAAAAATCTTCTAAATATTATTTTTTGAAAATTTTTCGTGGTAATATTAAAGAAAATTAAATTCTCTATCTGATACATTTAAATATTTTATTATATATTCCATAGATTTAGAGATAAAAGAAGTATAATATATAAAATAATCTGTTGTAATAAATTTGACAGCCGAAAGAATGCCATGAAAAATAGTTGATAATTTAAATTATTTGTAACTGACAGATAAATGTCAGTGTCAGAAATAATGAGTAATGAAAGAAAAATGTACTTGGAGAATCCCTTAGTTCTTGATCTGTGACTATTATGGAGATGACAAGTCTAGGTTGAAGGACTTAAATTTGTTTCAAACATTATGGGACAATGTACACCAGTACTATAGACTAGAGTAACTTTGAATTGCGAAAAAGCTATCAAATTCTTCTCAAGTAAGTTGTAAATATTGACAAAATTACACATCGATATAAGAATAATCGGAGTGCAATCTATCCGTCACTTTATTAAAGGGAATTAGTGTTATTTAGATATAACATGTATGAAAAAATAAAATGTAAGAATAGATGCACAATCCATATATACATTTTAGACCGCCCAAAATTAATGTTTTTACTAGAAGAATATGAAGAGAAAGTAAACAACGTTGTTCGAATTGAAAATTGCAGTTACCAGCCTAATATTTATATATGGTAAACTCTACTTTGTAATTTATTGTAACATAATTTATGGTAAAATACGTTCATGTTGAGACATGCTATTATTGAATAATAAAGAAGTTTATACGTCATAGATTTATATGAATATATTATTTGTATTTATAAAAATATTCTTTGCTTTATGCATACAGCCAGGTAAAATATACGGCGAGAGGTTATGTGCTGGCCACATCAGATTTTTTTAATAAAGCAATTGAAAATGTACTCAAAATGTCAACTACAATTCAAAAGTAATTAGTAATTTAAATACTTTTTCCCATTACTTTTTAAAGATATGCGCCAGCTTTATTCATTACAAAATTTTTGTGTAGTGTTGTAGATTACACATATTTCTATATGAGTCATTAATCTTGAAAAAAACGTTAACATGTTATTCATTTTTAAATCCATTATCAATTGTCTGTTATATTTCTAGCAAGTAAATGTTCTGTTAATCTGTTCAATGACAACCATAACTCGATTAGAGATATGCTTGGTATTCCACAAGCGACAATTCTAGTTTTCTCGGCTCTTCACCTTCGGTGGAGCATTTCCTGTTCGCCAGCGCTCTTCGGCACTCTGAAGAACTAAAATTCCAATTATGAACGTTTTGCACAACTTCAGGACACTGATAGAAGGAAATTTCTTAATTATATAAAGACTCCGTTTCTTATTTTTCTGTTCCTAATTAACTTTGACTAACGGACAGAAGTAATTTGTATAACAAACAAGAAGTTTTAAATTTAGCATTCAATAACTGTTAAGATTAAATTTCTGCCTCTTTACTCAACAAAAGTGAAAAGACTAACCATTAATTTTGTTCACCGAGTGCTTAGTTGAGTTCACTAAATAATCGTTTGCGGTTCCGAAATTCCTCTGTGAATTGCAAATGGTCTTTACAGAGTAAAATAAATGTGCCATCAGTAAAAAAAATGTGAAATGCAGATTACTACACCAAGTAATGGTTAAAGCTAAGATATATTTTTATGATTGAACAACTGTTGTGGTCATTTAAATCGATAATTTGGTGCTAGTTTACGGCGGTAAGGGATGAACATATATATTTAACATGGGATTATAATTTTATGCAATTTCCTGCTCTCCTGTGCATTTCACGCCAAAAACTGTTATAAAGTTGTACAAAATTAATATTTGCATATAAAATTGTTTTTGCATTTTTATTGTTTCAGTTTCTTCACAATTTAAAAAAGAAATATTAACATTATTTTCTTATTGAAATTTCCTCACATTTTTTTTAAATATTTGAAAAGACGTAACTCTAGTATAAGTTGCATATATTTCATTTTAAATGAGCATTTAACGAACAAATTTAATGGCATACTAGATTTATAACTTTGCTGTCAGAATTTCGATATTCTTTGTTCATTAAATACTTATATGGCTGTTAGTAATACCGGGAGTAATTGAAAATATAATGAAGCAGTAAATAATGTATTTTATTTGGAAAAAATAAAGCTATTTAATTTTAAGTAAGTAATCTTTATTTATATTTGCAATAGGTATTTATTATTCAATAATATAAAATGAAAAGGGAGATTAATGATTCATTTTAAATATTAAACACTGAAAGGACTTAAATATTTTTGACAAAATTTCAAATTATTTTACAGATAGAACGTCTTATGCATATGCATATGCATTTAATTATATTTTTGTTATAAAGCCATGGATTCTACAATTAAATTGTATTTTTACCTCTCACTAAGAGAGGTATTGGATTCATGCTAAAAATCGCATATCCAGATTTTAATGATTAAACAAGTTTTAAGATCCCTACAATCCGATTTTAACATTTTTACGATGATGTCATGGGGTCTCGTGGCCGTGTGCCTGAGTGTCTGGTCGCGAATCTGGGGACCCGGGTTCGATACCGACCGACGCCAAAAATTACATCGAATTTTAATGGCACAAAATTGACCCCTGTGGTGCACTCTCCACGCCAGCTATGAGTGCCCGTGAGGTGACGCCTGGTAAGCACCCGCACGGTACAAATATTCCATCAGTACCGAAATCTGTATAAAAAACAGATTGGCACACCCAGCAATGGGTAATATGCCGTGATGAAATATTTATTTTATTTATTTACGATGATGTCTGTGTGTGTATGTGGATGTTGGAAGGACGATTTCACAAAAACTATTATGCTTAATATCTGTTTAATTACGGTATTTCTAAATTAGACGTTACTGGAAAGAACTGAAAAGGTTTTGGTAATAATTAGACTACCGGAAGTAGCAGATTCTTAAAAAAAATCTAAATATTTTTATTCTTAATTAAAGAACAGTAAGCCACCTTTAGAGTATACGACTCTATGGACTCAGGGTTGCCCCAGATAACCCTTCGGATAAAAGGAGAATACTGCCACAAACTAATAATAGAACTGTATATCTCACATATACCATGCGTATCAAATACACGAATAATGTACAACATAACAATGAGGCATCTGTTGATCCACAACTGAACGCCATACCTGTACAGTAATTAGAATAACTGTGAGAAACTACCCATCCAAGGGTCATGGGTGTCATTACTTTTAGGAATGTGAAGTGTTTTTCATTAAAATACAAAATTGTAAACTTTATGTCTAACTTCTACGGTTACAAAACATAAGAAAATAATTACGATTATTTAGTCAGAGTCACAATTTTATACTCCACCAGTTTTTGTAAAAGTTAAGCGCCTATAGTTCGCATTCCAAGTTACGTCCGGCGTATTTATATTTATTATCATTATTATAAATCATTTTAATTTATTTGCTTTCTGCAAAAATGCTGCAAGTAACGCCTGAACATAATGAAGCCTTTTGGTTAACGACCCATAATTTATTTACAAAAAACCAACAAAAGTATCCAAGTGTACAATCTGTTATCTCTAATTGAAACATGCGGATATAATATTAAATAAATCAACACGGTGAATTCCTAGTGTTCATTTACTGTATAACTGTTTCATTGTAGGCATTTTCACTGACACATTCTGCATTAATTATGCCGCTAGTAAAGAGATAAAATAAACGCTGGAGAATTTAGTAAGAGTCGTAATTACTTTCAGGCTAGTGCTAGCAGCGACCGACATGCAAATAGATCAATCAGCATCACTAGGATAGGAAAGTAGGCGAATGGGTCATTTGCTTCTAATCAAACAGAAACGTGCAGTGTTTGGTTATCCGGTGCGCACTACTTGAGCGAAGGCGGACAGGTCCGAAATGAAAATTTTCTCTGCAATTTTGATAAAATTTCATAATTAATACACTCTTCACAATACTTATCAAATTAATGCCTTATACCGGATATCACCTGAATCCGTAATATGGTTAATATAATGTCAACTTTTACCTTCCGTCACCTTTAGGTAAGGAAGGTATCGTCTTTTTTACCATTTTTACGATGATGTCTGTATGTATGTATGTATGTATGTATGTATGTATGTATGGCTGTGTGTGTGACGAAAGTTTCGTATCGCATAACTTCAATACCACAATTCCAAAAATTATAATTTGTTCGTATTCCTCAAGATTACATCCAGAAGAACAAGTGATTAGATTTTGGTTATAATTGGACAACCGGAAGTACCCTCATTTGAACATTTTAGCAGTTAAATATGATTTATTGACATTTAACGTTATTATAACTTAAAGAATATTTATTTTCTATATGATTTGATTGCATTTTATACTTCATATTCAATAGGTATAGAGTTAAAGAATTATAAATATATTAAGTTCCATAAACCAGTCAGCTATGCTAACCTAACCATGGAAACTGCTAATATATTCAGGTAATTCAAATTGACAGATGTCAGTATCAATAAAAAGTAAATGAATGAAAAAATAAGGGAAATAACTAGTATTGAACGTTTCTAGAAAGATATAAGAGAGACGACTACATTGGTTTGAACATATCATGGGGATGAATATATTGGAAGAAATAGTTTAATAATAGAAGGTAGAAGAAACATAGGAAGACCAAATATAAGATGGAAGGACTTTATTTCGGAAGACTTGAGAGAAAAGGAACTGAAAGAGGACGACACGCAAAACAATTGGGAAAAACTAAAGAAGACGAAGATGTCAGATAATTGTCTTTATAATTCTTTAACTATATATCTGTTGAATATGAAATATAAAATGCAAACAAATCGTATAGAGAGTAATAAGTTATAATAATATTTAACTGAGTTTTTCAAGAAAAACTGTTAAAATCTTCAAATGAGGATACTTCCGGTTGACCAATTATAACCAAAATCTAATCAAGTCTGCATATGGTTGTAAGGAAGAGGAATAAGCATGATTTGTAATATTTTGGAATTCTAGTATTGGAGATATCGCGACCGAAACCGCGGTCACACACACACGAACACACACACACACACACACTCATACAGGCATCATCGTAAATATAGTAAAATCGTATTGTAAAGACCCTAAAACGTGCTTATTCAATGAAAACTCACCATCGAATTTTTGACCAAAGATAATACCTTCCGTACCTAGAGATGACGAAAAGTAAAAATATATGAAAATACCCCTTTGAGTACCAGTTGTCTCACTCATCATGTAGACTTTGGTTTTCCTGTTCTGAAAGTTGACTCGTGCCAGTTAATCATTTGAACCAATGATGTTCGATTATTTCAACGAGCACTTCATTGTTGTTAACATACTTCTGCCTTTGATTACTGCCGGAACCGACAGAACATAGCTGTTTGTTTTGGCTTTTTGCTGAAGAGGAGATTAATATGTAAATTTTTAATTTGTACCTTGTTGTATGTAATTACCAGACTCCAGGGTGTAATTTCGGTTAGTGGTTCTGTGGGGCATATTTAGTCTTTTATTTAAATTCAACTTTAAATTAGTTAATTGGCATGCTACAGACCAAAATGCATTGCGAAATTATTGTTGTTGGTGCAGTTATTTATATGAGATATAGATCTATGGATGGAGTCAGTTTTCTATTTTTGGATGTGTAATTAGGTTAATTATTAGTGCTACAGGTAAAAAACTAATCATAGGCTACTGGAAGCGATGTTATTAACCTTATTTACAAATTTAGAAGCAATTTTGTTAACTATCCATCCATAATTTTTTTTATTTGCCCAAAAGAAATAAATAACATTTCGGGTTTTTGGCTACTTTGTGTGATTTTTTGTAAAGCGTTATTAAATTTTCTTCAAAGAAATCATTTGAAATATTCCGCACTCAAGCGGAACTTGTGTGATGGTAGTTCAATACTCACCCACCTGAATTAACGGGGCCCCTGAACAAATCTTAAATCACTGATGTCTTTTCTTGCAAATAATATTGTTTTGAGAATATAATTCATTAGTCACGTGACATGTTTTCCGCCAATCAATATTCAGAATCTCTTCAGTTACATGTCCATCTCAGCGATGATAAAAAACAAAAAAATTATCACATTATTTATACTCGTTTGTTTTCTTTATTTACGATATTGACAGTTAATTTTGAGCATAAAAATAAGTAATAACAATAATTCAAACTCCGAAATATTAAATAAAACTCGTAAGTGCTTTGTTTTATTACAATATGAATATGTATATCAAAAGTTAGGTTAGCAGCACACAAAAATCGGAACGTGTATGGCGGGCTAAACAAAATCACCTCAAAATAGCAGTAGCCATTGAATTGAGACAAAATAAATAACAAATGTTAACTATTTATCTATCAATCTAGGTTAATTTATTTTTATTATTATTTGTAATTCCTGCTCAAGTGAACAAATATCAATTTAAAATAACAGATAATTGTTAACTTGAACAGATATTAGAAATTATATCTAATAAAATAAATTACTCTAACATGATAGACAAACCGTCAGACATTTGTTATTTATTTTGGCTCAATTCCATGGCTATTGCTATTTTTGAGGTGACTTTCGACATTTATACCTAATTTCTGCCATTAAAAGGCATACAAAATTACACTATTTTGGAAACACATTCCACAACTAAAAATTATGTTGGAATTCATATTATTCCAACAAACCGTGTGGAATAATTCCGTATGCCGCTTGGAATAATTCCGCACGGCTTTCGATGAATTTAGCCGCATATTAGCGCGGTATATCAAATATCTTGGTTCGGTTACTATGGTTATGACTCTTTGTTTTATATTTATTTCTGTATTCGTCTTTGACGTTTTAAGTTTTGAACATTTTTAGAGTTTTTTGTTAACTTTTACAGGTTTTTGAAGTTGTCCAGAGTAATAAAAAATAATAATATATTACTTAGAAAATTAACTGAAGACATTTTGCAGAAAAACATATAAAGTGGAAATGAAGATATAGATATGGAAGGTACGTCACCAGAAATAAGGGAACTTGCTAATGATACAGGGAGTCAGTTATTACCAAATAAATCAAAAGAAAAATATGAATGGAATTATTATAAGCAATTTATGGACTGTTGTCTAAAAAAGATTTAATGGTATGTGATAATATATTGTTATTATCAATCAACATTTTATGTATAATTTCAAAAATCTTGTTAGAGAAAGTATAGTCTACAACACGTTTGGAATGGCATAATCCACACTTGCAAACCGTAGTCTTTGCCTTCGTCTTGGGCCACAAACTTTTTAGAATATACTATGTTGTAGAATTTTTTCTCTAGAATTAGCAATGTTTGATTTTACATGTTAAAGTTCTATGTTTGGCTGCGCCGGTCACCACCCTATGTGTCACAAACTCCTAGATCTTAAGTTTCGTGAAAAAAAATATATCATTACGGCTCATTACTCATTTTTGGGTGTGCCATTCTGCTTCTGTTCCCAATTTTGGTAATGAGAATACTAATATTTATATGGATGAGGGCATTTATCAGGCGTCACCTCACGGACACGGACTCTCAAAGTTATTGTGGAGAGAACACCTAATAACTCAGTTTTGTATCACTTGAAAATTGGAAATACGAGTAATTTTCAAGTTTCAAGGTTGATGTCGCTCGGAATTGAACCCGATTTGAAAATAAAAGTAGTGTAAGCTCGTCGTGGGATATCCTGTGTTTTAATCTGAAGATTAGTACGTCTACTAGCAAATACTAGACTTTACGCAGCAATACGAATGTAAGAAACAGTATGAAATTAAATATAATTTTAAATTAGTTCGCCGGAGACTGGCTACATCTTCTAGTCTACGAGGATAATAATTCTGCACTATTAAGACTGTAAAACGCCGTGTTGATGGCTGTACTTTTATATATTTTTACCGTTGCTTCGTTGTAGGTATATATAAATTTTGTTGTGATAATTAATATGTCGTAAAATTAGCATTTTATTGTCGGTATATTGTAATTTAGATATTTAGTGTTATTATACATGTCTGGGCAATAATTTTTGATTTTATTGTGATGAAGTGTAGTCCGTTCGTATTTTTACTATTAGATTCTTCAAAAATTAGTCGAGTAATAAACAGGAGTTGTCAAATTAGCCTCGTAAAGAACTTAAACTCAGTCGTAAAATAGTTTTAATTAGGTTTTCTCAAAACTATTTGTCTTAAAAAATAATCAGTTTATGCAAATTTTAGTTACCAACTTAAACTTTTAGTAATATAGGCTAGTATATTTTTTCTTAGAACAATTAATTAGTAAATATATTAACCACAGAAGGCGCTTATAATGTATCATGAGTACTCAGTTCTGTTGTGAAAAGTGTAACTTGAAAATTGGAAATAATTTACATTTGTATCTCCAATACTATTTAACAAGAACAACAATAAGTGATACTTTACTAAAGCCGTCTTTATAAGCTATTTTTATTTATTTTATATTTTTAATTTTAATCGAAATTTCAGTCAAAACAACATTTATTCTTACTACCAACGTTTCGGTGCACCCTTGCACTTCAGGGTCTACACCAATTATACAACAAAAATGTAATACATACAAAATAACATGGATATTATCACACTTAGGGCCAATTTTTACAATCTCTGGTTAAAATTTTAACTACCAGTTAAATAAACAAAACCGAAACGAAATGAACTGTTAAATATAAAATTTATAATTGCTGTCAATAATGCGATTTAGTATTGTTTATATAACTAGCAGTTAAAATTTTAACCAGAGATTGTTAGATTGGGCCTTACAGTAATATCTGTACACAAAATACATAGGTACAAAACATTCATTTAATTTATTAAAAATCGTACCTAAAAATTCAAAGAGCATACACACATCCATTTGCTCTAAAAAACCACAACCGAGTAATACGGAAAATAGCCGGAAATGTCTTGTGTAAGGATTCTGGTGACATCATTGAAACGGACTCCTATTGGCCGTCTGTACACCAATAATAATTTGCCTTTTTTGAACTTTTCCAATACACCAAAATATACGCTGTTAAGTCCTTCAATATCAGTTCTTGCATTGATGTTATTGCAATCCCTGATATGTAACATTTCAAGAAACATTTGGAGTAATTCTGCTCTTCCTTCAAAATCTTGAAATTTTTCAAATCAAAAGTGTGTTTTAGTGTACAGAATATGTGTCAGCTGTCCTCCCTTACGGATTATATAGCACGGCGTACTTTTTCTAGAGCATTCGACGCGATAATAACATCGTATACAAAGGGTCAGGCCATCGAAAGTAATTAAACAGGTCTAGGTGTGTGTTTAACCCGCCGACGATTACGTCATCGCTCAGGTTAGACGCCGTTGTAGCAACGTTCGACCAGTGGCGACGGTCGCGGTCTCCTAGAGTGTGGTAAATACCTATAAATGAAAAATATATTTATGTAACAATTAATGGTTTAATGCTAACATTTGTAAAAATTTAGGTAATTTTTCTGTTGAAAAGACTACAGAACAGTGACACCAAAATTATAACTATTCGCGTCCTGTAACAAAGCATTTCTAGACGATTAGAGATATGCAAAATTAGTCATACTATCAAAAATAATAATACTAAAAAAATCTGGACATACTTTTGTAGAAATATTACATTCAAACCGCAGAAATATAATTATAAGATGTATTTAAACGTTCGGTTTTTTCCAGAAATAGAAAAGACTTTTTTCGTTTAGTTTAGTTTCTTTTCTTGTAGAATAACAAACATTACACGTAATTTTTTATGCTTTGTTTGTTTTTTCCAAAATATTGGTCACAATGGGACGCGACCAGAATTTAACAATATGGCGCCATAACCCAGAAACATCAATAAATAGACATTCGATTATTATGAGAAGACCATCAATTAAATAGTGATTATAAGTTAATTGAAATTGGTCCGTTTTAAGTTCATGAATTTTTTGAAAAATTTTACACGAAGTAAAGTGGAATGGGCAAATAAATACTAATTTCACGCTAATGTCATACGCTGGTACAAGATGTTGAAACAAGTGGTTCATTCTAGAGTCAACACACATAATACAAATGTTAGCAGAAACAAGAACATCGTTCACATATGTTAGTAACACATTACGTGACCAGGTCAACGCTGTCCAACAATGATATGGACTGTATGCAGATGTGTGTATTTGCATTCTCGGAAAGTTGCCAGACTTGGATGTTTTAAACTACGTCTGCATTTAGAATTCTGCAAGCAGCCTTTACTCGTA
This sequence comes from Harpalus rufipes, assembly GCA_951394225.1. NCBI lineage: Eukaryota > Metazoa > Arthropoda > Insecta > Coleoptera > Carabidae > Harpalus > Harpalus rufipes. Next base: position 1,340,990 of record OX596281.1, read on the forward strand.
GCGATAAAATACTGGAAATATATGTAGTCTTGTTTTCCTATTATCTGGAATGTGAATATTTCTGCTAAGAATGTGAATAAGAATAGAATATAAATTGATACTATAAATGAGAAAAGCAGAACACACAGCGGTAATAATATACAAATCTGATGTAGCCAGCATATAACATTCCATTAGTTCTTTTGATTTTATTTAAAAACGGAACGTTTCAACAAAGCCACTGAAAATAACAACAGTGTAAAAATCTCCAGAAATAATCATATGTTTGATATATTTTATATTATTAAAAAATACAGTGAGGGCTGATTGAAATATTGCATTTTCTATAAATGCAGAAGGCTTTTTCAATGCCGCCCATTATAAGGACAGAAGAGATGCTGAAGATTTTCTTTTGACTACAAAGAATATAATGTACACAATAGCGATGCAGTTTGTTGCTTAAACACCAAATTCTATAAGACTAAAGACCTGTGTAACTATGGATTACTCAATCTAACAGTAATGGGAAGAGTTGTGGTAACAATTGGACAACTGGAAGTGGTAGTTTCTAAAAAAAAAATTGTTAATATTATTTTTAGAAAATTTGTTACTACAAATAATAAAGATAGTTAAATTCTCAGTCTGACACATTTAAATTTTTTATTATATCTCGTATAGGTTTGGAGATATATAGTATATAATAATATAGAATAATATGTTGTAATAAATCTCGTTGCCCAAAAAACAATTGAGATATTTAAATGTTCGTAATTGACAGATAAATGCAAAATGTCAGTGTCAAAAAGCAGCTGTTTTACTAACATTACTGGAAGATTTTTCTGGGAGGTACGAGTACATTTAATATATATTATTAATTAAATATATATTTAAATTATAGGTATGTTAATATTACATATATCCTTAAGAAATACCGCTAATACCGTCAATGAATTTGAAGAATTTTGAACATATTACAACAGTAAGACAAAATTTCTCATAGAACGAAAAAGGAGATACAATTTCAATTATTTGTGTGTACAAGAAATTGTAAATTCGTTACTTATAGGGCGCGAACAGTCATGTGACTTTGTTGGCCTTGGCAAACATATATGAGATCCGTGTCAGAATGACGCCTAGTAGTTATTTACATAGATGTCAAAATTTTCATATGTCATAATTTGTTATACAAAATTTCAAAATATGCTGATGTTTATTTGTCATCAATAGTATGGAATATACTTGTCGAGGAAAATAATCTACATGCATTTGGAAAATCATAATGTTTTGAATAAAAACTTATGATACTTGACACCTATGTATATTATTACTAGCTGTCATTCTGTCACGGGCCCCCATATCTGCTTGCCAATGCCAACAAAGTCACATGACTGCTCGTGCCCTATGCATCATAAAATAAAAATGGCGAGAGGTTTTGTGCTGGCCACAACAGATTTTATTATTTTTTATCTTTAAGTCCCTTGGACATAAAACTACAATCAGTATATACGTGTACATATAATAGAGAGTAAAATATTCTTTAATATTGAAAATAAAGCAAATTGTAAAAATAAAATAAAAGTATTTTATACTTTCAGGGTGACTATAAAATAAATAAAAAAGTCTTTACAATCATATTGTCCTTGACAATAATAATAAGTAATGTATTTGTGTGGGCGTGGATTTAAATTCTCATACTTTTGTTGTTCAAGTTATGAGTAATAAACGAATTTTTAAAATAAATATTCAATTTAAATATATGTCAATAAAATTTTATTGGTCATGAAAAATATTATGAAATTTTTAAGTGTGTCTAAGAATAAAATAAAAATGTTGATAATGTGCTATAAAATTGTTAACGACTATTTTGAATTTGATTTAACGCCCTCTGAAAATAATTACATATGATATAAAACTTTATTTAGTTTTAAGTGTTTTTGTACTACAAAGTAAATTGAAAATGATATGGTTAGCTACAGACAGGTATATGAAATAGGTTGTACGAGTATGCTAAGGTCCTGTATTGTTTTGGTCAAAAAATTCAATGATGAGATTCTAGTGAATAATTACATTTTAGAGTCCCTATAATACGATTTTACCATTTTTACGATGATGTCTGTATGTATGTATGTTTGTGTATGTGTGTGTGTTTGTGTGACGATCCTTACGGATCGCATAATTCCAATAGCACGATTCCAAAAAATATATTTTTTTCGTATTCCTCAATTTTACATCCAAATGAAGAGGTGATTAGATTTTGGTTATAATTGGTGAACCGGAAGTATTCTCATTTGAAGATTTTAACAGTTTTTCTTAAAAAAAATGCTGTTAAATCATATTTTGACACATAATGTTATTATAAATATTAAAGAATATACTATTATATAGACGATTTAATTACATTTTATACTTCATATTCAATGAATATAGAGTTAAAGAATTATAAAGGAATTAAATTAGCCAGCTATGCTATAACCATGGAAACAGCTATTATATTAAGAAAATTAAAATTGGCAGATGTCAAAAGGTAGGATACGGAATGAAATGATAAAGGAAATGGCTTGAGTGGTAGAAGTTTGTAGAAAAATATAAGAGAGACGATTATATTGATTTGAACATGTAATGAGGAGAGATGAAGAATATATTGTAGAAAAATGAATACCTTAGTAGTAGAAAGTAGAAGAAACAGAGGAAGACCAAACATAAGATGGAAAGAGAGAAAAGGAACTGAATGAGGACAACAAGCAAAATAGAAATGAGTGGATGAAGCAATTGAAGAATAGCGACCAGTAACGAGTGGGAAAAGCTAAAGAAGAATAAGTGTCATGAGGTGACGTCTGGTAAACGCTACAAATATGTCAGCATCATTACCGAAATCTGTTTATAAAGCAAATTGGCACACCCAGCAATGGATAATATGCTGATGTATATATTTTTTAAAACTATTTAAAAGAAATAGATATTTGTTAGTTGTGAAACTTTTGCTAAAACAAATTACATACTTGAATCGTTCTTTCAAAATGATGTGGCCAGCACATTACCTTCCGTGAATTCTACATATTTAGTACAAATTTCTTGCAAACGATTCTATATTTCCAGAATATACCTATTAAACTATAGGTTTGTTCATAGAACGATTTGAAACCGTCAGCAACCGTCAGAGGCATGCGCAGTTGCATAAAAGCGTTCGCAGAGTCACAAATTTCCAACTCTGATTATTAGTTCAATGTTCATAGAAACTTTCTGACTGGTTGCTGATCGGTTGCCAACTATCAGAATAATTTCCAACTCGGTCGGAAATTTTAAATTTGAGGTATGCGCACTTACACTGTTTTGACAATACATTTGTATTTGTTTTGATTAAAGGTTTTGATTTCATTTAATGTTTGGTTATATACTTACAAATAAATTAAATTAGTGAAATAAATATTTTACGGTAAGTAAATCATTGTAAATTAATAAATAAAATAATAAAAGACTGACTCACTGACAAGTGTCACTACAGTGATCGATAATATCGATATATTTACTACCAAAATTAAGCAGAGACATTTATTATTCATTTTAAAAAGTTAAGTGACATAATGCTGTTCACAGAAGAATTCAAACAGTTTGATTTGCAACCAGTTTGAAACCACGCATGCGCACTCAAACTCAAACTCCAACCGTTGGAAATATGTTCTATGAACAAACCTTATATATCGCTAAAAGGCATATAGTTCCAGTAAAATTTTATTTGACACTGACATCTGTCAATTAGTAATATTTGAATATTTTGTTTCCATGGTACAGCTTTTAGCACCATAGGTTGCAAGATATTTATTTATAATTTACCTCTAATTTTATTGAATATGAAAAAAATTAATTAAACCGAATCTAATCAACCCCTAAAACGTGCTCATTAATTAAAAATAACCTTCCTTACCTAAAGGTGACGGAAAGGAAAAAAAACCTTTTCATAGATGAAATATTTGAAATTCCATTATTTTTCTCCACAATTCGTATAAAATATGTATCTATGATTTATGAGTATATAAATTTTATTCAGTGTTAAACACATAGTTCTAAGTCTTGCAGTCAGTTGTTACATTCCGATTACGTCACAAGTGAGTATATATTAAACACTTTAATGTTTGACAAGCGTTAATATATAGCGGTTGTGGAAAAATACAAAACGATTTATGATCGGTTCGCACGTGAAGTATAACGGGATCAGTGCAAGCGCACGTGCACTAAACACTTGGCTGTGTCGCGGAACATGCGTCTGTGCACGCAGCAAGAACAAAAATTAGCAATGTGGAACTAAAGCAACGATTTGCAGTCTCAATTTACCCGACAGAAAACCTATTAGATGTCCATACATACAAAGAAAATGATAAGTTAGAAATTTGAAATGAATATTTATATATCTGGTAATCCAATATGAAAGATATACTAGTTTCGATGTCTTTATAACATAATATCCACGTCATATATTAAGAACAGAGTAACAGTAACAGATTATTTAATACACTGTGTAAGGCATGACCAATTAATTCATATTTTATCATTGTATGGTTTTCGTGGTAAAGCAGAGCAATGCCTAACATCTCAAAAACTGAAAGTAGCTTGTTTCTTACAATAATGTGCATTCTGAGTATAAAATAATAAAGAATGGTGTACCTCAAGGTAGTATCCTTGGGCTCGTTCTATTTATTTTATACATAAATAACATAAAAAATGTTTTAAAAGAAAATAAATTTGTAGCATATGTCGACGATGTTACTATTTTAGTTCCTTCTACAGATACAAATGAGGATCGAGCAGGCACACTATCACGTCTGGTAACTGAGGTACCATAATAGTTTTCACCTTTGAAACTCGTTTTGGATGCCTCAAATCTGCTGTAGTAAATTTTCTACCTTCGGAAGAAATAGTAGGATGCTAAATAGATGCAATAATGAAATATTATCTCAATTTTAAGTTGTTAAAGTTTTAGGTCTAATTTTAAACGAAAATTTAGCATAGATTGGTGAAATTGACAACAAATGTAAAAAATTAGTACCCATGTGTTATATTATAGAAAAATTGTTGATATATCAGGTATTATACCGGCTAAAACATTTTATTTTGATAAATTTAAATCAGTTTTAAGTTATGAAAAGCCAGAAAAATCTTTAGTTGCAGAGCATGCCCTGGAAGAATTCCACCGTATAAAATTGGAAGATACAAAAATACTGGCGAGACCAACACACCTAAACAACAGGTTAATTAGAGAAGCCATTGAGATTTTCAAAACTAAGAGTAATAATCTCAATCATTGTGACGGTCTAGTTCTTAGTCGTGCATGGCTTCCTATATTAAATATGTTGTAATTGTCACCTTGGTTACCTGTTGCTAATGTTTTTGTTATTTATTTATATATTTGTTGATTTGTTATTCATTCCTGAAGAAGGCAGTAGTTAATACTGTCGAAACGTCGTATTTTAAATAAATAAACAGAAATTAAACTAAAAGGTTATATCATTTTAATTGAAATATGAGTTCTGAAAGATTTTTTAATACAAAATGAATACATTAATGTATTCATATTTCTGGACGTTACTCTATGTTAATAAATGTTATTTTTATTTGTATTCAGTTTTACATTTACTTGTTGAGTATTAGATTTCAAATTGATTAATGAACACCGAGTTTTTTATTGATAGAAATGTTATAAATAGCATCTTCAGAACCTGTTTGTAATTCCGGAAGTGCTCGTTAATTTATATTAAACGGTGATAGTTTTTGTAAGATTTGCGACCTTCACTTTTAGAGTTTAAGGAACTCTGCTTTTAATGCAAAACGTGGGAAACTCGGCCAAATGTCTGCCGACTCATTCATTTGTCTACAAAACAAACGAAAGAAAAAAATGTAGAGCGCTGTTATTATCGCATGCCTCATTTTCTACATTTGTTTTATAAGTGCTTGGCTGCTTCACACCTGTTCACTGGTGATTTATTTAATTTTTTGCTCAACACTAATGGCTATAATTAATTTTGCACAGTTTTCTCACTGGATATAATTATTAAATTATCGAGAATATATTATAAACAACATTATTCATACGAAGTAATTAATGGAGTGCGAATGTGTTCTTACTGTCCGTTAAAGTCTCCGAATCAAATCATTTATTTGCATTGTACTAGCAGTATTTTTTTTATGTGATCATGCGGCTGTGTACATTAGGTGATCGGTTGTGATTCAGGAAGCTCGGGGTCGCTTCCGATCGACGTCATACTTGAAACATGAAAATTATTCCCATTTTTCAACAGAAGCAGAGTGGCACACTCATAAATAGGAAACAAACTGTAATGATACATTTTTACCTCTCGCTAAGAGAGGTATTGGATTCATGCTAAAAATCGCATATCCAGATTTTATTGAATAAGCACGTTTTAAGGTCCCTACAATCCGATTTTAACATTTTTACGATGATGTCTGTGTGTGTGTGTGTGTGTGTGGATGTGTGTGTGTGTGTGTGTGTATGTGTGTGTGTGGGATGTTGGAAGGACGGTTACTCAAAAACTATAAGACTTAAAATTTGTTTAACAACGTATTTCCCAATCGGACATTCATGGGAAGATCTGAAAAGGTTTTGGTAATAATTGGACAACCGGAAGTAGAAGATTCTTGAAAAAAAATCTTCTAAATATAATTTTTTGAAAATTTTTCGTGGTAATATTAAAGAAAATTAAATTCTCTATCTGATACATTTAAATATTTTATTATATATTCCATAGATTTAGAGATAAAAGAAGTATAATATATAAAATAATCTGTTGTAATAAATTTGACAGCCGAAAGAATGCCATGAAAATTGAATTTTTTTGTAACTGACAGATAAATGTCAGTGTCAGAAATCCGGAGACATTACTAAACACTTTTTCTGGTAAGTACATACATTATATTATTTCTAAATGCATTAATAGTTAAATATTTATAGGTATATTACACATACCCTTCATATATACTGTTATTTCTGACAATGATTTGGAATCATCTCGAGAAAGAAAGGTTGGACAAAATTTCTTCATAGAATGACTTTAAATTTAAAAAATCTAAATATATGGAATAATTTAAAAAATCTAAATATATGGAATACATATAAGTAGAATTTTTGGTGTAGACTGTAAGTATACAAGAAATGTTAAATACATTAGGGCGCGAGCAGTTATGTGACTTTGTTGGCCTTGACAAGCAGATATGGGAGCCCATGTCAGAATTATAGCTAGTAATTATGTACATAGATGTCATATATCATAATTTCTCATTCTAAATTTAATGATTTTCCAATTCCATGTGGTTTATTTTCCTCGACAAGTAAATTCCACACTCCTGATGACAAATTAACTACGTGAATTTAGAAAATCTTGAAATTTTTAATGAAAAGTTCTGACATTTATGTACATAATTAATAATTATCATTCTGAAACGGGCCCCCACGTCTGCTTGTCAAGGCCAACAATGAAACATGACTGTTCGCGACCTATACTTATGTAATCAAAAAAAGACAGTGGCGAGAGGTATTGTGCTGGCCACAACAGATTTTTTTATTTATTATACTTAAAATAAATTTTATTTTTTGGCCTCTACTAGTTTCGGCACCGCATGTGGCTTCTTCAGGAGCTACAATTTTTTTTAACAATTACCACATTTTGTTAACAATTGTTAAAAAAAATTGTAGCTCCTAGTAGTGGCCCAAAAATAAAATTTATTTGTTTAACTGCTATCCAGAAAATTTATTTCCAAATCATCCCCATCCAGTCAGGAAGTTTTTCCAGCCAATATTTCTTATATACCTACCCATACAGCACAAGATATTCTTTTATATGAAATTTAAGTCCATAGTGCGTTTGTTGTGATCTTAAAGAGAATTTAAAGTTAACATTCACTTCATCTCGTACAATGTTATATGCAAATATCTCTAAAAGGATATAATTAGGAAAATTTACTTAAATGATCTTGTTTACTTACTTTCAGATGTTTTATGTAAATATAAAGTTTTTTTGTTTAATTTAAAAACACCTGTATTCCAATACATTTTATTGGGAATAAAGTTGATAAACGATGAAAACAAATTTAATTTCATATTTTGTAGGATGCTAAATTATGTTTTAAATAAAAAGAAAAAGTATCTTCACGGATTGAGAAATAATATTACAACATATAATAACTTGTTCCTGTACTTATTCTATATCACTTATACATTTTAACATTCATCGTACTTAATTACTGAAATAAGATGGCTGTTATAATAAAACCAAAAGTAAAATCCCAATTAAATCCGATATAAAAAAAGATAAATAAAAAATCATCAGCGGTAAACTACAGTTACTTTCCACAACAAGCCGCTGACCGACAAAATTCCCATAATTAACGTAAATAATTCGCAAATGCTGATTCACAAAACGGTTCTTTCGATTTATCCATTATCGCTGATTTCGATTTCGGGTAAAAAAATATTTATATTTCTTGTTTTACTTGTACTTTGTGTGGGAAAATTAAGACTTGTTTTTACGTGCCTAACAATTTTTTATTTATTTATTTTATTTATTATTAAATCTATCCAACAGGATCTAGGATCCCAATTACAGGACGATTATACAAAATGTATAAATTTACAAAATGATACAAATAGACAAATGAGGAGATAGAGCAATTACATGATGAACAATATTAACAAACAATAACAAAAATTAAACTAAATCTCATATTAATACATTATTGTTTTTTTTTTTTTAATTTACTGAATCACTAAGTATGTTTATATCCGTGTTACAGTCATGAATTAAGTAATTAAATATACTACAAGATTGTCGTAATGGAGACTTCATTTCATAATTGGTCCATGCATAATTACATTTGAAATGTAGTTTTTTTTTACTAGTAACGCGCGGAACATTTTTGGTATTAAACCAAGAGAAACAGGATCGTCTATTAGACCATTTAGTAGTTTATGTAATGCAGATAACTTTGTAGTTTTCGATGCGAGACTAAACTCAGAATATTCATCTCTCACAATAGTCATTATAGTCATAGTCGTAACTGGGATACTGTCTGCAAGATCTGAAATAACAGTATTTTAAAAAAAATCTTTGTATAGATTCTAGATCAGAAATATACTTAGAATATTGGATTCCAAACCAGCATACAGTATTCCAGACGTAACAAATGAACCAATAACTTTTTTAAAACTTTGATACTCCATATCATAAATAAGCACAGGTTTGAAGAACATTTGAGTCAAATTTTTAATTCGTTAGCGAAAGGTGCAAATTTATAAACTGAGTAAAATTAATAAAAATAATATATTTTTTTGTTTTGTCGCTTAGCCAAATATGTTCAACCTACTTCACTGTCTTTCTAAAGCCACTGTCTACCTAAATCCGAGTTCTGTGCATTAGGTTTCGTTTCTGTCAATTGTTTTTATAAAATTTTCACGCTCAGATTGTTTCGTAGCCAGTTTGGGTGTGCAGGTTGCGTGGGCAAATTTTTTAATCTGTTATTTCAGTTACTTATATTATAATGCTGAATTATCAAAATTTCAAAAAGCTCGATGGGCTTTTGTTTTTTGCATAAAGTTGTTAGAAATATGTCGTGTTTGGTATCAAATGAAATGTTTTCCGAAGGGCTGACAGGTAGAAATATCAAAAATTTGACAGCTCGATCGACTTGTTTTTTTTTGCATAAAATTGTCATATATTATACAACAAGACGATTGAAAATTCTCGATTATACGAAACGTGTTGCCTGGAAACATCACGAGACCGAAGGTCGAGTGGTATTTCTAATAGGCAACTCGTTGAATAACCAAACACACCTATAAGTGAATATACGTATATAGGTATATTCGAATATACAAAGGTTCGTATATTCGTTCACCATGGTTACTTAATAATAACCGCTGAAATACGTGGTAACTAAGGAAAATCACACATTCTTATTGGTTTATAACTTTATGAATGATATAGTCAGAAATATGTCGCATGTATGGTATCAAATGAAATATTTTCTGAAGGGCTGTCATGCAAAATTGTCAAAATTTAGACATCTTGATAGGATTTTGTTTTTTTAAAATAGTCGTCAACAAGATGTCATATTTGGTATCAAATGACTTGTCGGCGTCAGCACTTTGAGTTTAAAGTATGCCTAAACGGATTGGATGTACGTATAGACCATTATAAAACACTATCGGCGGAGTTTAGTTTTAATATAAATAACCAATTTTCTAATTTGTTACTATGCTGCATGAACCCATTAACGTAAATAGCACTTAACGCGAGAATATATCCAAGACAACATTAAAGTAAAATAGTTGTAGAAAATGCTCATAAACGATTTTATTTTCCACCTCGAATTAAAAACTTTTGTAACGATACTCCGTACAGCACATTAGAGTCTTATTAAATCTTATCGCTCAGTGATAGCAATTTAGATGCGAATATTTGTTGTAACGTTACACCGTGCAATTCTCGGTGGAAGTTTGTGTGGTGCAAATCGCTTCTTCGCACGCAAAACTATAATCGTAATGCACATCGCACACCGTCTCGAATGCTGTAAACCACTGTCCGGTACACCGTACAGGATTGCGTGAACCAATTGTTTCGCACGAGTTCACAACCAGAGCTCGGGAAGAGTTAACCTCGCGTAAGAAGAGAATACGCGAGGAGCACAAGATATGCGATGCGGGTTTGGCTTGGCCAGCATGATCACAATCAGAAGGAATTTTATTATTTTTCATGCAAATTGTGGAAGACAACATTGCACCAACTGAGAGTAGTGGCATTATGTCTCAAGTGCTCAGTTATTAACTGTAACGCCATGTGGGCACATTTCCTGCTCATATGAAAATATTAAAATTTTATGAAAACTTCTTTTAAGGAACTTTTTTTTGTTTTTTATAAATACCAAGTTATGAATTAAAGCTTTTATTTAACGTTTTACCTCTCGCTAAGAGATATCCAGATTTTAATGATTAAGCTCATTTTAAGATCCCTACAATCCGATTTTAATATTATTACGATGATGTCTGTGTGTGTGTTAAGATGTTGGAGGTACGATTTCTCAAATTCTATACAACTAAAGATCTGCTTAACTACGGATTCTTCAATCTAACATTAACGGGAATAGTTAAATAGGTTTTGGACAACTGCAATTGGTAGTTTCTTAAAACTTTACGTTAATACAATAATAAAGATTCTTATTATTATATTTTATAATAATATAGAATAATTTGTTGTAATAAATCTCGCTGCCCAAACAACTCCATGGAAACTAGTTGAGATATGTGTGTATGTGTGTGAAGGGATGTTGGAAGGGCGATTTCTCAAAAACTATAATACTTAATACCGGATTAACTACGTATATCTCAATCCGAAGTAGCAGATTCTTAAAAAAAATCTGATGTGGACACCACACGACTTCCTTGTACGATTATTAAACTATACATATTTTTTTAATAATTAAATTACAAAATATTGACAGGCTTAAGCCAAGCTCGAGAAAAAATAATTTATTAACTACTATCATTCTTAAATTAACATTAATCTAACCCGGTTCTTTTTAAAGAGAGTTTTGATTACAACAAATAAATATTTGATTACAACAATGAATATGACTAATTTTACAATTAAAATATAATATTTGTTATTGTACGAATCATAAAATTGCACGTATTTAACGTAATTTGACATGAATTTTTTTTTGTCCTAATCCATAGCAAGCTTTATTACAAAAACAAAAAGTATATAATTTTTAAATTTACATATCTCGCTTATACAAAGGGCTAATTTAATAATACTTGATGTGCTAGACGCAGAAATTAATTCTCTAAAACTTTTATTTGAAGCATTTATATCTAAAATCAAAATAAAATCATTTTGTTCAAGAAAAACTGTTAACAACTTCAAGTAATGTACCACTTCCGGTTAGCCTATTTTAACCAAAATCTATTATGTTATTTTGATTGACATAAAAGTCTTGTATACCAATTTTGAAAAGTTTTGGATTATATTTTAAAACAATTTTTCATTAAAATCTATTATAGGCTTCATGTAAAGTGCCACTTCTGGAAATTGTGTAATAACCAGAAAGGGAGGTGCACAACTAGATGTTATAGGAGTCCTAAATACAAAATTTCAACTTTCTACGGCTTACCGTTTTTGAGTTATGCGAGATACGTACAGACGTCACGACGAAATTAGTCAAAATGGATTCAAGGATGACCAAAATGGATATTTCTGCTGAAATCTGAAAACCGAAATTTTTCGCGATTACAATACTTCCTTTACTTACGTACAAGGAAGTAAAAAGCATCAAAATATTATTTTTGAAATTTTTTGTTCTTGCTTGTATTAAAGAAGAGTAAATTCTCTATCTAATATTTATAGATTTAGAGATAAAGAAATATAAGGCATATAATAATATATTGTAATAAATCTCACAGCCCAAATAATGTCATGGAAACCAATTTAAAAATTAAAATGTTTGTAACTGACAAATAAATTATATTACTGGACTTTTTTTGGGAAGTACATACATTATATTATTTCTTATTGTATTAGTAGTTAAATATTTAAAATTATAGGTATATTACATATACCCTTTAAAAATACTGTCAATCCCGACAATGAGTTGGAAACCTTTCGAAAAATAAGAAGAGGACATTTAATAATATAGAATGATCTATTGATGTAAGTATAATTTTTGGTGTGGAGTGTAGGTACCTATGCAAGAAATGTTAAATACAATAGGGCGTGAGCAATCATGTCCCTTAGTTGGCCTTGACAAGCAGATATGGGGACCCGTGTTAGAATGATAGCTAGTAATTATGTATGTCAAATTTCATAATTTTTTACTCGTATTCTAAATTTAGTGATTTTCCAATTCCATGTCGTTCATTTCGGAATTTTAAATTTTTCTCAGCGGAATCTGAATGAACCCTCAAAACTGCACAACATAGTCCATTTAATCAATCTCGTTGCTCTTATAGTTTCCGAGATCACAATGTGTACCACTTAATTTGGGACAACCCGGCTTTGATATATGTATGGTGTTATTGCTCCGTCTCAGTATCAGTATGTTTATAGTTAATTATAGGTATTTTTAAATTTAAATCAAAAGCAAATTATTCTAGTAGGTATTTTGGAATTTTACATTTAGTGTGATCATTAATATAAAATACTAGATTATTCCAGTAATGACTTCCTGAAATATATCATGTCTTTAACAAATGTATTTATCGAAAACAATATAAACGTCACGTCATATTATCGGAAAATTACTCAGTAGGTTTATATGAATATATTATTTCCATATTTGTATAAGTAATTTAAAATTCTTTCGTAAGCTTTGTTAAAATGAAGTTTAGTATTTTCTCTGTCTAATTTATTATCTTATTAGCGGCGATAATAAAAATTATTGTCATAAATTTGTTTTATGCATCGTTTAACATCTTCAGATAACTCAACGTTACATTAACTCATTATCGTTGATTGCATTTGATAAACAACAGACAATAATGGTGAGGCAGGGGTTAAGTAAAGAATTGAAATTCAATTGTCGATCGTTAAATAATGAAATTCAATGCAGAAGTAGGCTTCACTAGGGAATTAAAGTTTATTCATTCACTTGTCAAGATGCTGTCGTAAACATGCTACACACTCCCATAAATTAAGGTAACAACGGCGCACCAGTGTCCAAGTGCAATGTGCACGCTTGCGACAGCTTTTATGGCTTTCCTACTGATCAAAGCTTTCATTTCCAGTTGCTTTATCACAAATATTCCCACTTAGATAACCCGAAGAAGAAGCTTATTTCTAATTCTAAATGCTTACTCAAGAGCCAATAGTTGTTAGAATCCAATAAAAACTAACACACTGAGGAATATAAATGTAATCACGATATTATTTTATAGTTTTTGCTCTACATGAAAGAAAAAGTTAATCATAGCAAAGCAAAATAAATTAGTAATTTAATTATTGGAACACATTAATTAAAGTCAATTAAAACTACTAGTATTTATAAACAATTTTTTCAAACGATTTAATTTTTACAGTTTTCATTTACATTATTACATTTAAAATTACCTTTATTTAACATTCCAATCTGAAGAAAAAAATACATTTTCTTTCGCTTTTTAAAGCACTCGAAGAAACTTTCGGTCAAGTTTTCTGAATTCTCTTGTCTGAAGAGAAGTTTTGAAGAAGCTTGTAACATATACATATACCGAAAAGACCTATTAACAATGTTAATGAACGTATTGTTTGCTTCTCTTCCTTATGTCAAAAATGTCACGAACAAAATTAGTAGAATTCTTCCTAAGAACATCGTTTTCTCCATATGTTGAGACAAGTAAAAAACGTAATCCTTCTTCAGTCATCAGGGATTTACCAGATTCCATGTATCTGCGGCAAAGTTAGATTCGCCAGATTAGTAGAACTATTTCAACAAGATTGAGTGAACACCAACGTTCGATCAGATTGAACCAGTCAAAAAAATCTTCAATTGCAGAGCATGCCCTGGAAGAATTCCACCGTGTAAAATTCCAAGAAACAAAAATACTAGCGAGACCAACGCACCTAAACAACAGGTTTGAGATTTTCAAAACCAAGAATAATAATCTCAATCATTGTGACGGTTTAGATCTTAGTCGACCATGGCTTCCTATATTAAATATGTTGTAATTTGTATGAACAGACCTAAAACTAAAAAGGTTGTATCATTTTAATTGAATTTTGGGTTCTGAAAGATTTTTTAATAATTCTTGTATTGAAATTATCACGGCCGAAATTGTAGTTACACAAACTCGCACACACACACGCACACAAACACACAAACATATACACACATACACACACATAGTAAATTTGTATGGTAGGGATTCTAAAATGTGCTTAATGGTTTAAAACTTACCACCGAATTTTTTAATTAATACCTTCCTCATCCAAATAATATATCTCTAAATCTATAAAAGATATAATAAAAAAATTAAATGTATCAGACTGAGAATTTAAAGATCTTTATTATTGTATGAACGTAAATTTTCAAAAAATAATATTTAGAAGATTTTTTTTAAGAAATTACCACTTCTGGTTGTCCAACTGTTACCAAAACCTATTCAACTCTTCCCATTAATGTTAGATTGAGAAATCCAGAGTTAAACAGGTCTATAATTGTATAGAATTTGAGAAATCGTACCTACAACATCGTAACACACACACACAAACACACACACACATCTACACACACAGACATCATCATAAAAAAATTAATATCGTATTTTAGGGATCTTAAAACATGCTTATTCTAAAAAATGCGGATATGCGATTTTTAGCATGAATCCAATACCTCTCTTAGCAAGAGGTGAAAAGTAATATTTTTAAATTAAAATCAGTACTATCATGACAAAAATTAGACTCATCCAAACATCATCGCGAAATGACTAACAACAAAATTGTGAAAAAACCCGAACAAAAGGCGAAAGGTGTGGACAACAAAAGAATAACTTCATCTCCATCGCCAACTTATCTTCCTCTATGCGTGAATGTATGTTTCGCAATGAGCTCCAGATAGCCCAATGCATGTCCGTGTGCCAGTGCGAGAGCTCTTGATAGCTGCACAGCCTGTAAATGACCTGGCGACCTCGAAACTTAAATTACACATGAAAAAAAGGGATACTCACATGCGAGACCAACTCTTTGTATGATCGTATCACCATTTCATTTTTATTCAATAACTGTCACTTAAATTGTCGTTCATAAGATTTATGGTAATTATTAATGATAGCATCGATTAAGACTATTAATATCGTTAAACACAAGTGTCAAAACAGTAATTTATTGATATGATTCAATTTGTAAAGCTAATCTGGGACGTAACATACTTAGGTATACAAGCATAACGTTCGTTATGTATTTAACGCTATACCCAACAACTACCATTACAAATTAAAGTAACTTGTATTGTTAAAGTACATGTTAAATTCACTACGAAAGAAAAACCACGCAGGGCCTTATTACTAGTGGTGGAATCCGGATAATTTCGGTTTCTGATCAAAAAATATCCGGATCTTGGATCCAAGTCTTAGTATCGGACTTTAGATCCGCATGTGAGTATCGAATTTTGGATCCGGATCTGACCATCGGATTTTGAATCTGAATCTGAGTATTGGAATTTGGGCCAGAATCTGAGTATCGGATTTTGGATCCGGATCTAAATATCGAATTTTGGATCCGGATCTGAGTATCGAATTTTGGACCCGGATCTGAGCATCGGATTTTGGATCCGAATCTGAGTATTGGAATTTGGATCCGAATCTGAGTATCGGATCTTGAATCCGGATCCGAATATCGAATTTTGGAAACGGATTTGAGTATCGGATCTTAGATTCGAATATGAGTATGAGTATCGGATTTTAGATATGGATTTTTTTTTAATTCCAGAAGGGTCATAGACCCGTATGGAGTTGATTAGCAGGTAGCTTGGGCTGTTAGCAAGGAGGTAGACATGACCCCAATTCGCTTAGGTCTCTTTAGTATTAAAGAAAACCATTAGCGAACAAAAAGGGCATGTCTCCGTGGAGCAACGGATTATTATCAAGTTTTTGGCCAAGGAAGGCGTAAATCCAACCGAAATTTTGCGGAGGTTGAAGGCCCAGTGCGGGGACAATACATTTTTAGGGACCCGTGTCTTTGCTTGACATAATTAGTTCTCTGAAGGATGAGAAAGGGTCGAGAATCAGAGCCACAATTGCCGCCAAAGGATGATCGTTACCGAAGTCAACATCGAGGCGATTCGGAATCTCATGATGACATAAGGATGCCTCAAAATTGCAGGAAAAGAAAAACGCAAACTCAAAAATGTCATTTTGCTTCATAATAACGCCAGGCCCCACGAGGCAAAAATTGAGCAGAATTAGTTGGGAAATGTTACAATCTCGACTTGTCACTATATTACTTTCGCCGTCTTGGGCCCCTCAAAGAAGCGATGGGAGGCCATCGATTCGACGACGACCGTGGAGTGGAGGAGTTTGTGCTGCAGTGGCTATGTGAAGGTCCCGCTAGTTTCTACAATGAAGGGATTAAAAAGCTCCCAATCTGTTGGGAAAATGCGTTTCTAGGGCGGAAGATTATGTAGAAAAATAATATGTTTTTGTATACTTTTTAAAATAAACCCATGTTAAATGATTCATCCTCGTATGTATGTAGCAAAAATTAAATGGCGGGAGGTATTGTGTGCTGGTCACATGAGATTTTTTAAATATGTTTATAGTTCTCACAAATTTGAATCATATTTTCTAAAAGTCAGGATACGTAATGAAGAATAAATTCAAAACAAATCTTTTAATTTTGGCTGTAGGACAAAAAATTATACTAACTCCCCGTTTTTGTGTTGACTATTGACATTATTTCGTGGGACATTCTGTATATGTAGATTCTACAGCCATAGCCAACAATAACTAGTATTCACAAACGCACTAACAAAGGATGTAAATTTAATCATACTACTTTTATTATGAAGTATTAAAGCGTAACCCATGACAATAAAGTATAATGTATCATGTATATTAAATTACAATAAAACAAAATAATGAAAGGTATAACAAAGAGTAATAAAACGGTAAATATTAAAATGTGTACAATGTTGTACATCTATTTCAACCTACGTGCATATGTAGATACATTTGTTCAACTTACAGATGTAGAATACGAGAATTATCATGGCGATTATACCAAATAAAAAACATGCGCTGTATTTAACAATGCTTACTATATAGTGGGTCAATATGTAAAAATATATTTAGTAACTTGAATAGTATTGAAGTATTTGAATAAATTAATAAATAACCTATCCCTCAGTCTAACCCAATCTGACCAAAATATTCATTTTATATACTGACCATTTATTTAACAACATACTAAAGGGTTTTTTTTAAATAAGGGCGGGTCGATGTTAAAATGGAATAAAACAAGCTGTGTGAGGTATTAACGAAATTCTTTTTTATTTGTAAGGCCCATGTATGCTATTATGTATGAAATATAACATCGTTCAAATATCCGCCGCGGCTTCTCACGGTGGCATGGATCCGAATGGTCCAATTTTCAATGACTCCCAAGAATAGATCAGGCTGAATTTGAGCGATGGCATTGGTTATGTTGACTTTAAGGGCATCGGTCGATTGCGGCTTATTGGCATAGACCTGCGACTTCAACAAACCCAACAAGCTAGCGGGGTCAAATCGCACGATCTTGGTGGCCAATTCACGTCACCTCTGCGAGAGTAATACCCTCAAATTGTTCATGCAGAATGTCCATCGTGGCGCCTGCTGTGTGGCATGTAGCGCCGTCCTGCTGGAACCACATATCGTCTACCTCCATATCGTTCAATTGAGCCAAAAGAAATCGGTTATCATCGCTCTGTAGCGGCGATGGCCTCACCTACATTGTTTCCAAACAAGTACGGAGCAATGACGCCGCCGGCTCAAAATCCGCACCAAACAGTAACTTTTTGTGGATGCATTACCGCCCCATATACGTCAATAGTGCTTGTTAACATAGCCATTCATCCAAAAATGTGCCTCGTCGCTAAATATATTTTTTCGGCCAAAATCGGGGTCCTCTTGCAAACGCTCCGAAGCCCAGTCAGCGAACAAACGGCGTTGTCTATATTCTTTGAGCTCCTGGGTCAGTTGGACCTTGTACAGGTGTAGGCCCAAGTCCCGACGCAAAATTCGCCTAGTTGAAGTCTGCGAAAGGGCCGAGTTGTGCACAGCGAGGAATTAACTGCCTCGGGTCTCCTGCACACTTTCACAGACCGCGGTAATGTTCTCGGCCGATTTGGCGTTCCTTTGACATATGGGTGTTGGCTGATTGTTTACCGAACCGGTCGTCTCGAATTTGGCCACCAAACGTTGGAGAGTCGACTTTGAAGGGCCATCATGTCTGTTCTTATAGTTATAATATATTTCTGCGGTTACATGGCAAAAGCAGATATGAACACGCGGACATACAACAATAATTATTTGTGTATTGTGGGTAATTTCTCGACTGTGATGAGGATTAGGCGTTAACAATTACTCGAAAGTTGAATCAAATAGCATTTATTCTTACTATACCAACGTTTAGATGCACCCTTGCACCTTCTTATACAACAAAAATGTAATACATACGAAATAACATGTACATTATCACACTTACAGTAAGATCTTACAAATTGTTACAATTCACGTATATAAAATACATTCGTACAAAACATTCAGTTAATTTATCGTACCAAACGAATCAAAAAGCATCCACACATCCATTTGCTCTAAAAAATGACAGCCGAATAATATGGAAAATAGCTGGAAATATATATAATAATAATTATTTTATTATAATAATTTATTTATAATATGAGATATAAAACCTATTTCATGAATAAATTATGAAAGAAAAATTTAATTTACTGGAATAAAATCTTATAAAAACCAGAAAAAATGTAAAAATTATTCACTTTTTATTATGAATTCCTCTTAATATAACGTTCTTTAGGATGTAAGAATGTTTAACAAGAAAAATTTACGATAAAAGCCTCGCTAATAATTACGAAGTTTTTATCAGAGTAAAATCCGCGCTTTAGACTGACTCCGTAAAAAATTAAAGGCCAATTGAGTAGAAAATTAACAACGTAACTGTAAAAAATATCATGAAGTTAAGTGCATTTAATACCAACAATGACAGTACATAAAACACATATCTCCTTGGTGATAGAATCGGCAGCTTTCATCGATAAAAAACATAATTACCAAGATAACAAGATCCCCGTCGCGCCATCATCACATTCAAAATTACACTCCGAAAATTGATTTCGCAAAAAATGCTACTCCGAATTTTCGTACCTCAATTATTGGACCACCACGCCGCCAAAAAACACGCGAGGATCAATGCGAAGAAAAAATGGAAGCCATCAAGTGGCTGATGGAGAACACGAATTTTCGCGAACGGAAGAAAAAAACAGCAGTTACAAAAGAGCCAGTCCAGAACTGTAGTAGCGTAATTTAATTCCACTCTGTATTCCGAGCAGAAAGAGATCGTTTGTACTTGCTGTGTAGCAGATTTTTTGCGATTAAAAGACCTTACACGTAGATGGTTCCTGGATGATTTTATCATTATACGAAGTCCTCGTCAGTCAAGTTTGTACACGCTTTTTAAATTATATGTTCAGATTATTTTCACAAGTGCTAATGACTCAAAATGATAATGTTTTTATGTAAACTGAGTCTATTAGCTATTATATAGTACATAAAATAGTAGTAGTAGGTAAGGAAGGTATTGTCTTTGGTCAAAAAATTCAATGATGAATTTTTAGTGAATAAGCATGTTTTAGGGTACCTATAATACGATTTTACCATTTTTACGATGATGTCTGTATGTATGTGTGTGTGTGTGTGTGTGTGTGTGTGTGTGTGTGTGTGTGTGTGTCTGTGTGTGTGTGACGAAAGTGTCGGATCGCATAACTTCAATACCACGATTCCAAAAATTATATTTTTTTCGTATTCGTCAAGTTTACACCCAGAACAACTGGAAGTAGCCTCATTTGAAGATTTAATAGTTAAATTTGATTTATTGACGTTTAAAGTTATTATAACTTAAAGAATATATTATTCTCTGTACGATTTGATTGCATTTTATACTTCATATTCAATAGATATGGAGTTAAAGAATTATAAAGAAATTAAATTTTATAAATCAGCCAGGTATGCTAACCATGGAAATTGTTAATATATTCAGATTGTTAGTATCAATAAAAAGTAAAATAATGTGGCAGAGATGAGGATGTTGAAGTAGATGTGGGGGAAGATACGGCAAGATACGGTAATAAAATAACTCTAGTGTTACAAGTTTCTAGAAAGATACAAGAGAGACGATTACATTGGTTTGAACATGTCAGGAGAAATGAAGAATATATTGGAAGAAGAATGAATAGAAGGTTGAAGAAAAAAAGGAAGACCAAAGATAAGATAGAAGGACTGTATTGCGGAAGACTTGATAGAAACTGAATGAGAACGACAAGTAAAACAGAAATGAGTGGAAGAAAAAAATAGAAAATAGCAACCTCTAACTAATGGAGAAAGCTAAAGAAGAAGAAGATGTTAGGGTTAAGTGCAATTTGCATACAGTAAAATTTTTGAAAGATGTCCGATCAAGGTCATCTGTATCATGAACGAATTAACAAATTGCCATACATTTATCTCTTTCCTTTGCAAAGGCTATAAAGCATGCGCGATAAGGATAGATATAACACGCTTGTCTTTCAAAAATTCATATTGTTTCGACTAAGTTAGGACATTCCACTTTAAAACGATGCTCGTTGTTGATAATACTTTCACTGTAACGTAAGTTTAATTATTAATTCAGATACATTACCTTAATTCATAGCCGCACGAATAACGTTATTTTGTGTCAGAGTCACTGACACTGACATTGTGTCAGTATCTTATTTTTCACATATTTGGTTTTACATTTGATAATAAACTTACCAGTTGACTTATTTTTGAATTTTTAATGGTTTTATTGTAACATATATTTTTATAGTAATAAAATAACAGTAGTGTCTTAATGTACCCTCATAAAAACTAAGCAAACGACACTACTGAATTTGTCATAATGCGCGAAACAAAAATCTGAATTCTAACAATTCGTAGACGACCTTGATCGGACATCTTTCAAAAATTTTACTGTAGTTTGTTTATGAAATAATTTTACTGGAAATTTGGAATCTTTTCACACATTTTCTTAAACACTTTCTCCTTCATAAATAAAGAAAAGGCTTATTTCGTTCTTGTCCAAAACACCATATTCGCTGAATTAGTGGAACCCAGCTTTATTTTTAGTTAACAATAATTGGGTGTGTAAAAGCAACTAAATATACGAGTATATTCGTGCATGACATTTCCAACAATGTAGTTCGTAAATCAAACAACAATGGCAGTGGAAGTTCCAGTGCAATGCAGCGAATCAGTAGTACTATTGATAGTACCGGCTTCAGAAGTACTTGCCCGTACCCGTTGACGTACTTATTTAAACTGCGGTGCGGTGAATGTACTGCGCTTGAAACCCGAGATATTTCATCCTAGGCCGCCATTGTTGGCGCTCTGCCTCCGTCTCATTTGAAAACGGTAAACGATCCGGTTTGCAATGATCAATGATCTATGATTTATCTTTTAGGGAACGACGTCGTGACTTTACTTTTTAATCTCGTTAATAAATTTTTGCTTTGTAAATATTGCGCAGGTATGTCAATGACTTTTGTGGTGTCGGCTACTTGAAACTGAATGGGCAACTCTTTTCAAAGAGTGAAATTTGTAGTGATGAATGAGTTGTTTTTTGAATTTTTTGTGCAGAAAAACCGGCTAAGAACATTTGTATTAGCTGATATGTGGGCGAGAATGAATAGATATATAAAATTAATTGCTATGTCTGTCGTGAAATTGATTCGTTACTTTTTGCCGCATTCATAAATTATGTAAGAAAAAAATCTGTTGTGGCCAGCACAATACCTTCCGTCATTCCTGTGCATTATGTACAAATTCCATACATAAATTTTCTTGCAAAAGATAAATTTTTGGTATTATGTGATTCCCTTTCTCGGCAACTGAATTCCATACTCCTGATAACAAACAAACTACATGAAATAAGAAAATTATGAACTTTTGAATGAAAAATTAAAACAAACTATGCAAATTGCACTTGACACTGACATCTTCTTATTCTTCTCTAGTTTTTCCCATTCGTTAGGGGGTCGCTATATTTTATTTTCTTCTTCCACTCATTTTTGTTTTGCATGTCGTCTCATTCAGTTCCTTTTCTCTCAAGTCTTCTGCAATACAGTCTTTTCATCTTATATTTGGTTTTCCTATGTTTATTTCACCTGCTATTAATATATTCATCTCTCCTCATGACATGTTCAAACCAATGTAATCGTCTCTCTTATATCTAGAAACTTCTAACACTAGAGTTACTTCCCTTATTCTTTCATTCATTTACATTTTATTTATACTGGCATCTGTCAATTTGAATTACCTGAATATATTAGCAGTTTCCATGGTTAAGTTAGCATAGCTGGCTGAATTATAAAATTTATTATCTTTATTCTACTTTAACTCTATATCTGTTGAATATCAAACAAAATGCAATCAAATCGTACAGACAATAATATATTCTTTAAGTTATAATAACATTTAACTGAGTTTTTCAATAAAAACTGTTAAAATCTTCAAATGAGGGTACTTCCGGTTGACCAATTATAACCAAAATCTAATCAAGTCTGCATATGGTTGTAAGGAAAAGGAATAAGCAAGAATTTTGATTTTTGCGGTCACATACACACACACACACACACACACACACACACACACAGACATCATCAAAAATAGTAAAATCGTATTGTAAAGACCCTAAAACGTTCTTATTCAATGAAAACTCACCACCGATATTTTTGACCAAAGACTATCTCCCTTACCTAGAGGTGACGGAAGGTAAAAAATCTGTTGTGGCCAGCACAATACCTTCCGTCAATCCTGTGTTAAAATTGATCTTATTAATTGCAAATTTCTGTAAATTTGATAAGATTGTAATATCCAACATAATCTGTTTATTTTAAAATGTTTCAAACAATTTTGACAACCTAATTGCATGTTAGTACAACAATATATGAGTAGTTTTATTCTGATAATTATGTAGTTAAACAACAACAAAAATAATAATCTGAAGTTTGTGTCATCCATAAATCACTTATTTTCTTCCGTCCAACAAAACCATTCACCATTTATTTTAACGGACTGTTAAGTGTAGCTAATGCATGGAATACATTCTTTCATCTCTATATCGCTAAATATAGCTTCGTGGTGTTTGGAGTTCGGTTATGCCTGATGCTAGATTCATTCAAACCGAGCGCTTCTTGCTGCTTCATTTCAAACGGGATACACTTACGTATAATTAGACCGCCTAATTATGATTTCTATCTATTTCGGATATGACGTAACGGATTCTCGAAATTTGTCGTGAAGTGTTGAGCCTTGAGAAACATTATAGATAAAGATCAGAAAATATATATTTATTATTTTTAATTAATTTTGAAAATATGCTACAGTAGGTATCTTTTAATTTTTTTTTCAGCGGGCTCGTAGAGCACTTTACAATACGTGCATTAGTAATGTCTATATCCAACTTATATCGTAAATAACTATTATATGCAGCCGTCTCATAATGACAACAATATAAACCCCATTTTTACCTTCCGACACTTTTAGGTAAGGAAGGGATCTTTGGTCAAAAAATTTAATGATGAGTTTTTAGTGAATAAGCATGTTTTAGGGTCCCTATAATACGATTCCAAAAATTATATTTTTTTTCGTATTCCTCAAGTTATATCCAGAAGAACAACTGATTAGATTTTGGTTATAATTGGAGAACCGGAAGTAGCTTCATTTACAGTTAAATTTGATTTATTGATATTGAACGTTATTATAACTTAAAGAATATATTATTCTCTATACGATTTGATTGCATTTTATACTTCATATTCAATAGATATAGAGCTAGTCAAAAATCAGCCAGCTATGCTAACCATGGAAACTGCTAATATATTTAGATAATTCAAACTGACAGACGTCAGTATCAATGAAAAGTATATAAATGTGGCAGAGATAAAGATGTTGAAGTAGATGTTGGGGAAGACACGGAAAGATAGGTAAGGAAATAACTCTAGTGTTACAAGTTTCTGGAACGATACAAGCGAGAAGATTACAATGGTTTGAAAATGTCATGAGGAGAAATGAAGAATATATTGGATGAATGCTTAGTAATAGAAGGTTGAAGAAACAGAGGAAGACCAAGGATAAGATGGAAGGACTGTATTGCGGAAGAGATAAAAGGAATTGAATGAGAACGACACGTAAAACAGAAATGAGTGGAAGAAGAAAATAAAAAATAGCGACCCCTAACGAATGGGGAAAGCTAAAGAAGAACAAGATGTTAGTATCAAGTGCAATTTGCATAGTTTCTTTATGGATTGACGGAAGGTATTGTGCACCTAATTATTGCACAGAATTGTATTTAAATATTAAATTTTCTTTCATAGATTATAATGAACTAAAAACTGTAGAATCTAGTTTCAGGTTTTATTTTATTTTTACTCTCGCTAATAGAGGAATTTAGATCCTATTGAAAATCGCATAAGATTTTGATAAATACATTTCGTATAATCACATTTATTTGATGTCAATTCTCAATGGCCAATATATATTATATAAAATTCTGTTTTTGAACAGAAATAGTTTCTTATTTACTTACCCGTATTCAAAGACCACCATTTGTTCAACGAAGATTCAATTAATCTACTTAATTAAACTTACATTTATGCGTACATAATAAGGGTTTAAACCAAATTATTATATTACGAACCTTAACCTTCTTGTGGACTCTTGGAAATCCATTAAAGAAATAGAAAATTAGGAAAAATCAGCAATCATCTCATATTGCAGAGACATTTCAATCCTCTGTCAGAAGAAGTTCATTCCACCCTCGTTGTCAAACGCCAAGAATATTTTAGCTCTCAGCAAAAAGGACATTCGTCAATGTTCTCTGAAAACAATATCGGTCGACTTTGAAGAAAACGAAGAAATTTCGGAATTTCTGTTAATCCAGCTGTAGCCGTAAGAGATTCAACCATCTAGATACTCGTGAAAATAAGGAAACTGAGTCCTGGAGCCGTAACTGGCTTCACGGGAATTCTGGAACTGATTAGACTTAGAGAAAAATAAGTTAAGGCCATGTTACAAATATAGATCGCAGTGAACTACCGAATAAATAATGGTGGTGTGTAAATACTAGGATTTATTTTTTTAATTTATTATTATGATCTCAGTTTGGTATGAGTAGCCAATGGTCGCTGGAGAATGTTTATTTAGCACTTGATGTGCGATGTGAACTGATTTGACGTAGTGGCGGCCGGCTGGCCGCTGCCGGGCATCGAACTCGTGATCCGCGAAGTGTGACCGAACTCTTGGCAAACACGCGAACGGCGGGCCACCGGTCCTGAGACAAGCCAGCCAATCTTCACGGAAATTGTTATACAACCACACTCAATAACCATCGATATGCCCTTCAGTATAAACCATCTATAGCAATCACTGGTATCAAGAAGGCTGGAAGACTTCAGCGCAACATCATTTTTTTTTAAATTAGAGCTCACTCAAATACTCTAAACGTTTTTATAAATGAAGACGGATGAATCAAAGAAAAAATTAAGATCAGATTAATTATAAAAATCTGATGTAGCACATTACCTTACGACATTAATAATTCCACACAATATACAAACCTCGGCGAAAAGTTTCATTACGTCTCGGACTTTCCACCTCGGTTAGTAATATTCTATTTCCGCACTAACTGTGGAACAATACTCCAATGCGGAAAAGTAGACTATATTTTTTGTAATAAATATTAACAGTAACATTTTTTTCATTTATTTCAAACTGTAGTAGAAGACCTAGAAAAAATATACTTTTCCGTAACGACGTACCTAAACAGAATAATAATATCACCCATAAATAATTGTATATTTTACGTTTGATATATGCCTCTCTTCTTCTATTCTATTAATTTCTATACTCCAAGAAAATACATATATGTAAAAATGCATTTAATTTCAACTAGTTAAATTTAAACATATGTATATTCCATTTCTCATAACTACACGTCAAAATTAAATGAGTTACTTTTCAATTTTGACATGTAGAGAAATGATTTATGAATCTATTTTTAATACCTACTTATTATTTTAAAACTTGTATATTTTTTCAATTTTTTTTTATTGCATTTCAATGCATATATAACTATCTCTATTTAAAGTAAAGAATACCTACAGATACGTTACACAATTATAACAAATCGGTGTAAAAATATATGTAAAATTATATTTTTTTACCGCTCGCTAAGAGAGGTATTGGATTCAGGCTAAACATCGCACATCCAGATTTAAAAACCAAGCACGTTTTAAAGTCCCAACTATCCGATTTCAATATTTTTACGATGATTTCTGTGTGTGTATGTGTATAATTAAACAACCGGAAGTAGCAGATTTTTTAAAAAATCTTCTCAATATTATTTTTCGTTAAATTTTATTCTTGCTAGTATTAAAGAAGAGTATATTCTCTATCTGATACACATAAATATTCTATTATTTTTTAAAGATTTAGAAATAAAGAAATATAAGTTATATTGTAATAAATCTCACGGCCCATGTAATGTCATGGAAATTAAAAAATCTGATGTGGACACCACACGACTTCCTTGTACGATTATTTAACTATACATATTTTTTTAATAAATAAATTACAAAATATTAATTTTAACTTCAAAACAGTAAGATATATAGCGACCATAATGTAACCCGGTTCTTTTTAAAGAGAATTTTGATTACAACAAAGAAATATTTGATTACAACAATGAATATGACTAATTTCACAATAAAAATATAATATTTGTTATTGTACGAATCATAAAATTGCACGTATTTAAAGTAATTTGACATGAACATTTTTTTTTGTCTTAATCCATAGCTAGCTTTGTTACAAAAACAAAAAAGTATATAATATTTCAATTTACATATCTCGCTTATACAAAGGGCTAATTTAATAATACTTGATGTGCTAGACGCAGAAATTAATTCTCTAAAACTTATAGTTGAAGCATTTATTTCTAAAATCAAAATAAAATCATTTTATTCAAGAAAAACTATTAACAACTTCAAGTAATGTACCACTTCCGGTTAGCCTATTTTAACCAAAATCTATTATGTTATTTCGATTGACATAAAAGTCTTGTATACCAAATTTGAAAACTTTTGGATTATATTTTAAAACAGTTTTTCATTAAAATCTATTATAGGCTTCATGTAAAGTGCCACTTCTGGAAATTGTGTAATAACCAGAAAGGGAGGTGCACAACTAGATGTTATAGGAGTCCTAAATACAAAATTTCAACTTTCTACGGCTTACCATTTTTGAGTTATGCGAGATACGTACGTACGTACGTACGGACGTACGTACGTACGTACGTACGTACAGACGTCACGACGAAATTAGTCAAAATGGATTCAGGGATGATCAAAATGGATATTTCCGCTGAAATCTGAAAACCGAAATTTTTCGCGATTACAATACTTCCTTTACTTACGTACAAGGAAGTAAAAATTAAAATATTTGTAACTGACAGATAAATGTCAGTGTCAAAAGGTTTTTTTCTGGGAAGTACATGCATTATATTATTTCTTATTGTATTAATAGTTAAATATTTAAAATTATGGGTATATTACATATACCCTTTAAAAACACTGTCTATCCCGACAATGAATCGGAAACATTTCGAAAAATAAGAAGAGTAGCACAAACTTTCTTCGTAGCATGAATTTAAAATTAAAAAATCTAAATATAAAGAATAGATATAAATAGAATTTTTGTTGTAGCGTGTAGGTATACAAGAACTGTTAAATACCATAGGGCGCGAGCAGTTATAGCTAGTAATTATGTACATAGATGTCAACTATCATAATTTTTCATTCTAAATTTAGTAACTTTCCAATTCCATGTGGTTTATTTTTCTCTACAAGTAAATTTTAGACTCCTGGTAACAAATTAAGCACGTGAATTTAGAAAATCTTGAAATTTTTAATGAATAATTCTGTCATTTGACATCTATGTACATAATTACTAATTTTCATTTTGACACGGTCCCCCATATTTGTTTGTCTAGGCCAACAATGTCACATGACTGCCCGCGCCCTATACTGATGTAACCAAAAACGGAAGTGGCGAGAAGTATTATGCTGGCCACAACAGATTTTTTCTTTTGTTATATAGAAAATACAAAGTAACCTATAATTTTTCCTTGGCTATAGTATCTCTTATAAATTTTAGAACAAATAATTAAATAATAAAAGGTAGTGCATCCAATAATCCCCAATTGTTTGTATTTGTTTTATTTCTCAAGTATTTATTCTTTTGTTCTTAAATTAATAGAGAAGAAACAATCACCAAATAAAATTTTTACCATTATATTTCCTATAGAAATAACAAAGAAGTATACACCCGGTAGATATCTTCAGATATATAATCAATTAGAAATAACATGACTAAATAATTCTAAACGTTCATTATCAAATTCTTCTATTTCACAGACGGAATTTATTCCATAATCTAAAATATTTAAATTCCAGAAGCTGCAATAAATATTATCTACATGAGTCAGTTATCTTTCAGCTATTTTATAAATTTGAAACATTTAATCCAATTAAAATAATTCATTACGGGAAAAATTATGGTAAAAAATTCCATTGTTTTCCTCGTTTATTTTTCTGTTTTTAATTATATGTAATATTACGAAATAATTTTAAAACAATTACTACATCTGTCCTTGAGCTTTCTCCGACCTTCAATTTTTTTGGGTTACTGAACGCAGTTTTAACTAATAACAGTTTAAAAGTTTTCATTGTCTTTCAATTATTTCCCAAAGATTGCAAAAGATTTTTGAAATTCTTTGTTATTTGCTATGCAATCCTTTTGGCACAGTTGAATTCAGTTCAAAATATTTTAATAGTAGGCTTATCTGACTGGAATAAAAACAAAATCTGGCCAAGAATTTCGCCGATGTTTGAGAAATACAGTTACTTGGCAGGTTGATGTATTTAGGTTTGTATATCAGTGAATTAATATGAATAACATTTCAATCCACAAAAACAATGTCTTGTAAACTACGATAGATAGCTAGATAAAATAGTGCTGTACAATAGCAAACAATGTGGTTACTATTTTGTACAGCATAGTAGGTACTTAATGATTTGAATCAAACAGCGTAACCAACGAAATCAAAAACAAACTTTGTTTATTCCGATTGTTTTGTAACTAGCCTACATAGTGTGGCGCAATCGACAGCTACCTTGAGTATCACTCCACACATATAATAGTGCCTGGTGCTGAAAAGTCGTAAGCAAGGGTCGTGGGTCGTAGGCAAATAAGGGAGCAGGGGTGAAGGCAAATGTCAGGGCGCTACTGGCGTTAATGATTATGGAAATATGGCTGGTGGACGCCAGGCCACCGATGATACTCGATTGAATAGTGTAAAAAAGATAAATTTTAACAATATTTATTCTTCTTCTTCGCTTCAGGTATTAGGCAAAATGCCTATTACGGAACCCACCGTTTTCTTGGACGTCCCACGTTTCTTCTTCCTCTGCATTTATATTTAATAGCTTTCAGTGGGAGTCTTTCTTCACTTATTCTATTTATATGTTCTTTCCAATCATGTCTATATAGTTTAATTTTTTCATTTATATTATATATCTTTATATATGTTTAATTATCTATTCTGCTGCATCCCTTTACTCTTCGGAGAAATTTCATCTCCTGTATTTGGATTCTACTTTCTTGTTGTTTTGTGGTTGTCCATGTTTCGCTCCCGAATGTGAGTGTTGGTACTGCAATTGTTTTGTAAAATCTGTGTGTCCTTTTTTGTTTTATATTTTAAGTTTCGGTTTATAGTTCCGCATATACTGTTGAACCTGTTTAGCTTTTGTTCGACATCATTGCAATAATCGTATGTTACATCGCATCCCAGGTATTTGAAGTGTTTAACTTGTTCTGAGGTTTTATTATTTATTACTATTTTAGTTCTTACTGGGTTAGTTCCTATGAAGGCCATTGTTTTGGTTTTTTCGATTGATATCTTCATGTCATATTTCTCGCAGGTTTTCTGTAGTTGGTATACGCCTTTTTGAAGTTTATCCTTAGTTTCAGCAATTATAGCTAAATCGTCAGCATATAAAAGAGAGTTAAAAACGGTGTACTTATCCAGATAAATTCCTTCGTTGTATTTTGATTTCCATTCACGCATGATGTCGTCTATGTATATATTGAAGACGGTTGGAGAAATGCAACAACCCTGTCGAACTCCTTTGTTCGTTTTTCTCCCTTCTGATAGCTGCCTTCCTAAATCTAAAGTTATTTGGGTATTCATATAACTTTAGATTTTGGCTAGTAACCAACACTCGGAAAATTCCAAAGTACTTACAGATTTATTTGCCGGCACAAAATACAAAATCAAATAAGAAAAGCCAAAAAATGTTTTTACAAAAAAATACAAAAAAAGATACTTCAGGTGGGTCTAGAATAAACCAAGTCCGCCTGGGGTGAGTGGCTGCTGGAGACGGCGGTGTCAGACGTTGAGCGGCTTGTAAATAAAAAGATCTCGTTGGCGTAGGACTCGCCTAATATGCTCAGAGCTGGGTAGTAGTCTTAAGAGCTCGCTGCTTTCGCTGGCAGTGTAAAAATAGTAAGATAAAACCCGAGTTTGAGGGCCAACTCTTCCCTGAGCGACTCTCTTAGGCTGGGCGACGAAAGTTTGCAACCACGCCTGGGGTTGTTGTTGACCTTGGCGCCCGTCTGCCAAAATCCAACGGTGGCGTCGTACTCAACCACCAGACGAACTCAGCTACTCCAAACCAGGGCAAAATTAAAACTGAGAGACATAGAACTGTCTTTTAATCAAAATTGTTTTTGTAAGGCAAGTGTCCCAAACACAAAGAAAAACCAAAAAGATTAAAGTCAAAACTGACCACCA
Source organism: Harpalus rufipes (assembly GCA_951394225.1). NCBI lineage: Eukaryota > Metazoa > Arthropoda > Insecta > Coleoptera > Carabidae > Harpalus > Harpalus rufipes. The sequence goes on from OX596281.1 coordinate 1,372,645, forward strand.
AGATAAAAGTAAAGCGACGAAATACCTAATTATGTTCGGCAAATTTACAAACTCCAAATTTTAATACAAAATACAAAACTTACAACTCCGACTAGATCTATAGAAGATACAATATCTTTTTAAATATATCAGATTGAGAATTGAAGATCTTTATTAGTGCATTAACATAAATTTTAAAATTGTTACGAAAACATACCCAACCCTTCCCATTAATATTAGATTGAGGAATCCGTAGTTAAACAGGTCTTTAGTTGCATAGAATTTGATAAATCGTACCTCCAACATCCTAACACACACACACACACACACACACACACACAGACATTATCGTAAAAATGTTAAAATCGTATTCAGGGACTTTAAAACGTGCTTATTCAATAAAATGCGGATGTGCGATTTTTAGCATGAATCCAATACCTCTCTTAGCGAGAAGTAAAAAATAAATAAAAAGATAAATAATGGTACCACTTAAAACAATTATTTATTTAACATTTTGACATGATTATCAACTCATTTTATAAGTTTATTTATTTATTTTTTAATTCTTGACTATTTTATTGTACAGTGACCAATGGTTTATGCGGGTTCCGCATCTTCAAATGTAATCAGCCGTGGATCGTACAGAAAAATAAGAAATTCCATCCAATTCAAAAAATAAACTTGTGTTTTTGCTTTTTCTTTCAATGTATTTTCTAAATAGTACAATGAGAACTGTTTACATAGCTTTTATATTGTATTAGGTATAATCCAGAAATGTTTAAATAAATAAGTGTATATGAAATTATTTTCATTGGGACATTTACTACCCTAAAAACCAATAATTTAATGTAAACTTAATTTTAAGGTCTTATTCTAGTTACCAATTCACGGTTACGTTATATTATATATATTGATATAATGATATTGTACTTCTATGTCATTATTTCATTTCCTAAATGTTAACACATCCTTCTGCTTGAAAAACTAATTAGCAAGTGACAATTAAGATTTTCAATCGAGATAAACCCACCAAACTATTTTATTTTTTATTTTCCTTCTACTACATAAAAACTTCAGAAATAATCTTGTTGGTATGTTATCACATTAAATTCGTGTAAAAATACGATCCATATCTCATAGCAGTAAAACATAAACTTATTTTTTCAGGTCATACGAATATGTAATTAGACAAGCAAGAAAAAAATATTAAAAACAAGATCATTATGGGCAAAAAATGTGGCAATTAATAAATAAGATTTATCTTGTATCTAAACAGTATTCATTAATAATATTTACATGTTTTTTACCTTCCGTCACTATTATTAAGAAGTGTAGGTCAAGATAATAGTTATGTAAAGAAATCCTGAAAGAACAAATGTTATTTGTTCTGTGGTTTCACATTTAGGACAAATACAAGAAAATATCAGAAAACAGGATGCGGTTAATGTAATTATTACTTACAAGAACTGATTTGATATTCAGTATTCTGCCCTGAAGCATGGTAATTAATTGAATTAGTTTACTTTCTAAAGGCATAACATTTAACAGTGTTGTTAACTTGTTAACAGATTTATAAATAGCCACTTTTCGCAATATCGTTACCGTTAGGACAATTTTCATTACCAAATATTTAATTTTCAGATTCAAAATTTGTAAAGAGAATAAAAATATAAATAAATAAATCTGATTTGTATACAGATTTCAGTAATGATGATAATAAATTTGTACCGTGCGGGCGTTTACCAGGGTCACCATACGGGCACTCACTGCTGGCGTGGAGAGTGCACCACAGGGATCAATTTTGTGCCATTAAAATGCGATGTAATTTTTTTGGCGTCGGTAATGATTATGATATATAGTGTTTTATGATAGTCACGTACATCCAATCTGTCTAGGCATACTTTAAACGCGAAGTGCTAACGCTAACATTATTCTTATTATTACAAATTTCAGACAAAAGCTGATCGACCTGTCCAAGTTTTGACACTGGTGCCTGACAGCCTTTAACAAGACCTCTCATTTATTACCAAACACGACATATTTTTGGCAAATCAAAAAGAAAATGAACTGAATGAGAACGACACGCAAAACAGAAATGAGTGGAAGAAAAAAATAAAAAATAGCGACCCGTCACAAATGCCAAATTTTGTATAGTTTTCTGATTTGTACTACAAATTTCAATTTTGTTATTTATATAATCTTGTTCCTGTACTGTGTAGTTTTAGTTTTAAATCTTTTTTTTAATATCAGTATCTATTTCAAAGTTGAGTCTCAGTTGCTTAATACAGTAAATAAAAATTGACAGAACATTTATCAAAATGCCATCCATAACAACATAAGCATGTTGTATTTAAACAAGCGGATTCAACAGTACATCTCAAGAATCTACAACTGACATTGAATTATCTTAATAAAGATATTGTCAATCATATTCGGGCGTCCTACAGAGCTTAATCGAATGTTCCCGCTGTGTTGGATTTACATATGACATATTGAATTCGTTCAGTGACACTTAAAATGTTCGGAGGCTTCGGAGAAAGTAAACATACAAAAACAATTACAAATACACGTACGTGTATATGTATTTCCATCTCTAAGAACTGTAAATTTAAATGTTTTAATTTAGAACTTGACAGCCCGGTTCTATTTACAATGTGTTCAGTTTACTCTTGGCTCAGTGGTGTATTCTAGTTATTGCAGTATAGTTTAACACAAAAACAAATCATTATGAAAGAGTAAATTAAACATTAACAGAATATTAGATAATATAATCAAAATTGTCTTTAACATCTATCCTCCTTTGTTACTTCCCTCTATCGTGGTAAGGGAGGTACAGGGATCGTGCTAAAAATCGCATATGGAGATTTTGGTAAATGACCACGTTTTAAGGTCCCTACAATCCATTTATAAGATTTTCACGATGATGTCTGTGTTTTGGCGTCGTGTATTTACATGAATAAAAATTAAATTAAACGGGAGGTATTATATTGGCCACATCAGATTTTTTAATAAGATTTAGTAGAGTTTAATTAATGACATGTGATGTTGGTCTGGTCGACCTGGGCCATTAAAATGTTTCTTATAAATCCAATTCTTACCGAAAAACAAAAGCTAAATAGCGACAAAAGAATTGGGGGCTAAAACAAAACGAAAATTAACAGTGAAAATTTTTTCGATTTTCCTTCGTTACTAAATTATTAATAAAAAAATCTGTTGTGGCCAGCACAATACCTTCCGTCAATCCTGTGTATTATGTACAAATTCCATACATAAATTTTCTTCTAAAAGATTCTAATTTTTTGGTATTTTATGATTCCCTTTCTCGGCAACTGAATTCCATTCTCCTGATAACAAACAAACCACATGAAATAAGAAAATCATGAAATTTTGAATGAAAAATTATGACACTTGTCAGTTATGGACATAATTAATTGCTGTCATTTTGATACGGGTTCCCATATCTGCTTGCCAAAGGCACGCGCCCTATACATATTTTTTTTTTGCAAAAGATGCTATATTTCCAGTAAAGTTATTTCATAAACAAACTATGCAAATTGCACTTGACACTGACATCTACTTCTTCTTCTTTGGTTTTTCCCATTCGTTAGGGGGTCGCTATTTTTTATTTTCTTCTTCCACTCATTTTTGTTTTGCGTGTCTTTCTCATTCAGTTCCTTTTCTCTCAAGTCTTCTGCAATACAATCTTTTCATCTTATATTTGGTCTTCCTATGTTTCTTCCACCTTCTATTAATATATTCATCGCTTCTCATGACATGTTCAAACCAATGTAATCGTCTTTCTTATATCCAGAAACTTCTAACACTAGAGTTACTTCCCTTATTCTGTCATTGATTTACATTTTATTGATACTGACATCTGTCAATTTGAATTAGCAGTTTCCATGGTTAAGTTAGCATAGCTGGCTGAATTATGAAATTTATATGAATTTTTTTATCTTTATTATTCTTTAATCCTATATCTGTTAAATATGAAATATAAAATGCAATCAAATCGTATAGACAATAATATATTCTTTAAGTTTTAATAACATTTAACTGAGTTTTTCCAGAAAAACTGTTAAAATCTTCAAATGAGGGTACTTCCGGTTGACCAATTATAACCAAAATCTAATCAAGTCTGCATATGGTTGTAAGGAAGAGGAATACGCAAGAATTGTAATTTTTGGAATTCTAGTATTGGAGATATCGTGCAGGAAAAAACGGTCACATACACACACACACACATACACACACACACACGCACATACGAACACACACACACACATACAGACATCATCGTAAAAATAGTAAAATCGTATTGTAAAGACCCTAAAACGTGCTTATTCAATGGAAACTCACCACCGATTTTTTTGACCAAAGACAATACCTTCCTTACCTATAGGTGACGGAAGGTAAAAATCTGATGTGACCAGCACATTACCTTCCGTCAGTTCCATGTATTTTGTACAAATTCCATACAGATTCTAACAGAATATTCTATATTTCCAGTAAAATTATAACAAAAACATATTACCTATGTCAATTGCACTTGACACTGACATCTTTCAATTAGAATTTTCTTAATATAGTAGCTGTTTCCATGGTTATAGCATAGCTGGCTGCTTTATGAAATTTAATTCCTTTATAATTTTTACCCCTCGCTGAGAGAGGTTTTGGATTCATGCTAAAAATCGCATATCCAGATTTTAATATTTAGCACGTTTTAAGGTCCCTACAATCCGATTTTAATATTTTTACGATATCTGTGTATATGTGTGTGTGTGTGGATGTGTGCGGGGAGGTTAGAAGGACGATTTCTCCAAAACTATAATACATAATATCTGTTTAACTACGTATTTCTCAATCGGACATTATTGGGAAGAGCTGCAAAGGTTTTGGTAAAAAAAATCGTCTAAATATTATTTTTTGAATTTTTTTGTAAATTCTCTATCTGATACATATCAATATTTTATTACATCTTTTATAGATTTAGAGATAAAGAAATATTAGGTATATAATAATCTGTTGTAAGCTGACAGATATATGTCAGTGTAATATTTATTTTTAATTTATGTTAATTTTAAATACATTGACAAGATTGCTGATCGCATTTTATATATGTGTAGGATATATAAATTTAAAATTAATTGCAACTTTTTCTTTTATAATTTCAATTTTAATTGTTGTTGTTTCTGACAGATTGTTTATCAGTACGAGACTCAACCTGTCCTCGAATATGTCCACCTCTGGGTGTAGGTGAACCTGTATGCGGTAGTGACGGAGTCATCTACCCCAATCTTTGTGAACTCAGAAAAAAAACATGCGGGAAAGGTAAGTGCCCAAAATGTAGTGTAGTAGTACCACATTCAGTTAATAATTATGGGTAATTTCTCGACTGTGATGTGGATTAGGTGTTAATAATTACTCGGAAGTTCAGTCAAACAACATTTATTCTTACTATACTAACGTTTCGGTGGACCCTTGCACCTTCATCAGGGTCTACAACAATTGTACAACAAAAATGTAATACATACAAAATAGCATGAACATTTAGCTAATCTATTTAAACATTCAAAGAGCATACACACATCCATTTGCTCTAAAAAACAACTGAATAATATGGAAAATAGCTGAAAAAATCCTGTTTAAGGAATGGTGACATTATTGAGACGGACTCCTATTGGTCGTCTGTACATCAATAATAATGTAGCAAGTTGTAGGAATTTAAATAAAATGTAAGGAAATTAATGAAACTCAGTTTGGCCTGAAATTTGCCTTTTTCACCAAAATATACGCTGTTAATGGATGTGTGTATGCTCTTTGAATTCCCTACTTCCATCGAGTCAAGATCTCAGATACATTGAAGATTATATGGAAAATATATTTATCATCGATTAACTTTGCATATATCCTTAACTTAATAAGTATCTAATCTAATAGATGTGGTATAATATTGCTCTAATTATAATCATGCTTACAAATCAAATGCAAATCCCATAATTACCTCCATTTAATTCGTACACGTGACACTGGTAAACCTCACTGGCAGGTTGCTTTGATCTTCATATTAAAACAATCACAGTAATTTATAAAAAGAAACAAATTGAGATAACATAGGCACAATAATTGCTCTCATTTCCTGCAAATAACATTTTAATCATTTCCAGCGACACGCATCTCCATTACAAATAATTGGATTATTGATAATGTTATTGTTTTATTGTAAATATAACAGGAATGTAGAAAAAGTTATCAATTTCCTAAGAACTAATGGTAGAGGTAGTCGTTAGAGAACTTAAATTGCGTAAGTGTAGTGCGGAGTAACATAATTGGAATTAAATATCCGGATGGATTTTTTTCAATATAATAAAACTCTGGAATTAAAAAATATATATGTATAATATTTGTTTAAATATTTAGTCTGTTGTGGCTAACACCTCCCATTTAATTCAATTTTTATTCATGTAAGTACTAACAATTAATTGTTTCTCAACTATACATTACCTGTAAGTAACTTCAGCAAATTTTTGTAAAATATTTTCTTGAATGTGTATAAAAAAATGTATTGCAGATCCCTGATGATTCATTTCGAATCAAAACGTCGGAATGTTAAGTAGATGAAATCTTAATAAACATTTTTCACCAAAACTGCAACTCCAATTATTTATTTTTAACCTTAACATAAAATGAAATTGGCGACAGGTATTGTGCTGGCCACAACATATTTTTTTATTATCGCAATAATTTATTGTTCCATTAATGTTTTGTAATTATTTAATTAAAGTTCATTACTAGCAGTTATAAAAATATTTGAATTAAAACTACAAAAGCTTTACAATTTTGCCAATGGCCTTGTCATCGTGAACATGAATGTAGATTTATTTAAAATTTATAGTGTTACAGAAGAATAGGAATGGTTATTATTTTGATGGATGCTACCGATGCTAGATTAACTCGCACCATCGTTCATCCACATATTGTAACACGAGGGGGTGTTACAGAGGCTCTGATGATGGAGGTCTTGCATTTTTTTACCAACGTTGACAACGACATGATTAACCGAAGGACGAACACACATACACTTGCACTTAACTTTGATGACCGATGAACACTTATATTATGGACACAGACATACTTGATATTACTAATTTCTTTATTTATACATATTTACACTAACACTAATCAATTATAAACTATTAAACTTATTATTGATTGCTAAACTAAACAGACTACATCAAATAAACTAAATAGTTACATTGTAACTCAGCAGCCCGCACTAGAAACTAAAACGCAGACTGCATGTCTCGTCGACATGAGTATCTAAGACCGACTATCTCAAATAAAACGTTACTTTCGTGAGAGGATTATCTCTGAGGGGTTGAAGAGGGTATCATATGGCATTCATATCAAAATATTAGCCCTGCATGTAGGCTGCAATAACTTTTAGACTTAATTGTCAACAATGTCTCTGACAGCTAGACTAAACAGTCAGTTAATAAAAGGTGATAACTATTTCTAAACAGAATGTTGACCAACAAAGATAACAAGTTGAAATATTATTTCTGAAACTATAATTTAGAAAAGATTATAAAAAGTTATTTATTTGGTATTGCTCGCCTTGTCACAACATATAACACTCGACGCATTAATTGGGTTCTGTTATTATTCTAGTATATTGTACTATTAAGCATTCTTGTATCTGACCTCAGTCTCAAGTTTCGTAGACAAGTACCTATCTCATTCATTTCCCTTTTGTTACAAGTGTAACACTTGAACCTCACTGTACAGATGTGTGATGTATCACACTTCTCCATGTCAATTATTTTCTTCTTGCAGGCATCCACCTCTCGCCGGACCCAGATCTCTGCAGCCGAGCCAAGGGCTCGAAATGTGAGCACAGGTGCTCTAACGACAAGGACCCCGTGTGTGGTACAGACGGACGGACCTACCTCAACCGCTGCATGCTTCAGGTGGAAATCTGTAGAGTAGGAATAGCTCTGTCTCATTTAGGATCTTGCAATAATATTTCGGCTCATAGAGAGAACTGTCCTGTTGGCTGTGATCAAGCTCCAGTCGATGGGCCAATCTGTGGTTCAGATGGAAATGTTTATAAAAATACTTGTCAAATGAAACTACTAACCTGCGGGTAAGATTAATACATAGTATAATTTAATTAAAATATTGAAATAATATCAATATAATAAATTTGATAAAAACAACATTAAAATTTATGAATTATATGCAAATAGCAAATAATAATAATATTAATATTTATTGATCAAAAAGTAGACCAAATGCAAGAGTTCAGCAATGCTGTTCTTCCACTCTGCTAATACATAACTGTACAAAATATTATAATAAATTTTAATACAGTGACGGAAATAATCTACAAAATCTATAGTATATATTGCCAGAATAATTAAAATCCCAATTAGAATTACTAGAAGAAAATTTCAAAAACTAAATTTACATAGATAAATAATCATCAAAAAACTCCTGTACTGAATAGTATTCTTTATCAATTAAAAGATTCTTGATGGTAGAAAGCGCTCGCTTTTTCGGTAGAGCCTTTATGCTCTGTGGCAAGCAATTATATATACCTATGAGCACTGTGCTCATAAAAAGTAGTTTTATGCCGTGGTATTTGTAACATAATATTTGTTTGCCTAGTATCATAAGTAGAGCAAATAAAACAACTTAAGTTATTGAAAACATATTTTAATAATTCATATATGTACAATGGTGGGAAAGTTAACAAATTTAACTCTTTGAATTTACCACGACATGACTCTCTAGATTCAATTTTGCATATAATTTGTTACATTAGTCGAGGTATTCTATTCTATCTCTTATATTTCCCGATTTGTGTATAGTTTCACCATCTGGTGTATCGGTCAATCTATTCACCAGTTTCTAACCTTTCTATTGTGTTGACAAATTCATTCAATCTTTCATTGTATTGTGTAGCAGTCACAACGGCAAAAAATACTTGGTGTAGTGAGAGATAAAAACTGAAATTCATGTCACGAGAAAAAAATTAATCATGGGATTCATTTATTCATGTTAAGATTAATTCTATACTTATAGACAAGGAGTAGTTCGAACAAATAAGAAATACTGCCAAACAACACGTCACTGCCGAGAATCTTGTTGGAGAAACGCCAAACCAACTTGTGGATCTGATGGAAAGATATATGCCAATGCTTGCAGAATGAAGAGCAAAAACTGCGGGTAAGTACCCTAATTTCACTTCCAAGGGCGGATTGGACTGGCCATAAAAGTTAGACATTTGATATTTATTGTGTTGTATTATGTTCGACTCTGCCGGTCACCACCCCACATATATATAGCAAATAACAACGACACAGAAAGGTGGCATTTTACATAATACTCCCTCATTGGTGTAAACATTGGTGACGTCATCAGGTGAAAGGAAAGGCGGCAATTTAAATAATACATTTTCAGAGAAATTTTCTCATGAATAAATAGTAATATCTATAATTAAATTGGTTATTTCACACAGAAATACCAAGCTCAGTCTAAGACACACAGTCATAAACATGAACAACAAGAACAATCAAGACAAGAGAAAAAAGTCTACACGAAGTAAGACAATCAGACAACAAGCAACAAGCAGAGTCAAAACTCTGACTTTATACTCTGTAAGGGCAGAAATCAGTGACTCTCAAACCCTTAATTTCGGCTCATTTCATCTAGAAAACTCGAGACAGTATCCAGTTTCTTATGAAACTTATTTTCACTGGGACACCAAGTAACGGACAAATACTTCTAAGAACTCAACAGCTCTGCACAAAAGCTGTACCCTGGAGACTTTTTGTAACATCCCCTGTCATTACCCTGTCTCATAAATACTTCAAACTAAAGAAAACACAAAACTACAAGTTTAACGGAAAAATTCCCACGAAACAAATACGTAATAGTCGCTACGCCAATCTATTACATAAAATTCCCATACCGCCCTTGACTACTCATGCCGCAAAATATCCCATGGCTACTATCATTTTTTATAGAAAACACGTCTTCGAAGTCCCAATGTCATTCTGCCTCGCCCAGACCCAAGAGCGCCACGCAACATCAGCCTCATGCCCGACATCTTGCGACGGAGAGAAAGAGCGCCCAACCTGCGGTTCAGACGGCTACGTCTACACCTCCGACTGCGAACTCAAGCTCCTCAACTGCGGGTACAATACTCACGAGACCAAAAGCCAATTTGTACATTTCTACTCACAGCTTGGTGTTAAACTTTCCAGTTCCCAGAACCGAAGAAAAGTCAGCAGAGTAGACTTCGAGAAGTGCCGACCCAAACTGACCAAGTGCTTGAAGACCAAGTGTGGCGATGAGATTGATCCAGTGTGTGGTACGGATGCAAAGACGTATCAAAATCAGTGTGCGCTTAGTACGGCTACTTGCCTAAAGGGGGTGCAGTTAGCGCATTTGGGCAACTGTACCGGGTTGCAGCAACAGAAAAGTACTACTTGTCCGGAAGTATGCCCCGAAGAAGAAAATCCCGTCTGTGGATCTGATGGCAACGTTTACCGGTGAGTTTTATGTTTGTAAATATCTTTGCTTCTATGATAATTTATTTTTATAAAATGTCCGAGTGGTACCTCAACTTCTACTGTGTGTCTTATGACATTAATAAAAATCTGATGTGGCCAACACAATACCTCCGTTTAACTTAATTTTTATTTATGTAAATACTTAAAATATACAAATATAATAATAATAATAATAATAATATATATATATATATATATATATATATATATATATATATATATCTGTCAGAAATATGTCGTGTTTGGTATTAAATGAAATATATTCTCAATGGCTGTCTAGCAAAATTTTGACAGTTCGATCAACTATTGTTTTTTGACATAAAATTGCCAAAAATATGTCGTGTTTGGTATCAAATGAGAGGTCTTGTTAAGGGCTGTCAGGCACCAGTGTCAAAACTTTGACAGGTCGATCAGATTTTGTCTGAAATTTGTAATAATAAGAATAATGTTAGCGTTAGCACTTCGCGTTTAAAGTATGCCTAGACGGATTGGATTTACGTATAGACTATCATAAAACACTGTCATAATCATTACCAAAGCCAAAAAAATTACATCGCATTTTAATGGCACAAAATTGACCCCTGTGACGCACTCTCCATGCCACCAATAAGTGCCCGTGAGGTGACGCCTGGTAAACGTCCGCACGGTACATATATTCCATTAATACCGATATCTGTGCATGAAGCAGATTGGCACACCCAGCAATGGGTAATATGCCGTGATGAAATATTTATATATTTCTACATATTTCCTTATGCTGGTAACTGTATTACGTTCCTTTCCATATAATTATTGTTCTATTTACTATTTTCTTTGTAAAACTTTTTGAAGAAAAACTATTTTGAGCTTCCAATAAAGTGCCATTTCCGGTTATCTGATTTACATAAAAATCTAATGGTTTCTTTCCATATTTAGAATAAGGTACAAATACAAGGTTTCAAAATTTTCTAAACGATAGTATGATTATTTGAGTTAGAGCGTAAAGAGGATCTGTACACACATACACACACACGCACACACACACACACATACACACACATACACACATGCACACACACACACACACACATACACACATGCACACATGCATACAGACATCATCGTGAAAATGTTAAAATTGGATTGTACGGACCTTAAAACGTGATCATTTAGCAAAATCTCGATATGTGATTTTTAGCATTATTCCTATACCTCCCTTACCCTTACCAAGGGTAGCGGGAGGTAAAAAATTCTAAAACTAATAAAGAATTTAGCCAAGAAAAGTACAATGTAAAAATATAATTTAGTATTTGAATATTTTATTAAAAAGTGATCGTGAATTAAAATTCTAAATTCGAAATGAACACCGTTATATTCAATTTGTAAGCTCAATGCAGAGGGTAAATTGTTTAGTTTTTCACTCAGTTCTTTATAAATTGTATTATGTAGAACAAATTTATGTCTATAAATTTATTTTATCTTTCTACATGTATATACATGGGTCATTTAATTTTCTATAAAATATACTTTTTATTGCAAGCATTTGTATCCTACTATAAATTTACTACTTAAAAACTATTTACATGTTCTTGTGCATGTATTATGTTTCTTTACATGTAAATATGAGCCATATTATATTTTGTGGAAATTATAGTACAATTTAGTTCACAAGAGCAAAGGTCGTAGAATTTATGAGCCAGAGTAATATCATAAAGTTTTAGCTCATTAAAAACGACCTGGTGTAATAGAATTCTTTCCTGGAATAACATAAACCCGTTGAAAATAAAATGAACGTGGTACATTAAGAACGCGTGCAATAGAATACAGAAAAGTGTTTGAAAAATCCAAGAACCGGTCAACCTTGCAAGGAACACAGGCTCGAAGACTATTTCTACCAATTAAGACATTATGCACCCAAGGCCACTTCATATGTGTCGAAATAATAAAACAAATGCAGCACGTGGTCGCAACTGGATGCGGACATTACCAGTTGTACCCAGAGTCGCTTTAAATACAAGATCAAATTTAGGGCCGTTATTATTCAATCTGTATAATTAAATAGTTGACTGTTTTCTTCATTGATATTTTTTTCTTGTATGTAGATGATTTTAAAATATTTAAAATTATTACTTCTTTAACAAATTTGGTTTAAGTTTACATTTATGTTTAAGAATAATAGCAACACGAATATAAGGAAATAGAGCTATATAGTTGTTATATCTCTATTTAAACACTATATATAACTAGGTGTTAACAATTACTCGAATGTTCAGTGAAATAGCATTTATTCTTACTATACAACCTTGCATCTTCTTCAGGGTCTACAACAATTATACAACAAAAATGTAATACCTACAAAATAACATGGACATTATCACACAGTAAGATCTTACAAATTGTTACAATTCATGCACACAAAATACATTCATACAAGACATTCAGTTAATTTATTAAACATAGTACAAAAATTCAAAGAGCATACACACATCCACTTGCTCTAAAAAACGACAACCGGAAAATAGCCGGAAATATCCTGTGTAAGAATTCTGGTGACATCAATTGATACAGACTCCTATTGATCGTCTATACACCAATAATAGTGTAGCAAGTTGTAGGAATTTAAATAAAATGTAAGAAAATTAAAGAAAATCAGTTTGGACTGAAATTTGCCTTTTCCTTTTTGAACTTTTGCGATACAAAAATATTCGCTGCTAAGTCCTTGAATAACATTTCAAAGAACATTTGGAGTAATTCTGCTCTTCCTTCAAAATCTTGAAATTTTCCTGATCAAAAGTGTGTTTTAGTGTCATAATGTGTGTCAGCTGTCCTCCCTTACGGTTTATATAGCACGGCGTACTTTTTCTAGAGCATTCGACGCGATAATAACATCGTATACAAAGGATCAGGCCATTGGAAGTAATTAAACAGGTATAGGTGATGACGTCATCGCTCAGGTTAGGCGCCGTTGTATCAACGTTCGACCAGTGGCGACGGTCGCGTTCTCCTAGAGTCAGTGGCAATAAAATGAAAAATATATTTATGTAATTTACAATTAATGGTTTAATCCTAAAATATATGCTGTTAAGTCATTGAATGACAGTTTTTGCATTGATGTTATTGCAATCATTCCTGATATGTAACATTTCAAGAACCATTACTTCAAACATATGTTTCTTGAAATGAACAAACAATTACACTGACACACACACAACACCCTGAAGAGGAGATTACTATCTCATATACCGGGGCACTACATAACATTTAACATTTAACGCTCTATTGAGATAGTCTACGTCCTCTACGTAAAGCAAAACTATGACAACTCAATCGGCTTTTGTTTTATTTTTTTGCATAAATTTGTGAGAAATACCTCGTGTTTGTTCTCAAATGAGTGGTCGTGTTAAGGGCTGTCAGGCATTAGTGTCAAAACTTTGTCAGGTCAATCGACTTTTATCTGAAATTTGAAATAATGAGAATAATGTTAGCGTTAGCACTTCGCGTTTAAAGTATGCTTAGACGGATTGGATGTACATACAGACTATCATAAAATACTATCGGCGGAGCCCTAGCTAGTACATTTCTATGTTTTTAATTTATTTTTACCTCTCGCTAAGAGAGGTATTGCATTCATGCTAAAAATCGCATATCCAGATTTTATTGAATAAGCACGTTTTAAGGTCCCTACAATCCGATTTTATCATTTTTACGATGATGTCTGTGTGTGTGTGTGTGTGTGTGTGTGTGTGTGTGTGTGTGTGTGTGTGTGGATGTGTGTGTGTATGTGTGTGTGTGTGTGTGGGATGTTGGAAGGACGGTTACTCAAAAACTATAAGACTTTAAATTTTTTTAACTACGTATTTCCCAATCGGACATTCATGGGAAGATCTGAAAAGGTTTTGGTAACAATTGGACAACCGGAAGTAGAAGATTCTTGAAAAAAAATCTTTTAAATAATATTTTTTGAAATTTTTTCTTGATAATATTAAAGAAAAATAAATTCTCTTTCTGATACATTTAAATACTTTACAATATATTCTATAGATTTAGAGATAGAAGAAATATAGTATGTAAAATAATCTGTTATAATAAATTTTACAGCCGAAAGAATGGCCATGGAAAATAGTTGAAAATTTAATTTGTTTGTAACTGACAGATAATGTCAGTGTCAGAAATCCGAAGACATTACTGAAGACTTTTTCTGGGAAGTACATACATTATATTATTTCTTAATGTATTAATAGAATTGGAAACATTTCGAAAAATTAGAAGAGGACAAAATTTCTTCATCAAAAATGAATTTAAAATTAAACAATCTAAATATATATGGAATAGATATATGCGTAAGTAGAATTTTTGGTGTAGAGTGTAGGTATACAAGAAATGTTAAATACAATAGGGAGCGAGCAGTCATATGATTTTGTTGGCCTTGACAAGCAGATATGGGGGCCCATGTCAGAATGATAGCTAGTAATTATGTATATAGATGTCAAATATCATAATTTCTCATTCTAAATTTAGTGATTTTCCAATTCCATGTGGAGCAGAATTAAATGTTAAATATCTAAGGCATACAAGTAAACTTTAAACTCCTGGTGATAAATTAACTACGTAAATTTAGAAAATCTTGAAATTTTTAATGAAAAATTCTAACATTTGACATCTATGTACATAATTACTAATTATCATTCTGAAACGGGCCCACACATTTGCTTGTCAAGCCCAAAAATGTAACATTACCGTTCGCGCCCTATACTTATGTAACCAAAAAAAGGAAGTGGCGAGAGGTATTGTGCTGGCCACAACAGATTTTTTCCTTGTGCTTTGCTATAACAGTGTTACACATTTCTAATTCGTATGTACATGCTTTATGTTGTAGGTCACTGTGTCATCTCCAGAGAGATACGTGCGGGCAAATGGTTGTAGCCGTGCCTTCACATCATTGCAGAACAACTGCGCTCTGCAATGAGATCTGTGGCGAGGAAAAACAGTTTGTTTGTGGCTCCGATAATAAATTCTATCGGAATGAATGTGAAATGAAACGGGATAATTGTGGGTTAGTATTTTTTAGATATTCTACATTCCTCTTTTAATTTTTTGTCCTCCATACTTTTTACGATTGTTTTTCAAAATACAAACAAGTGAATTGTTATTTATTACCTATATACTTTGCCAAGCATCATAAATGTTCTGGAATTCATTATCCACGTTGTAATCAAAATTAAATCATACATCCGACAGTTTATAGTATATAGAGTAGAGCAACTTTGTATTGCACCTTGAAAACCACTGGTTTAAAAAAATATAATCTCTAATCGAAAGTCCCCCTTGGTTTTAATCTCATACGCCATTAGTATATCTTAATTTGTGTTAAGAAAATGTCAATAATGACTAGAAGGAACCATGCAGATTGAGGTTATATAAACTATTCTTTAGCAAACACATCTATGTGGTGCCTATGAAGAGATGCCTAGCCGGCTTCGTGTACAAAGGCTGCCAGAAGATCTGCCCTACTTATTATGACCCAGTCTGCGGCAGCGACGACAAAACATACAGCAATAGTTGCTTCTTAGAGATCGAGAGCTGTAGATCGAGGTCGGCTGTTAGCTTGAAGAACTTCGGCACATGTGCAGAACCCATTCAAGAGCCGCCCAAGAACTACTTATACTGAGTAGGATATACGCGTCTTTACTTATTCAACGTGTAACACACTACACAATATATTAGATATCATATTGATTAAATAATATACCGAGTGATGGCTGCTAGATACTAGGTTATAGGGATTTAACACATCTTACATTTTGCAATTTTAGCAAGATCAAAGTTGTTAATTAAAAGTTACATCAAAACGTTAAAAATTACAAAATTGAAACTATTCACCAAGTGTAGCATAATTGTACTTTGTACAGTTTTTATTATTATTAAACTTTGACAGGTCCATCGGCATTTGTTATTTGCATAAAGTTGTTAAAAATATGTCGTGTTTGGTATCAAATGAAATGTTTTGTAAAGGGCTGTCATGCGGAATTGACAAAATATAGATATCTTGATTGACTTTTGTTTTTTTGAAAAAGTCGTCAGAAATATGTCATGTTTGATATCAAATGAGAGGTCTCGTTAAGGACTGTCAGGTATGTGTGTCAAAAATGTTGATTGGATTTTGTTTTTGGCATAAAGATAATTTATCTGAGAGAAGGGAGAACTTAGGTATCTAAAAAGACTGTTGGCGTTAGCACTTTGAGATTAAAGTATACCTAAACGAATTGGATATACGTATAAATTATCTTAAAACACGGCAAAGCCCTAAGGGAAACTCGGCGTAGCCAATTTTTCGCTAGTTACAAACTAATAGAAAAATTACTACGCAAAAAGGTAAATGCATATTTAAGAAAAATAATCTAAATTTTCTAAGAAATCGAGAGCTCTGCTGTTGTTCTTTAAATGTAATATTTTAACATCAGTTTTATTATCATCAGATCACTTAACTTGAAATATGAAAATAATATGAGGTGTTTACTAACCATCGTTTTGTATTTGTTTATTGTATCGGCCGTCGAAGTTTTATTATTTGAAACCATATTGCAATTAAATTAAAATAAATTGGAAGAGATATGATATCCATAACCTCACTTAAAAGTAACAGTTCGCTACGACACGTTACGACTATTGAATGACGTGTGCTGCTAACCTCAAATGACTTACGACAACCGACTGAATTGTAGAACAGGCCTTAGAAGTTAGGCTAGAGTTAAAATTTATCTTATGTTATGAAGAGTACTGTTTGATGTAAATATTTTACTATGAAAAATCTAATTTCAATAATTAATTAAAATATGTTTAGTGTTTAGATTTTTTGTCTCGGCTAGAGTAGGAAATTGCATAAATTGTTAAATTTTTATGTTTACCCCTAACCACCACCAATCGGTATGTGCCAAGATTGGCAACAAGTTATTCTGCGTATTTTAATTTAATTATAAATTTATTTTAACAGCATCTGATATTATTTTGTAACTTGTTTAACATTTCTGATAAAAATTCAGTCATTTGTTGAGAAATGAATATAAATAGCAAAATAATCGAAGATGGCTAGTAGCATAATACATAGCGCACACAATATGCGCATAAGATTGCCAATCTATACATACTATTTAATCATTAACGACATCTACTATTAAGTTTAATATATTGTGTTCTTTAATACACGTTTAACATACTGGAATGAGCCTTTCTATATTAATATACGGATGGCCGTGATCTAGAATAAGAAGAAGTATAGATAAGTAACTATGTATAAAGGAATTAACATTTCCTCAATGGGTATTTCCTACAAAAAATTCTGAAATTTTATTGTGGTTATAATAGTTTTACATACTTGGTGGTTCATTCGAGTATGTTATGAGTTTCATGTTTTTGCTACGGTTTGGAGTAGGTATCATTTTGTTTTTGTGTATTTAGAAAAATCTCTTGCCCATACACAAGAAAAGAAGTAAATGTTTGCTATGTGTTATTTTTTGTGTAAAAGTTGTATAATAGATTTTTATTGTTTAGGATTAGAATTTTATATATTGTGCCAACTGCCAAGATTTTTCATACTATTTATATTTAACTTTAATTTTAATAGATCTTTAAATGATACATCTTGAGACTAACTATTTAAGTTATATAATTTATTTTTTACTTTTACGAAGCATGTATTTTATATCTGTGAGTAAATTATTATTATAAATATTATAATCTCAATATTTTCCCTTTGTACCTTTTGCTGCGAGATTTATGCCAAAAGATTGGATGATTGACAATAGTTGCCAATGTGAAACTATAATATCCATCTTCTGCAGCCATTTTGAATATTGAATGCTGATTGTTGACATTTGTTAAGTGGTATGTTTGAAGGTTATAATTTTCAAACTTATTTTTATAAATATTGTTAGCTATAGTTAATGCTTTTATATATAATATTTAAAATTGTTCTGTGAAGTAAATTGCAAATTTTAAAAATCCTTTTTGTGGAGAAGATTCTGTAAGTGTTAACAGATTTGACCATGGCTAAATTAATACTATCTGGAATCTAAACACCTACCTATGTTGAAAATACTAATTAATATAAAAAATCGCGGGATTTTTAAAAGATATAAAAAGGTTGAAAGGGTATTCAGGCAAAATGTGGGCAAAATCAAGAACAAATGTTTAAAATAAATAACTAAACAACAGCACTAGAATATTTCACTGTTATTTATGAATAATAAATATATCATTACGGCATATTACCCATTGCTGGGTGTGCCAATCTGCTTTGTATACAGATATCAGTAATGATGAAATATGTATTTATTATTACTAATATATATGTTGAAGAATTTACCCACAAAATAAATAGTAGGTAACATTATTTAATATCTCAGATTTTAGTCACGTCACGTAAGTTGAAGAATGTACACCGCGATGTCGCTAGTTGTACAATTTTGAGACGAGTTACGAGTTCAGCTGTCTGGCTGTCACATTTGTAACCTCACAAAATTTCTTCTACAATTAAAAATGTTTAGAATAAATTTAATAACTTATTTTAAGAAACTTTGTTTAACAAATAAAGTTTATCATGTTTCTCAAACACGTGGCATATCAGCAACAACAAAATGTTTGAAATCAGAAGACAGAAAAGAAATGTTAGCTTCGGTACCAGCGAAGGATGAAGGCACAGAAGGTGAAAAATCTATAGAGATAGATACATTATTGGCAAAGTAAGTTTTAATTTCTGATTATTTAAAATATTGCCTTTTTTATTGTTTACAGTAAAGAAGATCTTTTTCCCGATGAACATACACCAAATAGGTTATTTAACGGGATTCCATTTAAAGAAGTGCCTGTATTTAATATTAAAGTATCTCCAAATAACACAATTTTGAGCCTAACGGATCACAAAGGTATAAATTTGATACAATTGTAAATGTTATTAACTATATTTTTATAGGTGTTCCTAAATTAATAAGATCATGTGGTGTAGAAGGATTTAAAAATACGAGAAAAGGAACAAATATTGCTGCTCAGGCTACTGCGATCAGTATAGGAACAGTAAGTTTTTAAATATTAATAAATTTATTAATGTTTAACCCGATTTTTCTTTTAGAAAGCATTAGAAAGAGGGTGGAAAACTGTTCGAGTACGTGTACGAGGTCTGGGACCAGGAAGAATGGTAAGTTATTAATATTTATAAATAATAAATGTTTAATATATTGTTTTAATTCTTAGTCCGCGATCAAAGGGTTACAAATGAGCGGATTAAATATTATATCTGTAACAGATAGTACTCCTGTTTCGTGGGACCCGCCAAGGCCACGCAAAGCGAAAAAATTGTAAAATAAAAAATATAAATACAATTTTTTATATATATTGTTAGTTTATTACAATAAAATGTTATTTACATTGTCTTATTTCTTCATCTAATATGTGCTGCCATCTATGCTCACTGAAAACTCGATCTATTTTTGTTTTACGCAATTGTTTACGTGTGTCATAAAATAAATGCACAATCAATCGTTTTTTGAGTTATTTGTTTTGATAAATGAAAGTAAGTTGAAAACGAAATTAATTTCTGACGTTGGCAGTTCTGCTTATTGACAGACAGAGATAGCATGTGTGTACTTAGCAATGGCAGCGTCTGTCAGAGTTTCTGTCATGAAATCAGTGTTTTTACTAATTTAATGTGATAATTAAAGTGAACCTGGATACCACAGACAACACTTGGATTCTCCGGAAGCCATGCTCAATGTAAGTGGTGACCTATTTATCTTTTTTATATAAATTAAGCGAATAAACTAAAGTATTTGGTCAGCAATGACATTTAATTGAGGGAATTCAAGGCTTAGTTTTGACATTTCAATAACATTAATTTGTGCAAGTAACATTTATTTAGAGCCCTATATGTTCAAATATCATAGTAATCATTGTTGGAGTCATGTTAAATATCATTTTGACCCTGTAATTATTAGCAATGACAGTGTAAATTCTATCACAGAATGTACTAGCGCGGTATTTTTGATTTTCTCACGGTTGCCCAGGTATGATGACGTCAATAAGTTATTGTTTTTAATTTTTATAATTGTATGAATTTAAAATTGTCTTAAATAAATGACGAGTACATAGGGCAAGTAGATTCTTATTGGATATTACATACTAGATACGACATGTAATTGGCATCATATTTGAATCTATTTTTGAACATTTGTGTCACAAAAATTAAGGACGGTTATTACTAAGGAGGTAGGAATATTGAAAGAAAACAGGAAGTAAATATGTACAGTGTTATTTATATAATATTTATTATGTACAAAAGCATATAGTTTAAATTTTATACAATGTATAAATATAGAAACATTGATTAGTAATATATTTTATCATATTTGTTAAACATTTAAACAAAACGTTAGCGCTAATATTTTACTATTTCTGTTTAAATAACATTGATTACTCAGAACTAATATATATGAACAGGAAGGCAAAATAACTATTACGGCATTTATTTTTCTATTTACATTGTTTTGCATATACAAATAATTTTAGAGGATGTATCATAAATATAATAGCAGTCAGAAGAAGTATATAGCAAAAAACAATAATTAGATAATTACAGGCATATATAAATACAGTTTTAATATATTTATGTGGGTACCTTCATTTTCTAACTAGTAAATATGCAATGAAGGCTGTTATTACAAAATAAAATGGCATGTAGTATTTGTTAACTATATAATTATTATTTATAGAGGTAGGTATGCTGCATTCAGATAGTTATAAAAATTAAAACGGGGTAAAATACTCTATACATATAAATATTTATAACATTCTAGACATTACGACGTTATTATTATTATTTATCATATGGCAATAAATACATAATACAAAAGACAATATAAAATAATTATTTTTGTATTTTATATTTTGTTACGACGTTATTTTTCGAATATATCCGACGTCTATCTAGACGTAGAAATAACATCTTAAAAAGTCATTAATGTAACGTAAAATAATGTCTTAAAATGACATCGAAATAATGTCTTAAAATGACGTCGAAACAACGTTGTAAAATGACGTTCCAATAATGTCTTAAAATGACGTACAGAATCACGCCAGGGGGTGAATCTGCATTCAGAAACGTGATAACAAGTTTTCAATCTAGTAGTGTTTGGAAATATTTCTAGACCTTTGCCATAGATGTCGCTAGTAGTAAAATTGTATAGGCTGCGTTCGGTTTTACGCTCTGAGCGGTCTTCTTGTTCAGCTCTACGTTCGGTTATTAGCTCACGGAGCGCACAGAGCCCGATCTGTTCACTCGTTCTCTAACGAGCAGTTGTCTGGTGCATGTGTATTTAAGCACAAATTTAAAATGTTTGTCGTCAGCAATACAAACAGTGTATATTCTATGTATGAATCAATCAGAAATGTTTAAAATGTATTAATTAGTAATTTTAGGAAACATTTTCTACATAATTTTCAGCTTTAAGTTGCCCATAATCATTTCCACATTCTTAATCAGTATCACCAAAAAACATTCGTAACTCGCGCACAGTACACATGTTAACAATTCTTTATTATTTTCCGTTTTTATTGTGGCGAAAATTAATAAGTGTCAAAATGGCTAGTAAACGCTCTATCCGTTCGGTTATTCAAGCTATAGATCGGAAATCGCAGATGAATCTGTCACGTGATCAGATTGCTCAGAGTGCTCCACAGATTTTCCTAATTTCCTGCTTCCCTTATTATTTTAGGTACAAGAAACGTGAAATAAAAGTTGTAGAGCATAAAATTCTGTATCTGAATCAATAAACAAAATTAATTTTGTGTACCTTGTAACGGCAGAAATTAGGTATGAAACTGTCGAAACCTCAAAAATCTATCATGTTACGGTAATATATTTTTATTAGGTTTAAATTTAAATTTGTTCATTTAAACTGTTAATGTGAATATATATCATTATTGCAATATAGTGCTTTATCATTCAATACAATTAACTTGTAACACTAGAGTTATTCTTCAACATCCTCATCTCTGCCACATTCATTTACTTTTCATTGATACTGACATCTGTCAGTTTGAATTATCTGAATTTAATATCTTTATAATTCTTTAACTCTATCGAATATAAAGTATAAAATGCAATCAAATCGTATAGAGAATAATATATTCTTTAAGTTATAATATATATGTCACTAAATGATATTTAACTGCGCTTTTTCAAGAAAAACTATTAAAATCTTCAAATGAGGGTACTTTCGGTTGACCAATTATAACCAAAATCTAATCACTTCTTCTGGATGTAAACTTGAGGAATACGAAAAAAATATAATTTTTGGAATCGTGGTATTGAAGTTATGCGATCCGAAACCTACGTCACACACACACACACACACACACACACACACACACACACACACACACACACACACACACACACACATACATACACACATACAGACATCATCATAAAAATGGTAAAATCGTATTACATAGACCCTAAAACTTACTTATTCGCTAAAAGGTGATGGAAGGTAAAAAGTCGAAATAATTATTTAATTAATAAATATTACTTAATACTGTTACTCAATTACATCGTCTATAAAATAATAAAATATTCATATTTATTTATGTATGTATGTATGTATGTATGTATGTATGTATGTATGTATGTATGTATGTACATAAATAAGTTTTACTATCCCTACAGTGTTAATTATAAAAAATCGTTTCTATTCGCGGCTACAACATCTGTGAATGAAACAAATGAAAGACACCGTCCCGACAGTTGCACCTGGTGCTTCTGCAGGTGTCTCCAGCAACCGTTACCCGATAGCATTTTGTTTTCGTGTAAAAATGAAAAGCGCGTGTTTACATCCGCTCAATACAGTTACATGTCTTTGTTTTGCTTTCAGAACCAGGTATGTCATGGTTGATCAAATCAGATAAGCAATAAGCTTGTATCTGTCAACAGATAAAATTATTGTAATTGCTAGATAAAATAATTATCTATAACTGGACACGATCTTAATTATGTTTTCCTAAAAGATAATTTTTTTATAGTATTATCTATAAATTTGTTTTATGATAAATTTTTAAATTATATATTAATATATGCATGAAGCACTGAACGAGTAAATATTTGTTTTATAATAATCACGAAGGCTGTGTTTGTGTCGTCATCGATGTTCGTCCACTTTTTAACAAATCTACCCTCTTCCATACTCCTTTTTACCTTCCGTCACCTTTAGGTAAGGAAGGTTCTTTGGTCAAAAAATTCAATGATGAGTTTTTAGTGATTTTTTACCATTTTTACGATGATGTCTGTATGTGTCTGTGTGTGTGTGACACATAATTTTTTCGTATTCCTCAAGTTTACATCCAGAAGAACAAGTGATTAGATTTTGGTTATAATTGATCAACCGGAAGTATCCTCATTTGAAGATTTTAACAGTTAAATATCATTTATTGTGTCCAGCACAATATCGTCCGCCAATCATGTGTATATATAAATTTTCTTGCAAAAGGTTCTAAATTTCCAGCAAAATTATTTCATAAACAAACTATACAAATTGTACTTGACACTGACATCTTCTTCTCTCTTTCCCATTCGTTAGGGGTTGCTATTTTTTCCACTCATTTCTGTGTTGCGTGTCGTTATCATTCAGTTTCTTTTCTCTTAAGACTTCCGCCTTCAACCTTCTATTACTAAGCTATTCATTATTCTTCCAATATATTCTTCATCTCTTCTCATGACATATTCAAACCAATGTAATCGTCTTTCTTGTATCTTTCTGGAAACTTGTAACACTAGAGTTATTTCCTTACCGTATCTTTCCGTGGCTTGAATTATCTGAATATATTAGCAGTTTCCATGGTTAGCATAGCTGTCTGATTTATGAAATTTAATATCTTTATAATTCTTTATTTGAATATGAAGTATACAATGCATCAAATCGTATAGAGAATAATATATTCTTTAAATTATAATAACGTTATATGTCAATAACTCATATTGTTCTTCTGAATGTAAACTTGAGGAATGCAAAAAAAATATAATTTTTGGAATTGTGGTATTGAAGATCCGAAACTTTCGTCACACAGACACACATACATACATAGAGACATCATCGTAAAAATGGTAAAATCATATTATATGGACCCTAAAACATGCTTATTCACTAAAAACTCATCATCGAATTTTTTGACCTAAAGGTGACGGAAGGTAAAAACATATATATATTTTTTTGCAATACCTCATGATATATTTTATATTCTTGTTCAAGTATTCCCTCCAATTTCAAAAACTTTTATATTTATTCACCGTAATGAATGCTGTAGACAGTGTAATGAATGCTGCAGACAAATTACTATTACTGCAAGAATAACAATAGAAATTATTATTGTTATAATTGGTTGTTTCAAGGCTGTGCGTCTTGCCGTGCAAACCGTCACGTCAGTCACACTTCCTCACTGTCGCTCACCTGGTTGACTTCCGGGCGCGAGTCGCACGCCAGGTGTCGCTCAGTATGTCCGGCACGCCGTCGGAAGCCATGCCCCAGGCTACTCTATTCTCTTCCCCTCCTTATGCCGCCATTTCACACCGGATATAACTGTACGCAAGGAATGCATAAGATAGTGAAATTACAAGAATGGGGAATTTAGTCATAGTGAATTAAATGAATCGTGTTTAACAAAAAAAAAATCAAATCCGAACAGTTACGTGCTTTTTGTGGTTCTTTATAGTTTCAAGTCGAAAGAAGACGAGGAACTTTTTCAAATATTTCAGACTAAATTTAAAGGTCGTCAGCTTATAAAAAATTTAAAAAAATATTACAGACTTATTTTGATAGGTAAAAGAAGGAATTGAAATACAATTATTAATATAATAGTAAAAAAATCATGTAGTACGCGAAACTATATTAGGCGGGTAAAGAGAAATTGCATAGGGCTGGATTCTAGAATACCCATTTCCTTGAAATTCCATTTTTTACCTCTCGCTAAGAGAGGATTGGATTCATGCTAAAAATCGTATATCCAGATTTTAATGATTAAGCACTTTTTAAGGTCCATACAATTCGATTTTAATATTTTCACGATACTGTGTGTGTGTGTGTGTGTGTATGTAAGTGTGTGTGGGGG
Organism: Harpalus rufipes; assembly: GCA_951394225.1. Lineage (NCBI taxonomy): Eukaryota > Metazoa > Arthropoda > Insecta > Coleoptera > Carabidae > Harpalus > Harpalus rufipes. The sequence continues at coordinate 1,398,333 of OX596281.1, forward strand.
AGGGTATTGGAAGGATGATTTCTCAAAAACTATAATACTGTTTAACAACGTAATTCTCAATCGGACATTTGACATCTTTGTACATTATTACTAATTGTTTTTATTCAAAATATATATATATATATATATATATATATATATATATATATATATATATATATATATATATATATATATATATATATTAAACAAAGCATTCTTATTTTCAAGTATATATGAAAATATAATGTAAACATAAAATATAGAAAACATATGATGGTTAATAAATAATCAATATTTACTGTCGATCATATTGTCATATATGGATACATACATGAATAACATGACATATATTTATTTTTATCCACTTATTTTATATAGAATAAAATAAATATGACGTGATACTGTTTATCATTAACGTATCATTTTATATATCGTATTATATTAATCATTTATAAATTCATATGATATTGTGAGCAGAGGAAATTATGTCAATAGTAAATGATGAGTAAGAAGAGTATAAATATGTGAAATTTTCAACAGTTAGACATAAACCTTGAATTTTATTGTGGAGTGCTATTAATAATCTATTTAGGTCGTTATTAATTCATCTAGTTAGGAACAGCAACAGGAAATTAGAGGAAGAATTTTCATCATAATGATGTTTTGTTCATGTTTTGATGGATATTTAGATAGCTATCAATTCTCATTTGAATAGATTTACATAGATTAGGTGCAGTTTTACGGTCGTCTTTAGTTAATTACGGCTTTGAAATTTCCCTTCATTATCGAATTTTATGTTCAAGTTCGAACATACCTTTATTTAACACAATTTTTGTAAAACAGCAATATGAGAATATACTCGTAGATGTAGAAATTTTATACATGGTACGGGCAATTGTTTCAATAAAAATACAACGTATCCGATACAAATTGCGTGCTATTTTTGAATACATACGAAGGTGGATTCAAAAGTTATATATATATATATATATATATATATATATATATATATATATATATATATATATATATATATATATTCCCTCCCGAAAATAGTTTTCTTTGAAGCATTTACTGCTTCGATGGCTTCTTCGTTGGATCGAAATCCCTTTCCAGCGAGTATCGTTTTGATTTTGATTTCAAACCTCAGTTCGGTCAATTTTTGTTGAGCAATACGACTTGAATGAGCTGGCGCATTGTCGTGATGAAAAAAGATCTTTTTCTTTGCCATTTCCGGGCGTTTTTCTTGAATTGCTTCTTTCAGCTTGTTTAAAAGTGTGGCGTAGTATTGTCCAGTTATAGTTTTTCCTTTATCAAGATAATCAATTAGCAGAAAGCCTTTGGCGTCCCAAAAGACTGACGCCATCACCTTTCCTGCCGATTGAACTAACTTCGCTTTCTTCGGGGCCGACTCACCATGACCAATCCATGCTTTCGACTAAATTTTCGTCTATGGAGTGTAGTGGTGTATCCAAGTTTCATCCATCTTTTAAAATCGACCAGATTTTTCGTAAACAACTCCAAATTTTCGGCTGAAGTTCCTTCGTTGCCGTCTTTCCTTCCAAATAAAAAAAATGATCACCGCACGAACTTCGTTTTTATCCATTATCGATTTAACGCTAGGTAGATCGACAGAGACGCTTTTCACGATTAGACTGATAGACAGATTGTACTGAAATTTCTTGACAGATCATATGAACAGTTAAACAAAACAACGACATAAGTTTGTTTTCGAAAAACTAAGGCCGTCTCTGTGATTCTGAAAACTTTTCAATCCATCTTTCGAAATATGAATTACACATTATTGATTTCATATTGTGAATAAATTAGTATACAAACTTTAGTGAAAAGTTTCATTACGTCCGGGCTATAGTTAACCTCGCCTTGGTTAGCTATTTTCGCCCTCGAGAGTAATGAAACACTTTCCACCTCTGTGAGTAATATACTATGTCGTAATATAGATTCTTCAATTACGTGTTTATCTACAAAAAATCTGGAGATATTAAATTGGGTTGCTTATCAATTATAATATCTTCCTTATATTTACTGAAGCGATCGATAAACTTGTGTACAATTTGATATTTAACTAAATAATACTTGCAAAATAGGAATTTAAATAGTATTTTTTTTTTAAACCAGGGACCTGAACCGAAATATATGTATGGTTCAGGTTCGGTTCGGGTTCAGGAAATAAATGTCGGTTCAGGTTCAGTTTCGGTTCAAGAAAATAAAAATTATAACGATTCATTGGTTCAGAGCAATAAACAAAAGAAAATGATTATATTTATTAATTTTAAAATCACATTAAAAATGTATTTTTAATTGTATATTTGATTGACCTCTGAACCGAATCTGAATATAAAACGGTTTAAACACGGTTCAGGTTTATTGACTTTGGCAAATAAAGGTTCGATTCGGGTTCTGGTTCATCAAAAATTCGGGTTTTTGGTTCAGGTTCGGGTTCAGTTTCAGGTCCCTGTTTGAAACGGGGAAAGATTTCCAGTATTAAATGTCTGTTTCTATTTCCACCCCGTTGTGCGATTGGGAGAGTTGAAAAACTTAAACTAATTAGAAAAAAATACTCCCTTGGTAATTGTCGAATGCAATAATGGTTTTCCTTCCCATTTCCCAACCTGTGAATGCCACATTCCGGGAATCCTTTTTAGGGTGGGGGTAGGTCCTGCGCATTGCGTCGGCGCCACTGCGCCCGTGCCCCCCTCCACCCCACCCCGCCAGCGACGCCACTGTCTAACACTCCGTCTCCCCCACGCACACACATCACACACGCGTAGCGTTTGTTTTATCAAAACGAACAAGTGACAAACACTACGCTCCATGGGGACATGGAAACATTTTTTGTGCGCTTTTCTATGACAGCTGTGACAGTTGAATTGCCTAGCGCAAATAAGTAACAGTGAAGTAATAGAAGTGTTGTCATTAAATATTTTATTGTGAATTGAAACGGGTTGTGATTTTTGTATAATTAGTTTGTAACTGTAGCGTGTGAAAATGAGAAACTTTCTTTGGTATTTAAGCCCGGGAACCAAATAAAAACTGTTCATACGCTATGTACTATTCAAGGACGGTAGATTATTGCAGGTGTTGATATTAAATTTCTCAGTGAACTGTCAAACATTCTGCGCAATTTTTACAACAAATTGACTAATTATTGTGTTAGTGTAATAAGTGCAAGTGTGGTGTATTATTATGTGAAATAGTGCGGTAAAAATGATGACTTCCTAGTGCCGGCTAAAGCCGATGTTTTTGACAAAAGTGTTGGCCGCACTACAATGATGGTGGAACGAGTGGATGGATTTTTGATGTACCGGAGACCCGTGTACCGGATCTTCCAGTATTTGGAAACGTAAGTTACAACCCTAACCTTACGCAACAAACATGTAACCTTACCCTGAAAGTTTAATAAATTCTAAAAATAATATGTTGTGTAATATTGTAAAATTGTATATAGTAAATTGTAATAGTACCAAATGCATTTATAGATTTATAAGGGGTATTACTACAATAATGCAACGTGTTATCGTGATATCTGCAGCATTTTTATAGCGGAATCTATATTTACTGAACAGAGCTAAGTTATAGTGTTTATTTCCACATGATTTATTTGTAAATGAAAAAATATTGTATTGGGATTAGACCCAGTGGAGTAATGCTAAAAAACGCATATCCAGATTTTAATGATTAAGTACGTTTTAAGGTCCCTACAATCCGATTTTAATATATTAACGATGATGTATGTGTGTGTGTATGTGTGTGGGAAGAGCTGAAAAGATTTTGGTAATAATTGGACAACCGGAAGTAGCAAATTAAAAAAAAACTTTTGTTTTAATTTTTGAAAAATTTACTTCTTGCTTGTCTTAAAGAAGAGTAAATTCTCTATCTGATACATATAAATATTTTATTATATCTTTTATACATTTAGAAATAAAGAAATATAAGGTATATAATAATCTGTTGTAATAAATCTCACAGCCCAAATAATGTCATGGAAATCATTTCAAAAATTAAAGTCAGTGTCAAAAATCCAGAGACATTACTGTAGATTTTTTTTGGGAAGTACATACATTATATTATTTCTTATTGTATTAATAGTTAAATATTTAAAATTATAGGTATATTATAATATACCCTTCAAAAATATTGTCAATTCCAACAAAGAATTGGAAACATTTCGAAAATTTAGAAGAGTAGGACAAAATTTCTTCATGGAATGAATTTAAAATTAAAATATTTAAAAAAAAAATGTAAATAGAATTTTTGATGTAGATTGTAGGTATACAAAAAATATTAAAAACAATAGGGTGCGAGCAGTCATGTGGTTTTGTTGGCCTTGACAAGCCCGTGTCTGAACAATAGCAAGTACTTATGTACATAGATGTTAAATATCATAATTAACTTCGTGAATTTAGAAAATCTTGAATTTTTTAATTAAAAATTCTAACATTTGACATCTATATACTTAATTATTAATTGTCATTTTGACACGGGCCCCCATATCTGCTTGTCAAGACCAGCAATGTCACATGGCTGCTCGCGCCCTAAATTTATGTAACCAAAAACGGAAGTGGCTAGAGGTATTGTGCTGGCCACAACAGATTTTTATTTATTTATTTAAACTACATTGTATTCACGGGTACTTAAAATACGTGTTTACCTTATTAAAAACACGGATATAACGTAAAATTTGATAGAATATGAATTTTAAATAATGCATTGCAATATGCAAACATTGTTCTTGGCTCAAGTGTTTATTATTTTAATATAAAATAACGTTGTTTTATTTTAAAATATGTTATATTTATTTTACAAATATCCTTTGTTGTTGTAAGAATTTTTCATTGTGTTATAAAATATTAATAAATAATTAAATATATTGTCGTGCTGTTTTTGCCATAATCTTGGCTCTGAAAATGTTATGCATTTAAACATAGTTTACTATACACTGTTTATTTAATTTTAAAGAGCTGTTACACAAGATGATATTTCACATATGGAAATGAAAGTACACCATCTGGGATATAAAAAGAATGACAATAAAATAAACAAAATTTTAGGTACATAAAATATGTGAAAGCAATAAATATAAACTTTATAGATGTGTTTCGTACTGCGTAAAGAGGAAACATTAAAAGTATTGGACATATGTTTAATAACATTAACAATGTTATTTTTATATGTGTGTGACTGATTATTTTATTTTTGGGAAAGATTAACTTTTAAAAACTGAAATATGAATTTTAAACAATATGTAATTATTATTTTCAGTACTTGGTATTAAAAAATTTTTGGGTTGATCGTTTATTTCTGGATTCTATTAATGTATTGATAATCGTTTAGTAATGTCCCCTATTAATGAATGACGTTACAAAATCGTTTATTAATGAGCCGTGCTAATGAATGAATTTTATGGATGTTCTTCAAATTAATAAACCGTAAAATATTTGTAATTAACAATAGTATTAATATCTCAATTAAAACTATTCAATTATTAATCGCCAGTATTGATACACCGTATTGATAAATAACTGTAATAGCAGTTATTACAAATTAATTGTTATAGTTGCATAATAATATAATTAATCTGAATGGCAATATTTTTAAATTGTTTATATCTAATTTGTTTATAAAAATATCGTTCATATATACATGTGATATAACTTCATTATTCGTTATCTGTAATTAAAGTGCAATCAGTTTACAAAATTGTATATATATGTAGTTCAATATTTGTTTAATATATTAGATAAATTTTCAAATCTTAAACGTTAAAAAAAAGTTAAACTAGTTTTGGTTCATGAAAATTAAAAAAAAGATAATAACTCCGAAATTAAATTAAAGCACTGCAGACACGTCGTTTAGAAGATCTATAAGCACACTGTTTTATACAATGTATTAATGTACAGATGTTTTTTACCTTTATAGGTAAGGAGGTATTGTCTGCTCAACAAATGACGAGTTTTTAATGAATAAGCAGGTTTTAGGGTCCATATAATACGATTTTACCATTTTTACGATGTTGTCTGTATATGTATTATGTATGTATGTGTCTGTGTGTATGTGTGACGAAAGTTTCGGATCACGTAACTTCAATACCACGATTCCAAAAATTATATTTTTTTCGTATTCCTCAAGTTCACATCCAGAAGAAGTGATTAAATTTTGGTTATAATTGGTTAACCGGTTGAAGATTTTAACAGTTTTTTTAAAAAACAATCAGACAGTTATGCTAACCATGGAAACTGCTAATATATTCAGATAATTCAAGACACGGAAAGATACTATAAGGAAATAACTCTAGTGTTAGAAGTTTCTATAAAGGTACAAGAGAGACGATTACATTGGTTTGAACATGTCATGAGGAGAGATGAAGAATATATTAGAAGAAGAGTGAATAGCTGAGTAGTAGCAGGTTGAAGAAACAGAGGAAGACCAAAGATAAGATGGAGGGACTGTATTGCAGAAGACTTCAGAGAAAATGATCTGAATGAGGACGACAACAAATGGGAAAAGCTAAAGAAGAAAATGTCAGTGTCAAGTGCAATTTTCGTAGTTTGTTTATGAAATAATTTTACTGGAAATTTAGAATCTTTTGCAAGAAAATTTATGTATGGAATTTATACATACTACACAGGATTGACTGAAGATATTGTGCTGGCCACATCAGATTTTTTATTTTATTTATCTTTTAGTTCTGATAATATTCTCGTAGTAGTTTTCTGCGAATCGCCGCAACCAACTTCAAAGTTACGTCTTCGGGGTTGTTGACAGCTGTTAAGATAATGTAATTATTGTATTGAGGTATTAGAACAATGCTTACATGCTATAAGAAGCATAGCCGTCTAAGTGCGTTAACTATGTGCATAAATTACCTGTTCAGTGACCCTGGTCACTTTATATAGCCGGAAAACTGTGGCTCTCAATGCGGTTGGCTATCGATAGTGTTTTGTTTTTCTCAGCAGGAGGCTATCATCAGCTGCTGCTATGATATAATTTCTATAAATAATGGCTAATGACACGTCTGTTTCCTAAAATAATCGTAGACGGTTGTTTATTACTATTGTACGATGGAGATCACACTTGATATATGCTAACATGAGCAATGAGATATAAGATTATTATTGATACATGTGTTGTATCGCGTTGTAGATAATAATAAATTAATATGGGATGTGTTGTGCTATAGTTAATTAACTTTATGGTGATAATATTTCGAAATCAATTATATTTTATTGTATTAACGGTACTCGGAACATAACGATTAGTTTAGAGTAATTTTAAAATATCTTCCAATTAAAAAATAAATAATATACACTCGTGGCCAAAAAAAAACGGGCACTTAAAAAAAAAGTTTTTATCGTTTTCAAACAAACAAAATATGGGTTTATTTATTATTTTTTGTTAAATTATGAGTAACTGATCTGTAAAGTAAAATTAGAAAATCAACACATTTAGCAAACACTTTATTTATTAAGAATAGTAACTGAAACAGAAAAATGAACAAAAGTAGCAAAATTATTTTTCTTTATTAATTTGGTTTTATAGCTAAGGTACGATTTATTTTGAGTAAGTAATAGTGTGTCTCCCCGAACTGTAAAGACTTCTACTACATGGTTTGGTAACTCTTCACGAACATCTGTCACTTGGCAAAAGACGATAGTTGGTAATACGACCCATTCTTGTAGTACAAATATTGTTATAAATCGATGTTTAAACGGGTTTGTAATGCATAATGTACCTGATATTCGTCATCTGATGTATAAGCTATTTCTTGTTAAATTTAACAATTTTTATGCCGGTTATTGAAAATATTCGTTAAAATTGTTAGTTAATGTATAAAAACAAATTCGTACTATGTTCTTTAATATTGTAATTGGCAATTGTTTTGAAGCAAGTCCGTGTTTTGCTATCAGCAACCACAATTTCTGTAAAAATCGTGGTTTTCATAAGTACACCCGTTGTGGTTTTTTATCACAAAAAATATATCGGACAATGGATGGATAAACAATAAAAAACGCAACACTGCAAATGATTTTTGAAACAATTTTTGTTACAAATGCTTTAAACATGAGTAATTCTTTGGTTAAAGAAAAAGCAGATACGAATATGAGTATGGCACTTTTTACCTTTCGTCACCTTTAGGCAAGGAAGGTATTGTCTTTGGTCAAAAAATTTGGTGGTGAGTTTTTATTGAATAAGCACGTTTTACAATTTTTACGGCCCAAACTCATAATAATTCGGCTAGTTTACATTTTCAACAAATTATAAAATCTACAATGATTAGGAATTTCTACAAAATTCTATATATATATATATATATATATATATATATATATATATATATATATATATATATATATATATATATATACAGTGGAGTCCGGATATAATGAACCCGCTTTTAGTGAACTTCCGGCTAAAGTGAACGCTACTTTAGGTATCCTAATTTTTTCCCATAAGACTAATACAAATTTTATCCGCTTATAATGAACCCGCTTATAATGAACTTCCGGATAAAGTGAACCGAATTTTATTAACTTAAGGTATAAAATTTCCGTTTATAGTAAACTTTTATAATGACAACAAACACACAACAGATGGAAACACAAGAGATCGAAAGAATCGACGTACGAGAGGTAGTAAAACCAGAACGATAGACTAGAGAGTATGTCGAGGCGTCGCTTGCGCAGTACGCTTCCCTGAAATTTTCCCCATAATCCCCATGCGTCCATCCCCATAAAATTACCGATACTCACATTTTTTTACAATCACGCGAAGTTCCAGCTCAAGTTTGGGATAGTTTTGTGCCCTTGAAAACTATATAAATAACATTCGTTTTTCTAGCATTCATGTACAAACTAAAATTTCCGACTATCTTAAGTAGTTTATAATACATATAAATATGTTTTTTTTAATAATTTATAAATACTACATACACATGATGTAACCGTATAAAATAAATAAATACATACATATGTTAAACGTACAATTAACACGAGAAATTTTATTTTGCTTTTTAGTGAACCTCGGATATAGTGAACCAGTCTTAATGCATTTTCAAGTTCACTATATCCGGACTCCACTGTGTATATATATATATATATATATATATATATGTACCCTTAAAACTTTAAAAAAACTGTGAGCCAAATGACTGGTGATAATAGTTCGACCGGCATTTTAAGGATCATCTTCCAGATTTGGCTTGTACTGCAACCCATTTCTTTTAGCACAATGAAAAACAACTTCATAAAAATCCAGTACGTACAGTAATAACTACCTTGCAAGACAAGTACAGGGCTTAAGAGTACAATACCTAATAGAATTAAAGTTGGTATTACTAATAAAGGCGATGTAACCTAATATTAGCCGGCCGAACTAATATGACTTTGTTGTGTTTGTGTTATAATTTTACTGGAAATATAGTATCTTAACTGCTTGTCAAGGCCAACAATGTCGCATGACTGCTCGCGCCCTATTGTATTTAACATTTCTTGTATACCTACAATCTACATCAAAATTCTACTTATATTAATCTTTTTAATTAATTTTATAATTTTAAATATTTAACTATGAATACAATACTTCCGGTTGTCCAATTATTACCAAAACCTTTTCAGCTCTTCCCAGTAATGTCCGCTTGAGAAATACGTAGTTAAACAGATATTAAGTAATATAGTTTTTGAGAAATTGTCCTTTCAACATCCCCACACACACACATACATCGTAAAAATATTTAAATCAGGTTGTATGGACCTTAAAACGTGCTTATAAAATCTGGATAGCATAAATCCAATAACTATCTTAGCGAGAGGTAAAAACGATTTTAATTTATTATGTTCTTTATAAAACCGAGGGTAAATATTTTTTCTTTACAAATGTGGCAACTTTTATTGAACGGGTAGTATATCATCATGGTTTAAATATTATATTACCCATTACTGGGTGTGCCTGTCCGCCCGTTCTTACAGTTAATATTAAATAGGTGTATATAAAATCTGAATGATATTTATTTCATTTTGCTTTTATAGCAGAGATATTATACTCGTACTGCTCTATTTTACTGAAATGTTCCGCAAGTACATTAGCATTTCTGTGGCGGATTGGTAACATTAAAATTTCTATTGAAATTCCTTTCGCATAACAGACCGATGTATCATCCACATTGTGGGATAATCTCTCTTGCGGCGTAGCGCGGGAACCAGTTCATATCTCACCCCTTGTAGGACACTCTAGTCGTTGTTTCACTAAAAAACACACATAATTTACGAGGAGAAAATGGGAGACCGTGTTTAAGTAAGACCTTATGCACACAGCCCCTGTGTTACATACACGGCTATTTTACATATGGAAGGAAGGTTTGATAAAATTGCTATCACCATACTGCGGGAACTTTGACGTAGATGAATGAGAATTTTTTATTTTAACTACTTACCTGATTAATGATAGATATGTGTCTGGAGTTAGTATAGAAATTGACAGTTAACAGTTATTGCAAGAAATATTTTCGAATCAACTACAGGTGCCTCTCTATAACTTGAATTCGCAAGGGGTATGTGCATTTGTTCGAGTTAAAGAGATTTCGAACTAGAGAGAGAAAAAAAAGAACATTTATTTATTTATTTATTAATACATACAAATACAGAAACGAATGAGTTGAACTGTAATATAAGAAATTTAACAAGTGACAATCCAAAAAATATTTTGTTAATATATTCTTAAATTTAGATAAGGAGTCGCCAATATGTCAATGTCATTAGTACATGATACACTGTTATATGCTACACAGAGTTGTCTTTTTGGAGATTTCAATTCATAATTAGTCCTAGCTGTTTTTCAATGAAATGGTACTATATTTCTTGAAGTGACTCATGGAATGTGAAATGGTATTAGCTCAAGATTACATGTGTCATCAATACAACTATTAATTAATTTGTATAAGTAGAGAGATAATTCTAAATTTCTTCTTCTACTTAATGGCACCAAGTTCACTTCAGGCAATAAAATAGAATAATCATGGGTAAAGATAGGATATTGTCCATGTATTTTAAAATAACAATATTTGATGAATTTATGCTGGACAGACTCAATCTTGATAATATTTATGATATATTTGATTCCAGAATTGTAAACAATATTCTAGCTTAGAGCGGACAAATGCATAATACAAGCTTTTGAGTGTAGTTGTTTTACAGAAAGACCGACAATTTCTAATTACAAATCTAAGATTTTACGGTAGTCTCAATGTGTACATTTGTATAAAATACAATTGTTTAAAAAATGTGTAGGGTGGAGTGAAATTATGAAAGTTGGAATTTATAGTTGACTTAGTAGGGATTTGTGCTCTACGGTGAGTTGTTTATTTGTAGTAATATTAAATCCATAAACGGTATCGAGGGGCAAACGCGTCTAAGGGCCGGTTGTACAAACATAGGTTTATCTTATACTTAACTGAACCTAAGTTCAGCTGAGCTGAGGTTCAACTTTACATTCTGTTGTACAAAATGAATTAAATTAAGGTTCAACTAAACCTGAGCTTAGCTTGAAAATATAAAAATAATTTACGTTGGTTTCTGGAAAGACACAAGAGAGACGATTACATTGGTTTTAACATGTCATGAGGAGAGGAAGAGAAACAGAGGAAGACCAAAGATAAGATGGAAGGATTGTATTTCGGAAGACTTGAGAGAAAAAGAACTGAATGAGGACGACACACAAAACAGAAATGAGTGAAAGAATAAAATAAAACATAGCAACCCTTAACGAATGAGAAAAGCTAGAGAAGAAGATGTCAGTGTCAAGTGCAATTTGCATAGTTTATGAAATAATTATACTGGAAATCGGTTCGTTAAATAAATACTGTTTAGTTTCCCAGCAACTAAAAACATTAGCGAGTTAGTGTTGTAGAAAGATGTTGCACCACAAACAAACTACCCTCAGAACTCATCGCCGACTAGATAAACTAAACAAACTTCGATGATTCGAATTGACATTCAACTTACACTATGCATGTACAGAGCTCAAAATAAATACAGACTGCAAACTCGGGACTTGTTGGAAGCCTGCAGTCATTCAAATCTAAATATTTTATTTCCAGAACAATTATTTTGACATTTGGCATTAAAAATTTTCGTATGAATCAATTTTATATCGCTTGTAATTTGTACCTTTCGTTACTTTTAGGTAAGGAAAGTATTGTCTTTGGTCAAAAACTTCAATGATGAGGATGTAAAGTAGATGTTGGGAAAGATACGGTGAGGAAATAACTGTACTGTTACAAGTTTATAGAAAGATACAAGAGTGACGATTACATAGGTTTGAACATGTCATGAGGAGAGATGAAGAATATATTAAAAGAAGAATAGCTTATTAATAGCAGGTTGAAGAGACAGAGGAAGATCAAAGATAAGATGGAAGGACTGTATTGCGGAAGCCTTGAGAGAAAAGGAACTGAATGAGAACGACACGCAAAACAGAAATGAGTGGAAGAAGAAAATAAAAAATAGCGACTCATAACGAATGGAAAAAGCTAAAGAAGATGCCATTGTCAAGTGTAATTTGCCAAGTTTGTTTATGAAATAATTTTACTGGAAATTTAGAATCTTTTCCACAACAGATTTTTTCATCTTTATTCAAATCTGTCAGTTAAATCATCTTATCAGAATATAAATGGACACATTCATCTGTAGACTACAACGAAAAAATTGTAATTTGCAATATGCGTGTTTTGTTATCATTATCAGTGACCTGATATAGTATAACATAACCTATAACCCATAATATATTTTTATTTTGTACTCAATACACAATATTTAGTGACTATTACAGATAATCATTCTTTGTTTAACAACACAATTACATACAAGAAACATGAAATTCATGCATAATATAACAATCAGTACAATGATATTTTGAACACAATCCGAGTCATCATTAGAATAGTTATGAAAACGTGTACAAAGTACTGTTATAAAAATTATTATTGGAAAGAAATGCATCCTGCACCTCCATGAATTCTAAAACTTATTCAACGCACTGTGCATAAATGAATACAATTCTAGGAAGTGCTTGCATGAAGTAATTTTTGTAATTATTTATAATGAAACCTGAGTTATAAGTTTACTGGAAACAAATTCCTCAAACGATTTTTAATAATGAAAAAATTGCAATTAAATATGATATCGTTGAAAAACAGCTGATTTTCCCCGCCCCGTCCCTCGCCCAGTGACGTATACACTTCAACGGCCATTTTGTTTTTCATACTAGATTCTAAACATCCAAGTGAACTTGTAAAGATAACCTGAAATTTATAAAAGTAAACATGTGGTTGAAATGTTATCAACGTTATTTTGTGAATATTTTACAATATATTCAGTGTCTCACGTGCGCTAATATAGCTAAACAAACTTAGGGCGAGCGTCTAATCTTAATTTTTTATAAAGTGAAACTAGCGCAGCTGATGTGACGCGTGAATACCTTCAGGCCAAATGGAAATTATATTTATAAAAATAAGTAAAATGGTATTATATTAAAATATTCTAGCATTTCTTTCAAATGTTTAGATATGTAATTCTCAATTTATAGTCTATATGTTTATACCTTCCGTCACCTTTAGGTAAGGAAGGTATTGTCTTTGGTCAAAATATAATACGATTTTACCGTTTTTAAGATGATGTCTGTATGTATGTGTGTCTGTGTGTGATGAAAGTTTTGGCTCGCATAACTTCAATACCATGATTCCAAAAATTATATTTTTTTTGTATTCCTCAAGTTTACATCCAAAAGAAGAGGTGATTACATTTTGGTTATGGTTGGTCAACCGGAAGTATCCTCAATTGAAGATTTTAACAGTTTTTCTTGAAAAACTCAGTTATTAATATAGGTAACTTAAAAAATTATAAAGATATTAAATTTTATAAATCAGCCAGCTATGCTAATTATGAAAATTTGCTAATATATTCAGATAATTCAAATGGACAGATGTCAGTATCAATGAAAAGTAAATGAATGTGGCAGAGATGAGGATGTTGAGATAGGTGTTGGGGATAATGACGGCAAGGAATGAATGAATAAGGGAAATAACTCTAGTGTTAGAAGTTTCTAGAAAGATATTAGAGCAAAATAAAATGGAAGGACTTGAGGGAACAGGAATTGAATGAGAATAACACGCAAAACAGAAATGAGTGGAAGAAAAAAATAAAAAATAGCGACCCTTAACGAATAGGAAAGGCTAAAGAAGAAGTTGTCAGTGTCAATTTGCATAGTTTGTTTATCACATAATTTTTCTGGAAATTTAGAATCCTTTGCAAAAAAAATTATGTATGGAATTTATACATAATACACTAGATTGGCAGAAGATACTGTGCTGGCCACATATGACCAACACACGAGGAATAATAATTTTGTGTATTATTGTAATCATTTTCATTATTATTGTCATAAATATAGGTGTCACATTTCAAATATTAATTTTGCAATTTTAGTCGTCGTTTATTTACCGTTATTTTATATTAGGTTTGTTCGTTCCGCTATGCTGTGTTTCGCGATTTACTGTCTATCGCCGCGGTAATAAAGTTACTAAAAATTATTTTTCTGTTCGATCCATTTGAGTTAAATTATTTCGTTATTTTCGAAGATACTTCAGGCTGTGTTATATATAAAGGTTAAGTATATTATTCCATTTTCCATTATTTCAATTGTTTACTATTCAGGTGCGTGAAGTTGGTTGGCACCAAGGTACGAAAATGGATTTAATAGTTTCCAGAACTACGGAGCAAGCTTTGGATTTTGGAAAGCAATCTTTTATTTAACTCTTCATATGAACTGTCAAGAAATTTTAATACAATCGGTGTAATCGTGACAGTGTAACACTAGGGGGTGTTACAGAAACAATGATGATGGTGGTCTTGCATTTCTTTTACCAACGTTTACCACGACGACACATACACTTACACTTAATTTCGATGGACGATGAGCACTTGCACACACTTATATTATAGACACAGACATTATTAATATTACTAACTTCTTTATTTACACATATTTACATTAACAATCAATTATTAACTATTAAACTTATTATTATTGATTACTAAACTAAGCATAACTAAATCAAATGAACTAAATAGTTACATTGTAACTCAGCAGGCAGGCGTTTAGCCCGCGCCAGAAACTGAAACACAGACTACATGTCTCATCGATATGAGTATTTAAGACCGACTACTTCAAACAAAACGTTACTTTCATGAGAGGATTATCTCTGAGGGGTTGAAGAGGGTATCATATGGCATCCATATCAAAATATCAACCCTGCACGTAGGCTTGCAATAACTTCTAAACTTAATTGTCAACAAATAACTGCCCAATGTCTCTGACAGCTAGACTAAACAGTCAATTAATAAAAGATGATAACTATTTCTAGACAGAGTTTTGACTAACAAAGATAACAAGTTGAAATATTATTCCTGAAACTATAATTTAGAAAAGATTATAAAAAGTTATTTATTTGTTATTGCTCGCCTTGTCACAACAGCGTCAAAGTGGACTAAACAAATCTCGCCTGTTAAATCTATTATATCCTACTCGTGAAATAATACACCACTTTACTCCTGTTGCATATGCGTTTATGTAAATAAAAATAGTTTCATTAAAATCTGGAATAAATCATATCACAATTGTGTAATTATATTGTGTATCAGTTTATAATATATTTTAATTAGATCAGTACAGCATATGATTATCGCGTATTAAATTAAAATGTTTACTGCTAAATTATGTTCACTTGACAAGTATGATTGATAGAAGAGGATTTCCGTTTCATCATTGTTCTGATTCCGTTAGTATTTTAATCTCTGCTAGAAGCAAGTTCGTGGCATTGTTTTACCGTTGAGTAAGCCGTAAATTCGGCTAATCATGCGAACGTATTCAAAGAAATCTCATTGTCGTATGATTGTGTTGTCATCTGGAAATGTAGGTAACTGCTACTTTGAGAATCTGGAACATTGGTTTTGTTCGTGGTAATGAGTCATGAACTTGAATTTTTACGTACGAGTAAGTACGCGTCATTGAATGACCTTTACATTTTCCTTGATGTTTTATGTATTATTTACTAATAATTCTACTTACTGTATTATACTATTTTTTAATTTTGCGGTAGAAATTTTTGTATTGACGTGCATATCAACAATTGTTTTGAACCACCGGATGTAGGAAATGCCACATATTCTGCCAGGAAAATAAAAGGATTTCGCTATTTTTACCTTAAGGTAATGGAGGTATTAGACGTAAATAGAGCCATATTTTAATTACGTACTAAATTTTAAAACTTCTTATATAATGTAAAGATGACATTCATAAAACTTTATAGCCATTAAAATAAGTAATTCAAAAGAATTATACTAAATTTCTCAAGTACTTATCTATTTGAATATCTACAGATGTGTGGTGCAATATTATTATTATTATTAGGTGTAAGCAATTACTCGAAAGTTCAGTCAGTCAGAATTTATTTTTACTATCCCAACGTTTCGGTGCACCCGTACACCTTCTTCAGGGTCTACAACAATTATACAACAAAAATGCAATACATACAAAATAACATGGACATTATCACACTTACAGTAAGACCTTACAAATTGTTACAATTCATTATACAAAATACATACATACATACGTACATACATACATACATACATACATACATACATACATACATACATACATACATACATACATACATACATAAAATCGCGCGTGTCCCACTTAGTGGGTTCGCACAAACCCGATAACAATAAGAACAACATTAACAACATCATACAACAAATCCTTACTCTTAAACATATTAAAGTGACCGATTTTCGGTAGCGAAATACTGCATCCGGATCACAATAATAGCTAGGAAACAATCATCCTTCGCCATATATTCCTATCTAAGCAGAGTTCTTTCGCCTCGGCCACACTCATAATCCTTAATCTTAAATATATTAAAGTGACCAATTTTCGGTAGCGAAATACCGCATCCGGATCACAATAATAGTTAGAAAACAATCATCCTTCGCCACATATTCCTATCTAAGCAGACTTCTTTCGCCTCGGCCACACTCATAATCATTATTCTTAAACATATTAAAGTGACCGATTTTCGGTAGCGAAAAACCGCATCCGGATCACAATAATAGGAAACAATCATCCTTCGCCACACATTCCTATCTAAGCAGACTTCTTTCGCCTCGGCCACATTCATAATCGCATTCATACATGCTCTTCTTCTCCTCACAGTTGAAAACTCTCTCTCTTTAAGCACCTTACCAACCACATCCATCTACTTACACACTGGTCGGCCACGCAATCGAAAACCCTCAACTTCACCAAGATATAAACGTTTAACAAGCCGTTCACTCGCCAATCTCTCCACATGCCCAAACCATCTCAACTGACTCACACAAACTCTCTTAATCACATTGTTCCTAACCATACATTCATACACCAAATTATTCCTCACACAATTCCGTCTGATAAACCCACATACACCACGTAAATACCTCATTACCACGGCAGTCACTCTCTTTTTATGTTTCCCCGTCCATGCACAGCATTCGCTTCCATACATCGTACAAAATAAGAGCATACACACATCCATTTGCTCTAAAAAACGACAACCGAACAATACGGAAAATAGCCGATAATATCCTAGGATTCTGTCGATGTGATTTTATATAGTTTTGTTCGCTGTACTGTTGTCGGTGTTATTACATTATTTTTCTTTTGTAAAGCACCGAAAATTATCTAGATAAAATAAAAATGCTTTTTAAGTTTCCTTTTAAAGACAGTGTTGAAGTGTAGAGATTATGATTAAGCATGTTGTCACCGAGATAAGCAACGTTAAACTACGTATATGTATATTACGGTAGTCCTGTCGTGTAGTAAGTGTCCGATATTATTCATCATTGTCACAACAACGGTTTTGTTGTAGGTGATTAGAGCTTAGGACTAGTTTTAGTTTGTTGTACTACTATTATAAAATACTGTGCGATAAACTATAGAATTATATTCAAGGTACATTAATTTCCTCGTAAATTTCTGTTTAATTACTTTAATGGTATTTTATGCGAGTAATTATAATTTAATTTCTACACTTGATATCAGTCTGCATCTCTCAATCGAGAACGCTTTGGATATGAACTTCTAGAGAAACGAACTTTTAATCATCCGTCACCTTTAGGTAAAGAACGTATTGTCTTTGGTCAAAAAATTCAATGATGAGTTTTTAGTGAATAAGCATGTTTTAGGGTCCCTATTATACGATTTTACCATTTTTACGATGGTGTGTATGTATGTATGTATGTATGTGTGTGATTATAACAGTTAAATATTGACATTTAACGTTATTATAACTTAAAGAATATATTATTATCTATACGATTTGATTGCATTTTATACTTTATATTCAATAGATATAGAGTTAAAGAATTATAAAGATATTTAATTTCATAAAATTTCGTAAAAAATAGAAGGTAAGGAAATAATTCTAGTGTTACAAGTTTCTTGAAAGATACAAGTGAGACAATTACATTGGTTTGAACATGTCATGAAGAGAGATGAAGAATATATTGGAAGAAGAATGAATAGCAGGACTGTATTGCGGAAGACTTAATAGAAAGGGAACTGAATGAGAACGACACCCAAAACAGAAATGAGTGGAAGAAGACAATAAAAAATTACGACCCGTAAAGAATAGGAAAAGCTAAAGAAGTTGTCAGTGTCAAGTACAATTTGCATAGTTTGTTTAAGAAATAATTTTACTGGAAATTTAGAATCTTTTGCAAGAAAGTTTATGTATGGAATTTATACATAATATGTGATTCCTATACTTCCATTACCAGGGGAAGCGGGAGGTAAACAAGTGCTTTTGGCATGTGACCACACAAAAAAAAAAAATTCTTCATTACTACAATATATACAAATAATAAAAAAATTTCACTTTTCTATTGTGCAAAAATGATTCATTATTGTTAATACAATTACATATTTTTAATTTTAATACTTTAATGCGTTTATTATAGTTTGCATGTCAGTAGAGCATTTTTTTAAATATCTTGATGTAATTAATTACCTGGTGATATGCATAGTTAGCGTAGGCTTGCTGCGGCAGACATCTGAGTTCGGAATGTCAAGTTCAAAGTTAGCGGCCTAGTCTAGTCGAGGAAATCGATTCGGCCCTGGTTGTTCCGCAACCAGGCGGGCAGACGCGCATTGCGGGTAGCGAATCATTTAAAGTAATAAGTCTGAAAAGTTTCCGGACTTGTATAGCATAGTACAGTGAAATATTACTTAGTATTTGTAGTCGCACTATAGTTTGTTCTGCAGAATATGAAACTGCAGGAAAATTATGCACTATTTTATTTATAGACACAGAATTGACATCTCACGCAAGAGGGGTAGAACTTATCCTTTCAATCAGTCAGGTACTGTGAATGGCTGGTATTACTTTGTATTGCCATAACCTTAGCAACAATTACTTCTAAGCAATGCCGCTAGATGCTCTATAAATAACAAAATAAGTGTCGTGTAGTGCCCCGGTATAGGATATAGTAATCTCCTCGTGATGTGTGTATGTCAGTGTAAGAATGGTTGAGAATTAGACAGAGTCTTGTATTCTCGGTTATTAACGCCTTCGAGCTTTCACTTAGTGAACAGAGATGGCTCTCTGCCCGAGTGACAGAAAAAGATCTTGTTTCACCACGACATTGCGCCAGCTCATTCAAGTCGTATTGCTCAACAAAAATTGACCAAACTGAGGACTTCCATCTTTTCCCGAAACTCAAAACGTTCCTAGCTGGAAAGAGATTTCGATCCAATGAAGAAGCCAACGAAGCAGTAAATGCTTATTTTGAGAACCTCAAAGGAAATCATTTT
Source organism: Harpalus rufipes (assembly GCA_951394225.1). NCBI lineage: Eukaryota > Metazoa > Arthropoda > Insecta > Coleoptera > Carabidae > Harpalus > Harpalus rufipes. Next base: position 1,418,244 of record OX596281.1, read on the forward strand.
CGGGAGGGAATCGAAAAGTAAGAAAAACGTTGGACCAAGTGTCTTGACCTCAGAAGGGACTATGTAGAAAATACAATGTAGTCCGTGTTAAATACAAATCTTCCAAATGTTCGTATCTTTGTACATGTTGCTAAGCATCTATCTCGGAGATCATGGGGCCTTTAAGCCTGCTGCTTAAGATCGTGATAGAATACGTCCACGGTCTAGTACACGAAGAATTGCTATTCTACAACAGAAAGTGTCACATATGACAATTTGGAGGATATTGAAAGAACAGCCCTTGAAAATGCAGCTACAAGCATACTCAACAACAGGCAGATGCTGGAAAAAATAGAGGATTCATTTCGTCGTCGCCTTCATTGACAATGATCGTGGCCATTTTGAACATTTATTATGATTTCATTTATGCCTGCACCATTTTTAATCATCTTTTGTTCAACCTGCTGTAACAAAAATCTAACGCATGAATTTATGTTACCTTAGTCGAGGTATTCTATTCTATCTAAGTTTCATCTTCTGGTGTAGAAACACTAGTAAATTATATAAAATGTTGATCCTAGAATATGTTAAAAGTCACTTTGTCTTTAATATATTTAGTTTGCTTATGGGATAATAAAATCTGCAATGAAACCGGGAAAGCTAATATGTACAACGTGTAACCTAATATCGGTGTAATGGGAATATATGAGTTTTTTGATGTTGACTCGGTCAACAGTCCCGTGTAGGAGCTGGGTGAATGAGAAGCTTTGGCTTTGGCTGCATGGCAAGGGATGGGGATGTTGCAGTATTGATTTTTGCCAGGGCGTGTCTGCTGTTCATCTCCAGCCGGCATGGGGCATACAGATACATATACAGCCCATTTCACATAACAACCGTTTATTTTTACACAAATAAATAAGCAATAACCTTAGCGCATATTCTAGGATACTACTTTATAACACCATTAAATTTCGCCATATTTTCCATAAAACTAATCAACGGGTGAATTTCAGAAGATAGTACACTAGAATATTGAGAACATATGGCTCATATTTTGTAGAATTTTATTTTAAATATATTTTAAATATACATGGTGACTCAGTTCAAAATTTGAACGATGCCAAACGAGAAGATAATGGTTACGAACCCTCCTGAAGAACATTAAAGATAATATGAAAAAACTTGTTCCACGCTACAATTCTTGAATAGTGCTCTATTAAAAAAAAAATTAGATTTTAAAGTACATTAAAGGATTTCATATTTCAAAAGGCTTTTAAACGAGTTACAAATTGCTGAAAGAAGGAAAACTGACACATCCAATTTTACGTCCTTTATAAACTTAGATTTATGTTCTCTACTTTCTGGAGAACTATTTTTTTTCTTTCTTATTATTTAAATTTAAACATTTAAAAAATCTGATGTGACCATCACAATACCTCCCGCCATTTAATTTTTATTAATTTAAATACATATACCTATGGGGTCTCGTTCCCGCGGGCTGCATGTTTAGTCGCGAATCTGGGAAACCGGATTCAATCCCCACGCCCCACCAATGCCAAATATTTCGAATTTTAAATGGCACAAAATTTACTCTTGGTGCATTTTTCACGCACCAATGTCCATGAGGCGACACTTGGTAAACGCTCATCATCATTACCTAAATCTGTGTTCAAAGCAGATTAGCACACCCAGCAATGGGTGATATGCCGTGCTGATATATTTATTATTTTTACCTTCCGTCACCTTTAGGTAAGGAAGGTATTGTCTTTGGTCAAAAAATTCAATGATGAGTTTTTAGTGAATAAGCATGTTTTAGGGTCCCTATAATACGATTTTACCATTTTTACGATGTTGTCTGTATGTATGTATGTGTGTCTGTGTGTGGATCCCATAACTTCAATACCACGTTTCCAAAAATAATATTTTTTTTCGTATTCCTCTGTCCTCAAGTTTACATTCAGCCAGAAGAACAACTGATTAGATTTTGGTTGTAATTGGTGAACCGGAAATAGCCTCATTTGAAGAATTAACAGTTAAATTTGATTTATTGACATTTATCGTTATTATAACTTAAAGAATATATTATTGTCTATACGATTTGATTACATTTTATACTTCATATTCAATAGATATAGCGCGTAAGACACATTTTAATCTGTTTCTCCATTTCTAGCACATATTCAAAATACATAACAAATATTTCAATATGAGCCGTGTTCCTTCGGACTGTGATTGTGATTTTGTGAATCCTGATTAGTTTAATCGTGATCCTTTTGAATCATGATTTAAAAATTATATCAAGAAAACAACTTGAATAATATAAACACCATCTAGCGTCAAATATCATAATGCAAGAGCAAGACCAATGCAAACTAATTTATTTTATTTTATAAATAATCTACTGTCGAGTGTTATAATCAGCACATTAAAAATGGATCATATGGAAGTAAAAAAATGTTCTTGGTAACATATGAAATATGTTTAGGTACTTAAAACAAATCTTTGTTTTCAAAAGTATGGTAGGTCATTACATGCTTTTGTAGATAAATCATATTTCCTTTGATGCAATAAACCCTGCATTGATAATTTTTTACGCTCGAAAACCTATTGTCGTTACCCATTTTTAAATTTGTTTTGAAATGAATCTGTATGATCACTCAAAAAGGATGATTCAGAAGGGAAAGGGGAAGGTTAACTAGTGATCACAAAATGAGAAAGTGGGGATAACGAATAAGAAAAGAAAAAACATACTTCTTCTTAATCATGATCATTTTGATGATTTAGATTGGGAATCAAAGCCCGAAGGAACACGGCTATTGTGGAATGGTAATAAAACAATTGAAAATCGTGTCCTGCGCCCACCTGGCTATTGTCCAGGTATCTATCGCCCATTTGACCATCATTCAGTTACTCTCGCCCAGTTAACCATAGTAAAGAACATCGAACCTAGTCAAAACAAAATAATATTTTTTGTAACATGTATTATTCTCGTACATCTATTGGGTAATATTTGTTAATTACAGGATTCAATCCTTTGTTCGTAATAAATAAATAAATAAATCGTGAGAAGTGACTAAACACGGTGGGCGTAAATCGCAGATAATGGTGACTTCATGGAACTTATGTATTATGTATGAGAATCGCTCACGGTGATAACAATATAGTACTCTAACATATGACTTGCTTCTTTCTCTAATTATTGTCTCAAACAAAATAAATATTTATAGGAAGTAATTTACGTATAATGTCCTTTAATTACCATCAAATTATAGTGATTTCCTTGAATGGTGAATTATCGTCATTCGTAGTCAAGATGTTTGAAAATGTTGGGAGAATTGTTAATTATTTGGGAATGATATTTAAACTGAATATTTATTATTTCTTAATTATCAACTAGACGCAATAAAAATGCTAATTATAAGCTAATTTAAATATCGATTTGGAAATAATAAAAACGTTTACAATGTCGTAGAAGGAAGATTAATATTTTACTACCTATATAAGTAACAGTTATTTTTCATTTATTATATAAAAAATTCTATGTGGTATTATACTCTTTACAGTGCCCGTAAGCGTGAAATGGTGTTCTTCACAATATAATGTATGTTCAATACAGAAATTGCAAAACGAAACATTTAAACGAAACATTTAAACGAAACAAAAAATCTGTTGTAGCCAGCACAATACCTCTCGCCACTTCCTTTTTTGGTTACATAAGTATAGGGCGCGAACAGTCATGTTACATTGTTGGCCTTGACAAGCAGATGTGGGGGCCCGTTTCAGAATGATAATTAGTCAGTATGTTTCATTCAGAATTTCAAGATTTTCTAAATACACATAGTTAATTTGTCACCAGGAGTGTGGAATTTACTTGTCGAGGAAAATAAACCATATGGAATTGGAAAATCACTAAATTTAGAATGAGAAATTATGATACATCTATATACATAATTACTAGCTATCATTCTGACATGAGTCCCCATATCTGCTTGTCAAGGCGCCCTATTGTATTTAACATTTCTTGTATACCTACATTCTACACCAAAAATTGTACTTACATATATCTATTCCTTATATTTAGATTGTTTAATTTTAAATTCATTATATGAAGAAATTTTGTCCTCTTCTAATTTTTCGAAATGTTTCCAATTCATTGTCAGGATTGACTGTATTTTTGAAGGATATATGTAATAGACCTATAATCTTAAATATTTAACTACTAATACATTAAGAAATAATATAATGTATATGTACTTCCCAGAAAAACTCTTTAGTAATATCTATGAATTTCTGACACTGACATTTATCTGTCAGTTACAAACAGTTCAACTGGTCAACTATTTTCCATGGCATCCTTTCGGCTGTAAAATTTATTATAACGTTATTTTATTTATTATATTTCTTTTATCTCTAAATCCATAGAATATATAATAAAATATTTAAATGTATCAGATAGAGAATTTAATTTTCTTTAATATTACCAAGAAAAATTTTCAAAAAATATTATTTAGAAGATTTTTTTTCAAGAATCTTCTACTTCCGGTTGTCCAACTGTTACCAAAACCTTTTCAGATCTTCCCATGAATGTCCGATTGGAAAATACGTAATTAAACAATTTTTAAGTCTTATAGTTTTTGAGTAATCGTCCTTCCAACATCCTACATACATACACACATACATCCACACACACACACACACACACAGACATCATCGTAAAAATGTTAAAATCGGATTGTAGGGACCTTAAAACGTGCTTATTCAATAAAATCTGGATATGCGATTTTTAGCATGAATCCAATACCTCTCTTAGCGAGAGGTAAAAATAATAAATAAGTAGACATTTTGATAATTTATTTATATTTTCTGGTATAATAAAGTGTTCATTGAAATTCATTTTATTCAATTAGGGGTGAACACAGGAATTTAACATGGGATTTTTATTTTTTGCAATATCCTGCTTTCCTGTTCATTTTACGGCAAAACAAAAACTACTATCTGCCAATTTGAATTATTTAGTGCATAATTCGCTATGTAATAGTTTTCACGCTATTTTAAAGTTATTAACAAATATTTATGTTTTGTTTTAATTTGTTTTTTTTCATTCATTACTGAAAATAACTATTAAAATAAAATTTATTTAAATTTGATTTTCTCAGTATTTTTTTAATGGAAGGATATAAAATAATTACCTACATATGGTACATGGTTAAATTAAAAAAAAAAATTGTATTGAATGGGCCTAAAAACTGTATTCCATTCCTTTTAAAAAATATAACTATGTTATACTTTGAAAACCACTGGTTAATTTTTTTTCGCTTCCCTAATTATTTTAGGTAAAAAAGCTTCAAATAGAAATTGTAAATCATACAATTCAGCATCTGAATCAATGAGCAAAATTTATTTTCTATGCCTTGTAATGGCAGAATTAGGTATGAAAATATCGAAAATCACATCAAAAATAGCAATAGCCATGGAATTGAGACAAAATAAATAACAAATGTCTAACGGTTTATCTGTCATCCTAGGGTAATTTATTTTTATTAGGTATTATTTGTAATTTCTGGTTCAGTTAACAATTATCTATTAATTTAAATTGATATTTGCTCACTTCAACAGAAATTACAAATAATAAGAAAAATAAATTAACCTAGCTTGACAGATAAATCGTTAACATTTGTTAATATTTTGTTTCAATTCCATGGCTGTAGCTAATTTCGAAATACCTAATTTCTGCTGTTACAAGGCACAAAAATTAATTTTGTTTATTGATTCAGATGTAGAATCTTATGCCCTACAACTTTTATTTGAAGCTTTTTTTACTTAAAATAATTACTTTCGTTCAGTTAAAACGTTTTATTTTGGTCCAAGGAATCTGTGGTTAGGCGAGGTTATAAAAATGTTTGCCACAATTTTATGACACACGCATTTTCCATCAAAAACCGTTAGTCATATTTTTATATCAATCAATACCGCATAACAATAAAAGAGCAATATCCCAGATTAACCCCTAACCTCTAAACAGTAAAAATCTTTCAACCCCTCTATCTACCCCAGATGTTTTTAACAATGACGTCATCAACTTCATATCCCTTTGTGTCCACACCCTATATGGCCACGTGTAGCACCTTACATAACGTGGAGCATCAAGTCCGCGCGTGATCAGTAGGAAAAAAATGACCCCGTTTCTCAGGGGTAAACATATTGTAGCTGGCACAGTTGGCCGTGGACGCACCCTTGGTGAGTCACAGATTGTATCAGGGGATGTGTAGCGAAGATAATGTGATTTAGCCAAGCGGGAAGATAAAATACGTAGGACAGTATGGTTGAACAAATACAACATAAGATTGTAGATTAGATAATGTAGATTTTAATCTACTTTCATGAATGTTTTATTCCCTTACTTTTTTGTTTTTAAATTACTTAAAAATATTCTGTAAAAAAGAAGCGATAATTGATACATCGTTTTTGAAATATGTATACATATATAAATACAATAGGGTATTCTACATTTTTTTTAATTTTTTTTTTTACGTCAGTGTCAGAATAATAATTGTCAAAATACATGTTAATAATTTGACGTATAAAACGATACACTTTTCTTTCAATTCCATGGCTAATACTATCAAATTGTAATTATGTGAATTTTCAAATTTTATTTCTGCTATTATGAAGTTGCCAGTGTTTTTTTTTTTTTATTGATTGACCCTAAATACAATATGGTATTCTACAATTTTTTAAATTTTTTTTGGAACCTACGGCCTTCTACCTATTTCAAACTACAAATTTCGTTCCCAAAATCTGAAATACTACTTATTTATATTACACCCTGTATAGAAATTTATTATTCTATGATAATAAACAATAATTTTCAAGCTGATCAAGTTTGATTCGAACCCGGATCGTTAAACTACAAGCCCAGAAAGCTCTTAGCAACACGATCCAATATCCAATAAGACAACATATTACTTTCACTTAATTCAATTTCTGTCCTTATTGAAAAAGAACAAGAACTTATTATTGCGTTGAAAACCTAATATTGCTTCCAATAATAAGTCATTAAATTGTCTATTAACTTAGTAAGTGCATTGAACATTTTCTATTGTTGTTCTAATGCAAGTGTCACCCACATACATATTGTGTTCTCCTGCTCCTGCATCACTTATCGTTATTGTCCGGCCGTGGGAAGCTTCACTTTCCGGAATCCCCATCAGAGCGCGCTAGTGTCACCAACCCGGGGTCACTGCGCCGGAAGAGCCAATTATCAAGGGCGATATAACTTCCGTATACAGACCGCTACGCTTACTACAGGGACATAGGGACAGGACAGCGTTTTTTGCAATTAAAAGTTCAGTTTTTGGTAAAATATTATTCCCTAAAGTAGATTATTTTTATTTGTATTTAAGGTCAAACAATATGCATTTATAACATATTAATGAAAGTGTCCATTTGCTATATTTGACGATAAACTTTTGTTAAGGTGACAATGCATCGCATGAAAGAAATGATTTGTATTAAATATTTTATTAAAAACTATAAATCTTAGAAGTGCAAATCAATGTTTGTTATATAGTACAAGTAATCCGCTTCCCTTGAAAAATAAAAAATATTAATATTCGGAGGAAACATACATTACCTGTCAACACCTTCGAGCCCAAACTTCAACCGAAAATTTGGAGTTATTTAAGAAAAATTCGTCACTTTAAAAAGATATTTCATAATCATGGATGGAACATGGGTGCACCATTCCACTACAGTGTTAATTCAGTTGGCAGGAAAGGTCTATTGGGACGCTAAAGGAATTTTACGCTACATTTTTAGACCAGCTGAAAGCAGTAATTCAAGAAAAACGCTCGGAAATATCAATGCAAAAGATCTTGTTTCACCACTACAATGGGCCAGCTTATTCAAGTCGAATTGTTCAACAAAAATTGAACGAACTGAAGTTCAAAATCGAAATCGTCCCCTATCCACCGTACTCGACCGATTAGGCTCTAATATTCTACAATTTGTTTGTTAATATCTTAATAAACATGATACAAGTAAAAAAATACGTACTAGGCTTAATGGTATTGCATTCAGTTCACGTTTAAAGATATTGCAATATAAAGTAATGCATATATAATGTGAAATTGCAATACAAATAATAGTAATATAAAAATATCCTTGTATCTGCATTAACCGGCAGTTGAACGTACACGGTACTAGAGGTTATATAAAGAGAAATAAACAACTTAAAAAAAGCAGAATAGTCCGGACCTGGTCTGCCCACGTACACCGTACAAACGTATGAAAGGTCTTATTAAAACTCATATAACTTTAATGACGGTAATGTTTATAAATTACTTTCAAGCGCAGCTGCAGACAAGAAATGTAAAATAATTACGAAAAAATTAATAACACATTTCCTCTTCTTTTATTGCCAAAGAAGAAATGAGGACGAATTCGTTGTCTAAATTATACACTAACAAAACTAACGTTTTCTATACTGATAATATTAATAACTTTATATAAATATAATCTAAAAAATGGCTTATAGAGGTTATCGAATTAATAAAGTTTAATTTTTATTTACAAATATAAATTAGTGACGCATTAATAATAGCAATGAATTATTTGTGTGGCGCTAGCAATATAATAAGAAGTAGTATTTAAATTAAGCGATTACTCATATTTCCTATTTCAATAATCATGCTCAGTTGAAGATTTGGAGCAATAACAAAGAATAAATCACATATTTAATGAATTTATGCTGTTATCCTAAAATAAATAAATATACATTTTCTGGCAAAAGTCTTCAGTCAGCTCTCAAAAATAGGAAAGCGACTCTAAAATGGAATCAATTTGTAACAATACGAAGGTGGATCACTGATAAGGCCTTGGTTCTTCGAAAACAATCTTATGTCGTTGTTTTGTTTAACTCTTCATATGAACTGTCAAGAAATTTCAGTACAATCTGTCTATCAGTCTAATCGTGAAAAGCGTGTGTCGATCTACGACCTAGCGTTAAATCGATAATGGATAAAAACGAAGTTCGTGGAAGAAAAGACGGCAACGGGGATGAAGAACAGGTTAGATGCTGTCTTTGGGAATGCTTCACCTACGTTATCCATTGTTTCTGGGTGACGAACTACATTCAGATCGCCCAAAATCGACTACCACACCGGAAATTGTAGATAAGTCCATGATATGATTGTAGAAGATCACCGAATGAATGAATGTACGTGAGATTGAGGAAGCCATAAGGATCTTTTATGAACGTGTAGTTTATAGTTTACATAATGAGCTGGGCATGAGAAAAATAAGCGCCCTGGTGGATGCCGCATTTGCTTAGTTCAGAGCAAAAGCGCATTCTAGCGAAAATTTAGTTGTTTAAGATATTAGGTCGATTTTAAAAGATGTTTCAATACCACTACACTCCAGAGATTTAGTCAAAAGTGTGGATTGGACATGGTGAATCGGCCCCGAAGAAAGCAAAGTCAGTTCATTTGTCAAGAAAGGTGATGGTGTCAGTCTTTTGGGACGCTAAAAGTATTCTACTAATTTATTATCTTGATAAAGGAAAAACTGTAACTGGACAATCCTACGCCAGACTTTTAGACAAACTGAAAGCCGCAATTCAAGAATAACGCCCGAAAATGGCAAAGACAAGGTCCTTGTTTCACCACGACAATGCGTCAGCTCATTCAAGTCGTATTCCACCTTTTCCCGAAACTCAAAACGGTCCAATGAAGAAGCCAATGCTTATTTGGAGGAAGCCATAGGGATCTCTTATGAACGTATGGTTCATATTTTACATAAGCTGGGCATGAGAAAAATGTGCGCCAAGGAGGTGTCGTATTTGCTTAGTTTGGAGCAAAAGCGCATTCGGGCACTTCAACCGAAAATTTGGAGTTGTCTAAGAAAAACGCTCGGGAATAGCAAAGAATAAGATCTTGGTTCACCATGACAATGCGCCAGCTCATTCAAGTCGTATTGCTCAACAAAAATTGACCGAACTGAGGTTTGAAATCGCCATCTTTTCCCGAAACTCAAAACGATCGTCGCTGGAAAGAGATTTCGATCCAACGAAAAAGCCATCGAAGCAGCAAATGCTTATTTTGAGGACCTGAAAGAAAACCATTTTCGGGAGGGCCAAAATGTTCGCTGCTTGCTATCAAATTCGACAACAGAATTCTTTCGAATGTTTGTTAACATAAATCAGAAAGGTTATTATAAATAGTAAACATTCTTTGTTTACAAATATTATACGCATTATATCAATATTAGTGTATGACATAGTCAGCAAATAAAAATAACATTATCTTCGTTAAAATATATCTGTCTCCATTTCGTATTTATTTAATTTCTCGTTTCTTGGGAAAGTATCTTTATTTCTTTTTCGTAGTTAGTATATTTGCTCTCCCTTAGGAGTTTATTTTCGTTGTATTTAAAAAGAAATGAAAAACCTGTGTGTTTTTAATTTAGTTGTAGAGTTTGTTTTGTAACGGAACGACAGTCGGTGTAAGTTCAATTAAAGTCAGTTTGACAGGAGTTTTTCGAGGAGGCTGTACGTGCTTAATTTAGATTTCGACTCAGTTTAATATAGACCACGTTTCTATGCCTCTGTGAATCCCTGTGTGTCATCCGGGACACCAAACAGTGTCTCACATCGTTTTATTTACTTCTCAAAAGCAAGAAATACATCTGTGCCTTTATGGCAAAAGCAGATATGTCGCTTTTTCAGCGATTTTCTATTTTTACATGATATACGGCGTGAGTGAGACGCAAGATAGTGCTATACTACACATAAATACATGTATGTCTAAATTTGGAATGAAAAATTATGATATTTGACATCTATGTACATAATTACTAGCTTTCATTCTGACACGGGTCCCCATATCTGCTTGTCGAGGCCAATAAAGTCACATGACTGCTCGCGCCCTATTGTATTTAACATTTCTTGTATACCTACACTCTACACCAAAAATTCTACTTACATCTATTCTTTATATTTAGAATTTTTAATTTTAAATTCATTCTATGAAGAAATTTTGTCCTACTCCTCTAATTTTTCGAAATGTTTCCAATTCATGGTCGAGATTGATAGTATTTTTGAAGAGTATATGTATTATACCAAAATTTAAAATATTTAATTATTAATACAATAAGAAATAATATAATGTATGTACTTCTCAAAAAAAAAAAAAACATTTTTCAATTGGTTTCCATGACATTATTTGTGCTAAGAGATTTTTTACAACAGATTATTTATATATTTTATATTTCTTTATCTCTAAATCTATAAAAGATATAATGAAATATGTATATGTATCAGATAGAGAATCTACTATTCTTTAATATTAACAAGAACAAAAATTTTCAAAAAATAATATTTAGAAGATTTTTTTAAGAATCTGCTACTTTCGATTGTTTAATTATTACCAAAACATTTTCAGCTTATTGCAGTAATGTCCGATTGAGAAATACGTAGTTACACAGATATTAAGTATTATAGTTGTTGAGAAATCGTCCTTCCAACGTCCCCACACACATATCGTAAAAATATTAAAATCGGATTGTGGGGACCTTAATAAAATCTGAATATGCGATTTTTAGCATGAATCCAATACCTGTCTTAGCGAGAGGTAAAAACAGTGTTAGTCATTTCTTCACTAACCACCTTTAATCATCTGTTCATGCTATAGTCAAATTTTTTGACTCTGTCGGGTACAGTAATAAAACTATAAATGAACTATAAATATCGCAATTATGATAAAGCGGCATATCCTACACTTTCTGTAGTATAATACTGTTTGGCATCGGCCCATATTTTTGAGCCGCTCTATTCATTTCTGTTAAAGGACTGTAAGGCTATTTTCCTATACATACCTGGTAGACGTTTGATTCAATGCATGAATAGAGCGGCTCAAAAATATGGGCCGATGCCAAACAGTATTATACTGCAGAAAGTAAAGGATATGCCGCTTTATCATAATTGCGATATTTATAGTTCATTTATAGTTTTATTATTGTACCCGACAGAGTCAAAAAATTTGACTATATCAGCCATAGTCGACAAATTTTAAATTTGCTCCTGTAAAATATTTGAAAAATGACATAACTTTTGTCATGAAGCCACAATTGTTAGTAGACCTTAAGGAGAGCAGACTCGAATTAATGAATTGAAATGAATGAATATCTTTTATTCAAATTCAATATAGTGACATGCATTTCCTCTTACCATCAATGGCATGACACTAAAGAAAAATATATTGTAAATATAATTGTATAACGGTATGGGAAGGTATATCGAAAATATATGTGTATATTAAATTGTTATGGGAAACCATATCGAAATTATAATTAAAAGACATATTTTATAGCTACAGTTAAATGAGATATACATTATTACTGAGAGATTGCAAGGTTTTTATTGTAGGGAAAGAATTTAAAATATTCCTTTTACCACCGTTTGTTATCTTAATACCTGTTCAAAGAATAAGGATTACTCAAACCTACCTCTGTAAAATTTTAATGAACTATTGTCTGCAAAAAGTGCAGATTGTGATCCTTCGGCTTGTCTAGATTTACAACTTCCGTTTTCTAAGATGCACAAGCACATTTTCTTTGAAGAAAAATATTTTTGTGGTTCACAAGCACTTTAAAAGTTTATTAAAAGAACGCTTATTAAAACTAGGTAAAGTAGTATTTCCTGTTAAATGTAATATCTGCTAAATAATAGTTTTTTTACTAGGTAACAAAGTTTTACTTTTTCTGCCGGCGACAAAGAGGATGATTTTATTAGGTGTTAACATTTCAACAAATATTCGGAATCTGTCGTACAGCATTTATCTTACAAAACCGATGTATTTTCTTCTTCATGTATGAGGGTGGATTGAAAAGGCCTTGGATTTTGGAAAGCAATCTTATCTTCTTCTTTTATTTAACTCTTCATATGAACTGTCAAGAATTTCAATACAATCTGTCAATCGGTCTAATCGTACAAGCGTCTGTGTCGATCTATCTAGCGTTAAATCGGTAATAGATAAAAACGAAGTTCGTGCGGTTATCAAGATTTTTCATTTGAAAAGAGAGACGGCAACGAAGAACATAACCAGGTTGTATGCTGTCCTTAGGAATGCTTCACCTTCCTTTTCCTTTGAGTTTCTGTGTTTCGGAATTTATAAATGGTGACATATATCTGTTACGAACCACGATCAGGTCGACCAAAATTGCCTATCATACCTGAAATTGTGTATATGATCCTTGAAGATGGACAAATGAAAGTGCGTGAGATTAAGGAAACCATAGGGATATCTTATGGAAAGTGTAGTTTATATTTTACACAATGAGCTGGGCATGAGAAAAATGTGCGTCAGGTGGTGCTGCAAGTGCTCAGTTCGGAGCAAAAGCGCATTCGAGCCCAAACTTCAACCGAGAATTTGGAGTTGTTAAAGAAAAATTCGGTCAATTTCAAAAGACGTTTCATAATCATGGATGGAACATGGTTACACCATTACACTCCAGAGTCGAAAAATTTGTCGAAAGCGTGGATTAGACATGGTGAGTCGGCCCCGAAGAAAGCGAAGTTAATTCAGTTCAGATCTTGTTTCACCACGACAATGCGCCAGCTTATTCAAGTCGTAGTCAATAAATTACTTGCAATACAAAATGTATTATTATTTTTAAAAAATTCTAGCAGCCTATAAATCATGTGTGACAGCATTTATGGTAGGACTTATGTAATTTATACAGCAATGTATAATAATTGTTTATTTGACGTCATTTCGGCGCAATATTGTCAATTTAAGGAACACTTAAAATTTAAATTACATTCGTACAATCGGCCATTTGTAATAAAAATTCTTAAAAAATTCGCACGGCGCCACTGGCATCTAAATTCTGAAAAGCCAAGCATACGGGCCACTTCACCAGAGTGTAAACAACTGAACAAAACACTGAAGCATTTTATTTCCGCGTATGCTGGCCAATGTTTGTTATTCTTTAAACCAGTGAACAAGTGAATGAAGGTTCCTGTCCCTGTCGTTCCAACATTGGCGCACAGGTGAACATAATGTATTCAAGTCTACCTGCCTACTTCATATGTCGCAAAAATATGCTAATAATCTAATACCAGATCATTTCATAATATTTGGGTGCCACAAATTAACACTTGTTTACTATAGTTTCTCCACTATTGTCTTGATTGTAATACCAGTATTAACCCTCTATTCAAGGATTTCCTATATTTTGTTGGGTCGCGAATCCCTTTTTCTCCAAATTTGACGGCGGATCCTTTCTTGACTTAGATTTGTACAAACGCACATAAATAGAGAAATAATCGTAATTGTCGAATTTATTTTTAAATTACACCAAAAGCAAAAATATATGTAATTAAAGAAAAAATTATATATCCAAGGAACAGGCTGCAGACCCTTGGGGGTCCACGAACCACAGTTTGAGAAACACTGATGTATATTTAAAATATCTAAGTTCGCATCGTATTTGCATATATATCGTATATATCATGATTATAGATATAGTGCACTGGCTTTTAAGTACAGTTTATACCATGTCATTACCAAAGGATTATCCCTAATATTAATATACAAAATGTTGACATTTGCGTAGGGGTAGCAGTTACAGTTACGACACTAGTTAAATTAAGCAAAATTTATGGTCCTTTTTGGTGGTCAAATTTTTAAAAGACTACGTCAAATACAAAATATGTAACAAATAATTATTACATAAGCGAAACAATGACCAATTTACCGTTAGTCGTCAAATGTAGCATACGGCAAAATAATACTACCGACTCAACGATAATCCACCAATTGCCGCCAAATGTAACAAGTCGGGAATAATCCTACTGACTGTTGCCAAGATGTAACAAGTCGGGAATAATCCTACCGACTGCGCCAGATGTAACAGGGCGAAAATAATCCTACCGATTGTTGCCCAGATGTAACAGTTTACAATAATTTAGGCCGGCCTTCTCAAAGTAGCCTAGCTGAAGGGGAGAATTATTACAACCTGTTCCGGTGGTTAGCGAAGGGTTGAGGAACCACCTATTGCGTTGCGGGCAGGTTGGACCGTAAATGGGAGCAGGCGAAATGTGGAGAAAGGGTACTTACCCCGTACCAGACGTACTTCACGGAACTGCTGGGCTAAACGGCTGGAACCTTGTGGATTCCACTTCACTGCACTTCGCAGGGTTTTTAGGTTTAATTTAAAATATACCAACGCCGATTATTTTAAATAGGTAAATATATTAAAGTACAAATAAGTGTAATGTGAACACAAAGAATATAAATAATGCTTATAACAAAAACGCAAGGCGAATATGACAAAGACAAGCGTAGTAATTCGTTTAACTTGTGCCTATTAAATCTAAACGTGCGGATTCTTATTCGCGTAAGCGTGACACAGAGAGTGTCATAACGTTGAGACAGATTTTCTCTGACTAACTCGTCCTACCATTGGTACAGAACTTCTAGCTATGCATTTTTGCTAACTTAGCAAAATTTAGTCGTCTGTTCCTTCTAGTCTATATTCAAATGCATCATGCCATAGAAACTACGCATTATGGCATTTCAAATACTAGCAAGAACAAAAAAATTATATTGAGGCATTACACTACACACTTCTGGCATGTTCACGTGGGTATGTTTACGTTTTCGCGGAGTGAGGTTATGAGTTTTTTAGTTCGAATTGGAATTGTATTTGTTTTCACAACTATTATACGATACTTAATATTGAATACAATAATACACTAAATGAAATAAATAGAAGAACATAACTATAATAATCACAACACAGAACTGTCACTGCTTATAAAGGTCAAAATATGTGGATGCCATTTTTAAAACTTTGCCATGTGAACCCAGCGCGCACCTGCTTAAGGTAGATTAACGTTCTCCATGAACTTCCCCATTGTAGAAACAAATTGGATTCATACGATATTTTCATATTAAAAGCTCTAATTTAAATTTGTTGTTCGTATTTCATCTGGTATATTCAAAAAAACAAAACAGGGATTATATGAATACAGAATGTAATGGATTCTCAATTAACTATTTTATACTATTTGTATGTACCTATAGCAAACATGAACTCATCCTTATTTTTACAATCAATACCGAAACAGTAATCCCCAATCAAATACTCTTCACATTTCAATCACTCTTGTAATCTGCAACACAATCCGTTCTTTATTCCTCCATAATGAATGAAGGCCTCCAGTGGCGTGCACAGGTGCTTTGCTCAGCCTCTCGCATTGCTTTACCATTACGCTACAAGGTGCGGTTATAAATACTTGACTGCTTGGGCGGCATGTGGATGGCCGTCGCCTGCTACGCTCTTGTTGATTTCACTTTTCACACATCTGTTGCGACGTAAACATCAGCGCATCCGACAGTGCAGTGGTTGCTGTGATCAGTGATCAGTGAACAGTGAACAGTGAAGTGGTGATTGTTAATGTGTTTATTGTTTTGGTAATTGTTGTAACGACAATACAAGCGTGAATTTATATGAGGAATGTGGGATTGTGAATTCTAGATATTTTGTGATTCCTTTCATGGAAATCCAAAATACGTAATCATATTAATCATCATTATTCTTATAAGTAAAAAATGATGATATTGTATTTTTAATGTTGCTTGTTTTACATATTTATTACCGAAATTTGTGAAATTCAAACTACCTAGCAGTATGGTCAACAATGGGTAAAAGACGTATTAATATTTATTTATTACCTTCCGTCACCTTTAGGTAAGGAAGGTATTGTCTTTGGTCAAAAAATTCAGTGATGAGTTTTAGCGAATAAGCATGTTTTAGGGTCCCTATAATACGATTTTACCATTTTTACGATGATGTCTGGATGGATGTATGTATATGTGTGTCTGTGAGTGTGTGTGTGTGACAAAAGTTTCGGATCGCACGATTCCAAAAATTATATTTGTTTCGTATTCCTCAAGTTTACATCCAGAAGAACAACTGATTAGATTTTGGTTATAATTGGTGAACCGGAAGTAGCCTCATTTGAAGATTTAACAGTTAAATTTGATTTATTGACATTTAACGTTATTATAACTTAAAGAATATATACGATTTGATTGTATTTTATACTTCATATTCAATAGATATAGAGTTAAAGAATTATAAAGAAATTAAATTTTATAATTCTCCATTCGTTAGGGGTCGCTATTTTTTATTTTCTTCTTCCACTCATTTCTGTTTTACGTGTCGTTCTCATTCAGTTCCTTTTCTCTCAAGTCTTCCGCAATACAGTCCGTCCATTTTATCTTTGGTCTTCCTCTGTTTTTTCAACCTTCTATAACTAAGCTATTTATTATTCTTCATCCAATATAATATTCATTTCTCCTCATGACATTTTCAAACCAATGTAATCATGTCGCTTGTATCTTTCTAGAAACTTGTAACACTAGAGCTATTTCCTTACCTATCTTTCCATGTCTTCCCTAACAACTACTTCAACATGCTCATCTGTGCCACATTAATTTACTTTTTATTTGTACTGACATCTGTCAATTTGAATTATATGAATATATTAGTAGTTTCCATGTTTAGCATAGCTGGCTGATTTATATAATTTAATTTCTTTAAAATTATTTAACTTTATATCTATTGAATATGAAGTATAAAATGGAATCATATCGTATAGAAAATAATATATTCTTTACGTTATAATAACGTTAAATGTCAATAAATCAAATTTAACTGTTAAATCTTCAAATGAGGCTAATTCCGGTTGACCAATTATAACCAAAATCTAATCAGTTGTTCTTCTGGATGTAAACTTGAGGAATATGAAAAAAATATATTTTTTGGAATCGTGGTATTGAAGTTATGTGATCCGAAACTTTTGTCACACACACACACAGACTCACAGACACACACATACATACATCCAGACATCATCGTAAATATGGTAAAATCGTATTATAGGGACCCTAAAACCTACTACAGTAAATATATTGTTTATTTCAAAAAACCCTCAGTACATATAGTAGTATAAATTATTGCACATTGTCGTTCCTTTTAAGTGTATATCTTAAAAACCACTCATCCGGTTAGAAAAAAAACAAAAAAACTCGTAACTTGTGCACATTCGTTTTAATAATGTAGAAGTTGATGGAAAAGGTGTTCAACGTCGATGGTATGTGCGGTCTAGGGCGCGTGAAAGTACGCAATACTACGTGAGCCGAATCCATACTGTCTTTATTTCCGTCCATTCACGGGTGTGATGCTATTTATTTCTCCATTTCTCAAAAAATCCAATTTGTTGTTCTCTATCTTAAATCACTCTTATATTCGTGAAGATATTTTCCAAGACAATGGACGAATATGATATTAATGTGAATACCAAAACCTAGGGCATAAATTAAGAAAATCGTTTATGATGTGTTAGTATTTTGTGTTTGTCACTGATGTTCCAAACGTGACTTTATTTTTAATTATATCGTGTGGAATAGTATATTATGCAACTAGTTTATAATGATAGCTATTTATACACGAGTATAAAATTTACTATTTTTTCTACGATAAATTGGTTGTAAAATTCATCTGTAGCATAATGATAATTTGTATCGAAATGAAAAGAAAATATGTATTATAATGATCACCACCTACAATTATATTAAAAACAAGAATAAATAAACTTCTGTATGCTATGATTATTACTCTCCAATTAAACAAATATTGATATGTTGTATTAACAGAGTGTACAGAACTTGAATACATTACTTATAATAAAATTTCTTAGGTTTAATAATAATTTATTTGCAAATAAACTATTGTATTCATGGGACAAATGTTTTCGTCTTTAAATAATTCGCAAATAATTTTTATTAAAGTAATAAAATTTAAGATAGCACTGAATTGAGTATATTGTCAGTTATCTTTACCCTCAGTTTTATAGGTAATACTAGCTTAAATATTGTATCATTTACTGTTGGAACTAAAAAAATTGGGACTTGTCTTTTGTCATATATTTGGCCGTAGATTATTGTTTAAATGAGAAATTTAGTTAATAACATTGTCTTTAAATCCAGTACACTTTATTAATACATAAAATAAAATATGCCCAAATATAGTCTTAACTTTTGTAACCTAAAAATACATTTGGGGTTGGGCTCGTACAAAATTTAAGAAGCCATTTTCTGTCATTGTTAGTTACTTATAATCGAGAACATTTATTTTTGTTGTCACAATCTGCAAATCATTTACAAATAAGCCTTAATATTATGGCTAATTAATTTCATAATCTGTGACATAGTTTAGTTGTTTGGTTCATTCAGTACAAGAATAAATAGAGTTGAGATAACAGCTTCAAAAATAGTTTTCAAATTTGTTCACATATTGATAATAAAACAGTAATATCATAAATATATTTAGAATTAGTGAATTTAGAAATATTTTACATATTTTGATAAGCTATGTGTAATTGACAAATTTTAGAAATAAATAAATAGAAAGTCCGTGCTTGTAGAAAAATATATTATAATAAAATGTGATGAACTGTTATTGGCTTCAGTAATAAATTTTGATTAAAAGCTTCTAGAAATATTTGAAATATCTCATAATTTCTTTATGATGTTTTTATTGTGAAAGACTTTCAATATCTTGACATTACATACAATGATGTAACATTTGCGAAATTTTACGGTCACTCTAGTTTCCGAATTCGGTGTGTCCCACTCTTCTGTATTTTTATAACAGTGTCGTACTTGCTAATTGCTAAAGGAGCCCGGTTTGTTTTTATTTATTTTCTATTTTTTATTAGTCGTGTTGTGTGTAAACACTCACAGCCAGAAGTGATAAAAGGAGATTCTTATTCCGTTTGCGTATTATTAGCTCAAAGAATATTTTTAAATCTTCTGGCCGTCAACCTTCAGAGTTTTGTCAGTAGAATCGTAAACTTTGAGAGAGTAGTAAATAGTGATTTTAAATATTATTTATGAGCAAGCGTTAAGTATCTGCAATAAATCTTATAGTGATATTTATGATTTAAAAAATAATTAAAATAAAAATATTTAATTTGCGCTGCATATTTGGATAAAAAGACCTGGATAGTATTATTTCCTAAAATATATTGAGTATATGTAAGTATTAACGGATATATTTGTGCTAGATCTTTTTTTCTATACCGGCATTTATAAAAAAAAATCTGTTGTGGCTACCACAATACCTTCCCTCAATCTTGTGTATTATGTATAAATTCCATACATACATTTTCTTGTAAAAGATTCTAAATTTCCAGTAAAATTATTTCATAAATAAACTATACCAATTGCACTTGACACTAACATCTTCTTCTTCTTTCCGTGTCTTCTCCAACATCTACTTCAACATCCTCATCTCTGTCACATTACATACATAAAATTATAGAAAGACGTTTTTAATAGAAAATACCATTTTGCAAATATTCTAACCAAAAATAAAGCATATTGTACAGATAAATGTAAATGTTATTGAAATAAATATCAAGGTTTTATCGTCATTTTACTGCTATTTCTTAACAAATATAACGAACCGTATTCAAAAAATGCATTTCTTATGAAACTGCATTACGTCTATAGTTCTATGCGATCTATGATCTGTGTAAGGTAAACGGGATTATTTGTAAGGAAGTGTTACTCTATGCCCAAAGCGGCAGTTATATTTTGTAAATCTATTCTACACCATAATAACTAGTTGTCATTGCTATTTATAAACAATGTATTGTACGGAAAACAAAATTTTACACGTGTTTAAAGATGACGTCATTTAAATAACATTGAACAATTATCTATCTTGTTTTTTATTTTGTCTAAAACTAATATGTTTTACTTATGGATTTAAATTTGAGAAATATTTACATATACCGAATGTAAACTGTTACAATTAATTCTTAAACATAATATGAGTATTTATTTCTTCAAGTAGGCGTCAAAATATTTTATAATGACTACAAAACATCTAGTAGAAGTTATGCTACTATTCGAAGAATTATATTTACATAAAATGATGTTTGAAAAACACTATTAGATATTATTAAAGATAAGAATATTATTTTAATTATTCTACCAATAATAATTATAATAATTAAATACTGAAGACCTTGTCTCATTGGACATAATTATTGATTAATTATTTAAAATAAAGGGTACAGTAAAAAACTAGATATGTCACTTTATTTTCTAAAAGAGATAAATGTATTTTTTTTAAACTATTAAGTATTCTACTACAATCAAATTCAAGACAAAGATAATATTGTAAATAATACGAGAGTGGATTGAAAGTTTCCGAAATTACGGAGAAGGCCTTGGGTTTGGAAAACAATTTTATCTTTTTCTTTTGTTTAACTCTTCATATAAACTGCCAAGAAATTTAAATACAACCTGTTAATCGGTCTAGTCGTGACAAGCGTCTGTGTCGATCTACCTAGCATTAAATTGGTAATGGATAAAAACGTTCTTGCGGTGATCAAGATTTTTATTTGAAATGAGAAACGGCGACGGAGATCAAAACCAGGTTGTATGCTGTCCTTAGGAATGCTTCACCTTCCTTTTTCACTGTGAGTTTCTGGGTTTCGAAATTTAAGAGTGGCTGGACACACACCTGCGACGAACCACGTTCAAGTCGACCAAAATCACATCGGAAATTGTGGATATGGTTCTGGAACATCGCCAGATGAAAGTGCATGAGATTAAGGAAACTATAATGATCTCTTATGAAAGTGTTAGTTTATATTAAGCTGGGCATGAGAAAAATGTTCGCTAGGTTGGTGCCGCAATTGTTCAGTTCGGAGCAAAAGCGCATTCAAGCCCGAAACTCAACCGAAAATTTAGAGTTATTTAACAAAAATTCGGTCAATTTCAAACCATGGATGGAACATGGGTACACCATTACACTCCAGAGACAAAAATTCAGTCGAAAAGCATGAACATTGTGAGTCGGCACCGAAGAAAGCGAAGCTAATTCAGTTGGCAGGATGGCAGGAAAGGTGATGGCGTCAGTCTATTGGGACGCCAAAGGAATTTTGTTAATTTATGATATTGGTAAAAGAAAAACTGTAACTGGACAATACTACGCCACACTTTTAGACAAGCTGAAAGTAGTAATTCAAGAAAAACGCCCGGGAATGGCAAAGAAAAAGATTTTGTTTCATCACGACAATGCGCCAGCTCATTCTATTCGTATTGCTCAACAAAAATTTACCGAATTGTAGTTTGAAATCGTCCCCTCGGACTTCCATCTTTTCCCGAAACTCAAAAAGTTCCTCGCTCGATAGAAATTTGATCCAACGAAGAAATCATTGACGCAGTAAATACTTATTTTGAGGACCTCAAAGAAAACCATTTTCGGGAGGGAATCGAAAAGTTAGAAAAACGTTGGACCAAGTGTGTTGACCGCAGAGGGGACTATGTAGAAAAATAAAATGTAGTTTGTGTTAATATATTTTCATGTCATACTGGAAACTTTTCATTCCACCCTTGTAAGAATATTCTTATTCGGGTGAGTCGGTTTTGTTCGGGTAATTCTTTGTTTTTGTAAAATGAGAAAACCAGTAAAATAATTAAACTGCAATAATTTATTTCATTTCTCTAATAATGAAACATATATGAGCTGCACTGATATCATTTCTATAGTATTTAATTAATTATCTTAAATTAAATAATATTAAATTGTTATACAAGCAGCTAAAGTATTAAGTAATTAGTTAGCGAATAATAAGTTACGTTTGTGAATAGAGACATTCCTGGGGCCATTCTTTATCAAGATGTGACAGAGTGAAATGCATTTTTGATACAGGGAACGTGATAAAGTGAAGTGCATTGTTTACAAATATTACAATTTAAATATACATTACTTTGTAATTTGCTCAAGATTTGTTTGTAAACCTGTGAACCACTGTTTGTTTACTTCTGGTATACTCACATTACCTACGTCACGAAGCAAATTTAAAATACGGACCGTAATATCTCGCTTATTTGGGGGATTTTTTTACTCAGACTTTAACAGGTGATCTTATATTTTTTATATATACTTCAAGAAAAAATAAATGAAAAAATATGGTGAACTTTAATAAATCTGACGTTTTTCATAAATTTTATGTAACATTATGTGACATTAAACCCGACACTGTTTTAATAGTCTATGAAAAAAATCCGTCGGTTACAATTTTTCCTATATTTAACTCATAGATAGCTCTGTAAGCATTTCTAAATGCCATCTGAGAAATATACGTCACGCCCGCAATATTTAAAAATTTTGTAATTTAAAGAAGAAGAAATGTCTTGAATGAAATTTAATATTTGTGATTCAAAAAATAGGGAGTTTAGACATAAACAAAATTTTAAAAAATCGTAGAGTACTTCAGTGCTTTCATTCAAAACATAAAATAGATATTTTTTTATTTGTGACGTCATCGAACAGATCCGTCGGATAGTTCCGACTGACTACGAAAACGCCTGTAGAATAATATCATTTTTGTGTCGTATTTTTATTTTGCGTAGGCTGATAACTATCTATTCGTTCCTGATTCCGTGTTTAAAGTTCATATTTCCAGAATAGGGTAGGAGTGACTTGACGGCTCACATATTTTGCATCTACCTACTGCTTTCACTCGAATATCCCCGGGATAAAATTATTTTGTCAGTTTTAATCTGCGATGTTCTTTAAAGCGTAAATAATGCTTTGAAAAATGCTCAAGTTAGTGATAATTCAATTAGTTTAAAACTTACTCTTGTGCATATGATGCTTAAAGTTGCGGCTGATGTTGTAGGTTTAGTTTAATTAATCGTTAAATATTTACTTTAAACCTGGTGATTACCCAATGGAATAAATTTGCACATTTTATCCGAACAGAATTTGTAAACAATCTTTACTTTTTATATTTTATTGTGAAAATTATAATTTCTACAAGATTGTTTATATCATGTAAAGAGATGCGTTTAATGATGTAATATATAAAACATTTTCACGTCAGAGTTGTCTGTATCGCACGGCACACCTGAGAAATATTTTCTCTTTTAGTTTATGAAATGCGTTAATAATTAGAGAACATAAATTTTATATATGATCACGCCTTCCAAAATTATTAATTCATTGACATTCTTCTAATAACAACAATATAAACAAAATAATCTGATGTGACCAACCCAATTCCTCCCGCCATTTAATTTTTATTAATTTAAATACATATTCCTATGGGATCTCGTGGCCGTGTGCCTGGATCTTGGAACGTGGTCATTTATCACAATCTCGAAATGCGATTTTTAGCGTGATCCCTATACCTCTCTTACCAAGGGTTAACGGGAGGCAAAAAATATCCATTTGGTAGAATGTTTCTCTTCTTTTTTACTAAATTTTAATAGTTAATCAAGCAAATTTAATATTGGAAGAAAAGAAAAATAAAACTATCTCACTAAGATTTCAGAATTGTAAACCACAAGCATTGTCGGATTCATTCTTATAATCAATCAAAGTTTTCTCTGTTGTAATCAACACCTTAACAGTTATTATTTCAATATTACAATGCTATAAAAATGTCCGTTTGGTAAAATGATTATTTTACTTATAACAGAGCTCTGAAATAAAATGAACAAGATGCAAAACGTTTTAATCAATTCTGGGTGAAATAGCGTTTTTAGCAGGCGTAAAAACATGTAAAATAAGCAATGAAATTCATTATTAATTAAGGAATAATATAAAGTTTTATCCAATTTACGCTTTCCTAAATTAGTCATTTAACACTGAAAATAAACAATAAATTATTCATGACTGATGTAGGTATTTTAGGTTAGAAGAAACTTTCCTCTTGGTAAAATATAATAAAAAGTATAAATTCACGCTTTCCCGAAGTTAATTAATTAAACACTGAAAAAGAAAACAACATAAAATTAATGAATTTGTGTTAAATTATAGATGGAAATATATACTGAATGATGGTGCCAAAATGTGAACTATAAAGTATTTTTCGTACATTTTTGATATTTTTTTTTAAATACTCGTCAAACAATAATTCTCTTAAGTGCTTTTATGTTAAAAAGTTCGTGATTTAGTGAAGTGAAAAGTAACAAAGTGAAAATATTTTCCGCTGACAATTTACGTATGATCTTACGCTCCGGGATGAGTTGAAATTCGACTAACGACAGTATAAAATTACTGAAGTGTCCTTGGTGATGTGGGGACCGGGATGACAGCGGGTGCGTGTTGTGCGTCACGTGGGGACGCACGCAAGATGTTGGTGCCCCTGGTGAAGCGTGCGGCTTCGGCTGGGCCGAACCCCAGGCCCCGGAGCATGTTGTGGAGATCGAGTGAACGAGCTACAGTCAGCCGGACTTGGAAGTTCCATAGGCCTAGATCCTACAGGTTATTACTGCATCCCTAACAAAATAATAAAATAAAACATAACTTTTGTAAACAAATTTGTTTTAATAGTGGGTAGTGTAGTAACATAAATATTATTAAATATCATTAATGAGTTTGTATATTTGGGTAGCATGATGTCGAGGGATGGTCGAATTGATCGATAGAAAGGAGAGTGAGTGCGGGATGTAAGGTAATGGGTGCTCTGAGTACGTTTGCACGAAACGTTAACGTATCAAGGGATGCTCGGTTAAGTGTATATAATGGAGTGCTAATTGCCGTGGAAATGAGGTATTTATTTGGTTTATGTGGGTATGTCAGACGGGATCGCGTGAGGAATAATTTGATGTATGAAGAATGTATGGTTAGGAACAATGTGATTAAGAGAGTTGGTGTGAGTCAGTTGAGATGGTTTGGGCATGTGGAGAGAATGGCGAGTGAACGGCTTGTTAAGCGTATATATCGTGGTGAAATTGAGGGTTTTCGATTGTGTGGCCGACCAGTGTGTAAGTGGATGGATGTGGTTGGTAGGGTGCTTAAAGAGAGAGAGTTTCCAAGTAATGAAGAAAAGAAGAGCATGTATGAATGCGATTATGGGTGTGACCGAGGCGAAAGAAGTCTGCTTAGATAGGAATGTGTGGCGAAGGATGATTATTTCTTAACTATTATTGTGATCCGGATGCGGTATTTCGCTACCGAAAATCTGTCCCTTTAATATGTTTAAGGGTAAGGATTTGTTGTATGATGTTGTTCTTATTGTTATTGTATGTATGTATTTTTCTCTAAATAATTGTTCTATTACCCTATAATCTCTATTTAATAGGCTAAAATATTATATTTGGTACCATATAAATAATATATATTACTTTGTTGTACTATTTGAGAACCACTGGTTCAATTTTTGGCTTAGTATTACTGGTAAATTAGCCCCTTATTCTTGATCATTTTTTGTATATAACATTTTTCTCTAAAGTCATTAGTTCGCCCAAAAAAGCGCTGGTTGTTTTAAACGAAACCTCATCTATACATAGAACTTTACGATTAATTTTAGAAAACCTAATTTGTGTAATCAAATGGGACATGAGAGTAGTTGAAATCCCGAAACAATTTTCCAGAAGAATTTTATCGAAAAATTGTCCAGATACCCTTTTCAAATACTTCCTTAGTCTTGGATAAGAGAATTTCTTTTAATGTGAGAATTAGCACTTTAATTACAATTGTTCTAAAACACTAATTATAACAATTAAACCGTATAAGTATAGGGAAGACATTGATTGCAACAATAATAACATTGATTGGCAATAAGAATTACTGTAATTAAAGAGTAGTATACTACAGTAATTACAGTGGCCTGAATCTATCAGCCAATCAACTATTTGCCTGGAAAGACAATCATTGATTTAAACTCGAGCTTTAATCGTAATCTCATAACATCGTCTTTTTGAACTCGTATTGTACTCGTATGAATTCAAATCTGTATGCCATGGTTTTATACAGGCGTTCAGGATAACTTGTCCTACATGAGGATCTCGTGAACTAAGAAATAAATTAGGTGTTAACAATTACTCGAAAAATTACCCAGAATTCAGTCAAACAGCATTTATTCTTACTATACCAATGTTTTGGTCTAATTTTTAATCGGTATATTGGTACAGGGTGAACTTTAATATACAAATATAAATATTTTAATTTAAATTTAGAGCTATTCAATTTTATATTTAACAGTTTTATTGATTATTTCTTTCTTTCCAGTGATGAAAGCTTCGTCCCGGGTTCGCCGGCACGGGTGAGCATCGCAATGTGCGACAGCCCCCCAGCGGGACGCGCCTCCCCGGGCGGGAGTCCTGCGGCACAACCGGACAAGGCGACGCTCAAGGTATTCCTGCCCAATGGTGGCATGAACGTCGTTAAATACACCGAGCAGAGCGACGTCAAGCACATCATCTCATTGGTCACTGAGAGGTTAGCTAGTGGAGAACGAGCCTACAGAGGGGTGTATGCTATGAGGTTGAGACATCCTAGTACTGGGGAGGCGCATTGGGTGCATCAGGATACCACACTCTATCAGGTAGGATGGCAAAGTTAAGAAAGCAAATTATTAAAAAAATCTTTCAGAACTCACAATATAACAATAAAACTACCTTTTAGTTTCTGTTCAGTTTATTTTAAAACCCAACGTTTCGGCACCAGAAACTGCATTGCTAACATGAACGCATCAACTAGTATTATGCTTTCAACCTATAAACTATAAATTATAAATAATTGAAACAATATTTTGGAATAACGTTATTAAATTATAAATATTCAGACAATGGTTTGAGTTCATCGGATTCTATTATAGATTGTAGGGCCTACGACAAGCCCTACGCGAATGAAAATGACAAAGGAGCAAATAATAATATTTTATTCTTCCAAAGACCAATACAATTGATATAGGAATAGTCAATACAAGTATACATTATAAATACAGTCTAAAATTTTAAAACTGGTCATTAAAAAAATCCTCGATAGTGTAGAAACTTTTATTAATTGAATATTTTTTAATTCAATTTTCTATTTTCCGTTATATCCTTCAGGTATTGTGTCAATTGATTATAAATGTTTAATCCGAAGTAACTAGGGTTGTTTTTTAATTAATTTAAATTAATTTGCGGTTAATATTACCTTTACCACGCGTGTTGTACTGATGTGTCACCGTGCGTTTGTAAATTATTTATATTAGTTTTAGTAAATATAGCCACATTTAAATGTAAATGTACGGCAAGGTTAAAAGGTTTTCACGTTTAAATAAATTTTGGGGGAGTTTGAATATATTTCTAACCGCCCTTTTTTGTAACTTAAAAATTCGCTTTGCTGCTGATGAGCACCCGCAAAAAAATATTCCATAACATAAAACAGAATTAAATTTCGCAAAATAGAAAGTTTTCGCGTTGCTTACATCTGTTAAAAGTCTCAAACTGTAGATTAGATAGCAAATAGATGCCAATGTACGGCAAATTTCGTCCACATGAGAAACCCAGATTAAATTTTGACACTACTTACTTGTGCCAGTAGCTGATTATTGTAACGAATTAATGCACTTTCAGAACGCTTTGCATTAGAAATTTTTATAACTGATGATTTGTTAATATTTAAAGATTTATGAGATATTATTACAGTTATGTCATCCGCATATGCAACAAATTTTGTTGATTGTAAGTTCTAATATTGTTTACATATAATGAAAATAGAATCGGACCCAGGATATATCCTTGAGGCACACCATAAGATAAATCCTGAAAGTTTGATTTATGATTGTTATATAACACTAATTGCTTCCGATTACTAAGATACGATTCTAACCATTTAGAGCAAGTATCTCTCAATAGCTTTCACACATGTTTATGAGTGTTGGGTGATCTACGTAACCCGGACTACATTTTATTTTTCTACATAATCCCCCTGAGGTCACACTTGGTCCAACGTTTTTCTAACTTTTCGATTCCCTCCCGAAAACTGTTTTCTTTGAGGTTTTGAAAATAAGCATTTACTGCTTCGATGGCTTCTTCGTTGGATCGGAATATCTTTTCAGCGTTGAACGTTTTGAGTTTCGGGAAAAGATGGATGGGGACGATTTCAAACCTCAGTTCGGTCAATTTTTGGCTCATTGTCGTGGTGAAACAAAACCTTTTTCTTTGCTATTCTCGGGCGTTTTTCTTGAATTTTTGCTTTCAGCTTGTCTAAAAGTGTGGCAGTTACAGTTTTTCCTTTTTCGAGATAATCAATTAGCAGGATGCCTTTGGCGTCCCAAATTTATTCTTTATAATTATTCTTTGTAGGTACAAGAACGATATGCCCGTGGTAAACCCTTATCCGAATGGAGATTCGAGCTGCGAGTACGTTATCTTCCTTCTGTTAGTTTACATGAATTGTATGAACGAGATCACGTCACCTTCCATTATTACTACGACCAAGTGCGCAACGATTATCTCAACGGCGCTCACAATATGCCTGCCGTAGACCAAGATGTTGCTATCCAACTTTGCTGCTTGGAAATCCGTTATTTCTTTAAAGTAATACATAATATTATGCAGGGTTTAACACAAATAAGTACATTAAATTTAACCACTGTCGAGAGCAACAATATTTCTTAATAACTATTGTCGAATCTCAATTTTTCTTTATCATTTTTGTGTTTTCATTTAGGCGCATCACTTGTAATCATATTTATGCGGTTTCTTGTTCCGTCAATTGTAGAGATGTTCTTGGTCGACTGCATCTTATAAATGTCCTACAATTTTTGGATTGTCCAACTATTGTAACATAAAAATTTCACGTATGATTCTTTGTTACCATTAGTGGTAGGATCCGGATCCGAATAGTTTCGGTTTCATATCCAAAAATATCCGGACATCCGGATAATTGAATTGCTAAAGCATCCGGATCTCGAATTCAAATCTCAGTATCGGATTTTAAATCCGGATCTGAGTATCGAATTTTGGATTCGAATCTGAGTATCGGATCTTGAATCCGGATTCGAATATCGAATCTTGGAATGGATTTTAGTATCGGATCTTAGATTCGAATATGAGTATGTCATATTAATATATTACTGTGTAATAATACAAATTTGTATTTTTTTATTCATCATTTACTGAATCTGACTGTGAAAGTATAATTTCTTTTTCTTTATATTTGCACAAGCTATCTGGCTATTTTAGAGAGATATGGCTTCATATTTTAAATGAAGAATCGGATCCAAATCCGAATTAAATTTACGGATCTCCGCTTCAATATTCGAACATCAGATATCCGAGGAACCGGATATTTTAAAATCCGGGTACTCGGTTCCTCACAGCACTAGTTACCATAGTTGAGGTATTTTATTCTATCTCTTATTTTTCCCGATTTGTGTATAGTTTCACCATCTGGTTTATCGGTCAATATATTCACTAGTTTCTAACCTTTCTTTTGTGTTGACATATTCATTCAACCTTTCATTGTATTCTGTCGCAGCCACAAGGACAATAATTGTTTGTAGCGTCCATTTTTAATTCAACCATAAGCGGGTAATGAAATTTGTGACAAAACTTTGAAGAATTTGAACTCAATATCTACAAGGTTTACAAGAAAAAGTTATATTGTTACACTCGACGAGTTTTATCACTGGTTAAATTTAATGTATTTATTTCTGTTACACCCTGCATTAAAATATTAGTTCACGATGTAAACTTGCTATTGTTCCAGGATATGCCGCAAATGGCTTTAGATAAAAAATCCAATTTAGAATACTTAGAACGCGAAGTCGGACTTCACAGATTTCTCCCTCGCTCCATATTAGATTCAGTAAAACCTAAAACCCTTCGAAAACTAATCCAAGCAAACTTTAAAAAAGTTAGTTCACTCTCCGAACAAGAATGCATGTTCCGCTTTTTCGATATCTTGTTATCCCACTACCGATATGATCAAGAACGCTTCCGTGTGGACCTCGGCGCCGAGTGGTCCGTACCCTTGGACCTAGTGATCGGTCCAGATGTAGGAATCTCTGTGCTAGCTACTCATCCATCTAGAATCGCCGACTTCGATAAAGTGCAGGCCATTCAAACTCTCGTCAGCGACTGTGATATTCATAAGAAGGCTGTGCTGCAACTTAGAGTCGCAGGGGCACAAGAGACGTTGATAATTACCTGCGCAAATTTGGATATGGCGGAAAGTTTGGCGGATTTGGTGGATGGGTATTGCAGGCTAGCGAATGGAACGAGTACGTCTCTCTGGAATCGAAAAGGTAAATTTAAATTTTAAGGTATTGAAAAGGAACATTTTTCCGAATATCATTAGGTTAAATTAATAATGTTATTACTATTTGCAAGGTTTTATATTGTCTTTTTTAAGTGGTTTACTAATTTGTAAATTAGCAAGTGTCCAGGATAACGTGTCCAACATGGAGACCTAGAGAATCATAGGTCTCTAGATATAGGCGAGTTTTTTTTACCTCTCGCTAAAAGAGGTATTGGATTCATGCTAAAAATCGCATATCCACATTTTAATAATTAAGCACGTTTTAAGGTCCCTACAATCTGATTTTAATATTTTTTACGATGATGTGTGTGTGTGTGTCTGTGTGCGGAAGTTGGATGGACGATTTCTCAAAAATTATATTACTTAATATCTGTTTAACTACGTATTTCTCAATCGGACATTACTGGGAAAAGCTGAAAAGGTTTTGGTAATAATTGGACAACCGGAAGTAGCATATTCTTAAAAAAATCTTCTAAATATTGTTTTTTAGAAGTTTTTGTTCTTCCTATTATTAAAGAAGAGTAAATTCTCTATCTGATACATACGAGTATAAATATTTTATTATATCTTCTATAGATTTAGAGATAAAGAAATATAAGGTATATAATAATCTGTTGTAATAAACTTCAAAGCCCAAATAGTGTCATGGAAACCAATTGAAAATTAAAATGTATGTCAAAAATCCAGAGACATTACTGAAGATATTTTCCGGGGAGTACATACATTATATTATTTCTTATTGTATTAATAGTTAAAAATTTAAAATTACAGATATATTACATATACCCTTCAAAAATACTGTTAATCCCGACAATGAATTGAAAATATTTCGAAAAATTATAGGACAAAATTTCTTCATGGAATGAATTTAAAATTAAAAAATCTAAAAATAGAGAATAGGTATAAGTAGAATTTTTGGTGTAGATATTAGGGATACAAGAAATGTTAAATACAATAGGGCGCGAGCAGTCATGTGACAAGCAGATATGGGGACCCGTGTCAGAATGATAGCTAGTAATTATTATGTACATAGATGTCAAATATCATAATTTTTCATTCTAAATTTAGTGATTTTCCAATTCCATGTGTTTTATTTTCCTCGACAAGTAAAGTCCACGCTCCTGGTGACAAATTAACTACGTGAATTTAGAAAATCTAAAATTTTTGTCTAAGCTAACCGACTTCGTATCTCTTATAGTTCTCTAGATTCCCATGTTGGATATGTTGTCATGAACAGCCTATATATCATATAATAATAGAAATCACACTATTTTTTAAATAAGTTAAAAATTTATGAAGTATTTAAATTTTATTACCTCAAAAATATATATTTAAAATTGTTGACTTATGAGTCAATTTTGTTACAAGCTGCTGTTTGGAAACAATTTCCCTGTATCTGTAAAGGTTTGTAAAAATAAATTATAACACATATATCAAAGTATTTCTTATATATTTTATTATTTTCGTAGATGCACAACCACCTAAACATCGAAATCAGCACGGTACAATTTTGTCTGAAGATTACGCCGAAATTGTCGACGAAGAAGGCGACTACTCCACTCCTGCAACTCGGGATTATGAATTAGTTCGAAATCAAATAGAATTGGCCGATATTCTTGGAGAAGGACAGTTTGGAGATGTACATAAAGGAACATATAAATCACGAGACGGTACTTTAATACCTGTAGCCGTCAAGACTTGTAAACCCGACGCTGATCTTGCTACCACGGAAAAATTCCTCGAAGAAGCTTGTAAGTTTTCTCATTTATGTAGCGGGTGTCCCAACTAGAGCGCCGGATTTAAATTTGCCGCCATTTTGTTAAAACGAGTTGTAAGGTTTTTTTTTTGACTGTTGTCACGTACAGACCACGCGATTTAAGAATACACATTACAAAAATGGTGAAAGTTTTGTGAAAACAGTTCGCCAATTACGTCAAGTTTTCGGTCGCAATAATACGCCAAATGAATCGACATTGAGGCTTTTAATTACAAAATTTGAGACCAAATTTACACTGATGGATGAGAAGATCATTATTCGTTGTCGTCCTTGTCGGTCACTCGAAAATATAGCCACAGTAAGGGAATCTGTGGCCGAGAATCCAGGAACTTCCATTCGGCATCGTGGTCAAGAATTAAACATTTTCCGAAGCACTATGCAACGAATTTTGGTAAAAGATCTGCATTTGCACGCGTACAAGGTTCAATTGGTGCAAGAAATCAAGCCAAGGGACCATGCGCAGCACCGTGGATTTGCTGATTCGGTGTTGGAACATCATCAAATTAATGCGGATGAGGCACATTTTCAACTCGACGGATACGTAAATAAGCAAAACTGTCGGATTTAGGGTGCTGAAAATCCTCGTGTAATACTCAAACAACCAATGCATCCACCACGAGTAACTGTTTGGTGTGCATTTTGGGCTGGCGGAGTGATTGGGCCGTATTTCTTTGAAAATGCGCTAACTGTTTAATGGTGTTCGGTATCGCGAAATGTTAACGGAGTTTTTGTGGCCCGAATAGGATGTAATTGATGTGGACATGTTTTTCCACACAGCACGTGAAACAATGGTGTTACTGCAGACCAAGTTTCCAGGCCGTGTCATTTCATGATTTGGCGATCAACGTTGGCCACCAAGATCGTGCGATCTAGCACCGATGGACTTTTTTCTTTGGGGCTATGTGAAGGAAAAGGTGTATGCGAATAAGCCTGAAACAGTTGAACATCTTAAAGAGGAAATACGGCGCGTTATTGGTGAAATACAGCCACATTTATGTGAAAACATTATTCAAAATTTCAACAAAAGAATAACCCTGTGCCAGAGGTTTCCTGGTGGCCATTTACTTGATGTTGTATTTCACGTTTAATCGGAACTATTTTTCTTTATGTTGAAATAAAAATGTTTGCTTAATTCAAAAATTAAATGTGTTTTTCTTTAAAATTAAATCCGGCGCTCTAGTTGGGACAGCTTGTATGTGTTAATTATTTCGTAATTATATTTTTTACAGATATAATGCAGCAGTTTGATCATCAGCATATAATCAAACTTATTGGTATATGCAGTGAAGCGCCGATTTGGATAGTAATGGAGCTGGCTAAATTAGGCGAGTTACGAGCATATTTGCAAAAAAACCGGCTTGATTTAGAATTGTTCACTCTTTTAACTTATGCATATCAATTAAGCACAGCTCTTAGTTATTTGGAAAGCAAGAAATATGTTCACCGTGATATTGCAGCCCGTAATGTGTTAGTGTCTACACGTACATGCGTTAAATTAGCAGACTTTGGTCTTTCGCGATGGGTTGAAGATCAGTCGTACTACAAAGCCTCAAAAGGGAAATTACCAATCAAATGGATGAGTCCAGAATCAATAAACTTCCGCAGATTTACAACAGCTAGTGATGTTTGGATGTTCGGTGTTTGTATGTGGGAAATTCTTATGTTAGGAGTTAAGCCTTTCCAAGGAGTCAAAAATAATGATGTTATTGGAAAAATTGAAAATGGCGAACGGCTTGCTTTACCTCCCGGCTGCCCTCCTCGATTATACTCACTTATGTCGCAATGTTGGTGCTATGAACCCAGCAAGAGACCTACCTTTAAAGATATTAGGGAAGTGTTAAATGAAATACTCCTAGAAGAAAAATGCGCAGCTCAAGAAACATTCCGAAGAGAAACACGAAGAGCAGCAGCAATGTCGTGGGGCGATGGAATTGCATCAAATGTAGATTATCAAATGACCCAACAACAAGCTCCGCCGAAACCATCTCGACATCCTGGTGCGGGATCCGATGCCTTACAAACATACATTGTGGCTCAAAACCCAGAAGTGCTTGCCCATTTGATGCGGGAGAACGAGAGTCGAAGCGTGTGTCCATCTGCGTACAACACACCCGCTTCGGTATTTAATACAATTGCAGTTGATTTTGATGACCCCGCCAAAAAAGACAATCCAATCCTTAAGACTTGTCCTATGCCCGTCCAAAGTCTCCATAGCCTTGATCCCGTGGTGCCAGACACTCCGACTACTGCTTCGCCAACACCAGCTACTTCAGGCGTTGCGTCGCCGCTAACTGGATCCCTTGATCGCCGGGCGCCAGTCTCGGCGTCTGCAATAGCAGCAGTGATGGCGGATGTGTCTGGTTTCACAGTCCCCAGCCGCACTGGATCCCTAGAACGCAATCACGCCGCTGAGATGCAAAATAGTGCGCGTTTGCAACATACACAACCTGCGGAGGGCATCTACGACTTCGGTGGCGCAGATGTGAAAAGCTGCGCGTACAGCAGAAATAATCAGACGTACGTTGCGGCGGAGGGCGGCGTTGCTCAGCAGCCAGTCGCCGTAGCCGCCGCCGTTGCCACCGCTGTTCCCGCGCCTGTCTCTGTCGCGCAGGTGCGCCGCGTCACCTCATTTACATTTACTGTCTTTTATTAATTTTTATACGAGGGTAAGGTGAAAAGTTCTCGGCCTGACAATGAAAGACTGCGATTTTCAGTTAAAAAATGATTTTATTTTTCTATATAATCTCCCTTGACTTCAACACACTTGGTCCAGCGTTTTTCCAACATCAGTATTCCTTCTTGGAAGTGAGAGTCTGGAAGGCTGTGAAAATATTCATTTATGGCTCTCTCAGCTTCTTCATTGGACGCGAAGCGCTTCCCAGAAACAAATTTCTTCAAGTTTGAGAACAGATAGAAGTCTGAGAGTATCAAATTAGGAGAATAGGGGGAATGGCCGAGCAAATCGTATCCCAAATCCCGCAGTTTTCCCATCGCCAACGCATCCTTGTGTGCAGGTGCGTTGTCCTGGTGAAAGATGATTTTTTTCTTGCGAATTTTGGCATCCAGCTGGTCAAGAAGGTTGGAGTACTATTCGCCTGTAATTGTTCTGCCTTTTTTTTAAGGTAATCAATTAACAGAATCCCTTTCGCATCCCAAAACACGCTAGCCTTTCCGGCAGATGCGATCGACTTCGCTTTCTTTGGCGCTGAACCACCGGTTTCCACCCACTGCTTGGACTGCTGTTTCGTTTCTGGCATGTAGTGGTGGACCCATGTCTCATCCATGGTGGCACATTGGTCCAAACATTGCTGCGAATGTCGTTTGCGCATTTTGATCGGCATTCAGCAAATGCGGCACTCATCTTGCGCAGAGCTTTCGCATCCCTAATTCTTAGTGCAAGATGTTGCGTACCCTTTCTTCCGATATCCCCCAACCTCAGCTATCTCACTCACCTTCACTCGCCTATTTTCCAACACGATATCATGCACCTTTTCGATGGTTACCGGTGTGATGGCGGTTTTTAGCCATATTTCACGTGGGTCACGTTTAAATTCAGCTGCCCACTTTTTAACGGTTGACATGGAAGGAGCAGAGTCCCCGTATACTTTTGTCAACTTCGGATGAATTTCCTTAGGGGTTAATCCATCCAAAACGAAGAATTTCATGACCGCACGATATTCAAGGTTATCCATTTTAACTAAAAACACGCAAGACGTCCACTGCAAAAATTCGTGAGAGAACAAGTTGAAA
This sequence comes from Harpalus rufipes, assembly GCA_951394225.1. Taxonomy (NCBI): domain Eukaryota; kingdom Metazoa; phylum Arthropoda; class Insecta; order Coleoptera; family Carabidae; genus Harpalus; species Harpalus rufipes. The sequence goes on from OX596281.1 coordinate 1,454,884, forward strand.
CTTGTCATACGAACGAATGACACGTGCACCCAGGCAGGAAACAAATTTTTGCTGATTGGAACGCTATCTCTGAGTCAGGTCGAGAACTTTTCACCTTATCCTCGTATTTTAATTTCTGATTACTTCTGATTCAATGCACGGGGCATGTCAAATAATTTTATTTTCAGTAGAATGTTCAAATTCTCGGTGTATTCAGTTCAGCATGGTTAACTTTTTATTTGGAATGCGTTTTATTATTTTGCATCTCTGTTGCGTTAGTAAGTTCAAGGTATGCTACTATAATAATAAAAAAATTCTTATTATTCAGGTTTAGATTTTATTTTTCTATAAATATTGTCATATTTTTACAGCCTATATACGGCGATCGTTTACTCGAAGGCAGCATAGAAAATATTGATTCGCATATGCCAGCGAATTACCAGAGGCAGCTAGTCGAAAAACTCCGGCAGCAACAGTTAGAATCAGAAGAAGATTCTAAGTGGTTGCAAGAGGAAGAAACAAATTTGAAGAAAAGACTGAGTATAATCACACCAATGCCAGGAGAATCTACTGCAACGGGTTCAGATTCTGCTTCAGTTTCCGGCGGAAACAGCCCAGTTGTACCTCCGGACACACCCAAAGTAAGTAAAAATATGAATCAAAGTCTTAAAAGTTATATGCAGGGACATATTATCCAATAGGCTGACAAGGCTAAAGCCTAGGGCGCCTTAAAGGAATTAATTTGTAATTCATTTTACGCTTAGATCAGCTTTATTCAAAGTAAATATTTTTTTCTCGCTACCACATTGGTAAATTAGCATTACCCTATAAAAAAGTTGACATTAATGGAAAGTAATTTATCCACTAACGATAGCAACACATTGAATTGAATATAAACAAATCGTAACTAAGGACAGTAAAGTAGACTTACCGCATTAGGTTACTTACCTCACATGGTCAAATACCCTAACCCCTAACAACAGAACAAATATACAAAAGTAAAGTAGTACCTACAAATTATTGCGTAGGCATCAAACTGACAATCCGGCCTTGGTTATACGTTGTTCGAAACACTACGTATATTACACATTCGGCAGCCAGATTTCTTTGGCATTGAAACCCTGTACTAGTAGTAAAATGAAACTGCCTTTACTTGAACAAAAAACAATTTGTTTACTTATGAACTTTGTAATACAATTTCCTCAAAAGATACTTGGGAAGGAGGTCACTTTAAATTAATCTATACTGACTGGGTTGGGACCCTAATCCCCTCCGTACATTTATCCCATCGATTCTTACACTGCTGGAAACTCCTCTGGAAGCCGTCTTTTGGTAGACCTGCAGCTCTCCCTTTGTTCGGAAACAACCAGAAGTCGCAAGGACCCATACTAAACAGTAGGGAACTTAGCGTACGGCTGGAATTCCATTTTTCGCCAAGAAAGTCCATTTTTCTACATAGTCCCCTCTGAGGTCAACACACTTGGTCCAACGTTTTTCTAACTTTTCGATTCCCTCCCGAAAATGATTTTCTATGAGATCCTCAAAATAAGCATTTACTACTTCGATGCCTTCTTCGTTGGATCGAAATCTCTTTCCAGCGAGGAACGTTTTGAGTTTCGGGAAAAGATGGATGATACCGATTTCAAACCTCAGTTCGGTCAATTTTTGTTGAGCAATACGACTTGAATGAGCTGACGCATTGTCGTGGTGAAACAGGATCTTTTTCACCATTCCCGGGCGTTTTTCTTGAATTGCTGCTATCAGCTTGTCTAAAAGTGTGGCGTAGTATTGTCCAGTTACAGTTTTTCCTTTATCAAGATAATCAATTAGCAGAATGCCAAAAGACTGACGCCATCATCTTTCCTGCCGATTGAACTGATTTCGTTTTCTTCGGGGTCTACTCACCATGTCTAATACACGCTTTCGACTGAATTTTCGTTTCTGGAGTGTAGTGTTGTATCCAAGTTTCATTCATGGTTATGAAACGTATTAACTTCAAAATTTCGGCTGAAGTTCGTGCCCGAATACGCTGAACTAAGCAAATGCGGCATCTACCTGGCGCACATTTTTCTCATGCCCAGCTCATATAAAATATGAACTACACATTCATAAGAGATCCCTGTGGCTTCCTCAATCTCACGGACTTTCATTCGGCAATTTTCCAGAACCATATCATGGACTTTCTGCACAATTTCCGGTGTGGTAGCCGATTTTGGGCGACCTGAACATGGCTCGTCACAGGTTTGTGTTTAGCCACGCTCAAATTTCGGAACCCAGAAACTTATCGTGGAAAACGAAGGTGAAGCATTTCTAAGGACAGCGTCCAATCTGGTCTTGATCTCTAAAAACACTTGATCATCGCACGAACTTCGTTTTTATCCATTATCGATTTAACGCTAGGTAGATCGACACAGACGCTGTTCACGATTAGACTGATAGACAGATTGTATTGAAGTTCATATGAATAGTTAAACAAAACAACGACATAAAATTGTTTTCGAAAAACCAAGGCCTTCTGACAAACCCCATTTCTAATTAAATACAAAAAAGTGATTTTTAAATTTCGTTACGCACTTATAAGGTTATTAAGATAGTACTAACCCTGATGAAAGTAAACTTTAATTGCGAAAGAAAGGGAGATTTCATATGAACTCCTATTGTTTACAATTTGTTCTAGAAAGCAGAACCAACCCCAACGGCAGATTTGGACAGAACAAACGACAAAGTGTACGAGTGTACAACACAAGTGGTAAAAGCCGTGATGTGCTTATCCCAAGGCGTCCAACAATCCCACGCTGACCAATACTTAGAATTAGTCCGGCGAGTAGGCTTAGAACTCCGTTGTTTACTAACAAGCGTGGATTCTCTTGTGGACTTATTTACAAACTCAGCAAAACGAGAAGTCGAGATGGCTCATAAAGTCCTCGCCAAAGACATGGCAGATTTGGTGAATGCTATGAAGCTGGCGCAGCATTACGCGAACACCACACTTGATTCAGAGTACCGCAAGAGCATGCTCGGTGCAGCTCACGTACTAGCCATGGATGCTAAGAACCTGCTTGATGTTGTGGATTCTATTAGGATTAGGTTTCCCAATGTGGATCAGTATATATGCAGTGGTGGAATAACGCCTCCCCCGCAGCCAGCGACTGATGCCGACTCCCCTACCCACCCCGCCAATTGTGCTTTCTTGCAGCAAAATGCCGGCGCTAGTGCAAAACTTTCCAGCCAAGCTGTTGACTCTTAAACAATAATGTTCGTTAATTGAATAATTGGTAAAGTTGTCGATGTACTGCCTCACCTCCGATTTGGATGAAACTTTGTCAAAATATTCTTTTCATCAAGACAAACACAGGAAAAATAATAATAAGTTGAACATATTTTAGCCAAATATGTTCAACCTACTTCACTGTCTTTCTGAAGCCACTGTCTACCTAAATCCGAGTTCTGTGCGTTAGGTTTCGTTTCTGTCAGTTGTTTTTATAAAATTTTCACGCTCAGATTGTTTCGTGGGCAGTTTGGATGGGCAGATTTTTTAATCACATTATGTAGATTATATGTATTAAATATTTAAATATAAACAAATTGTGTTTTGAAGGTCAACCAACTTTGATCCCCACTTATTTTGACAAAGTTTCATCCAAATCGGAGGTGAGGCAGTACATCGACAACTTCACGGAATAATTTATTATATTTTTTGAAATTCTATTAAAAATAGGCCATTGTAAATGCATTTTATAGTTATATTTAGTTCGGAAAAATATTTTTGTTTGTACTTTCATTTGTAATACTGTATGATTCCAAGTTATTCAACTGTAAGACTGTAATTATTGTATGTAACTATGAAACATTAGGCCATTACTGTAAGCTTTTCTAATTTTAATAGTATTAAATCATGTTCCTTTTTTGTAAAAGTGTATATGACATTCAAATATTGCGTGCATTATTTATTTCATATTACGTCTTATTTTAATCAGACGCAAAATGTTACAAATTATATTCTTTTGTGAATGAAAAATATTTCTCATTTTATGAATTACCTATCGCATCAATTGTTAGTATTCTTCATAGATTAATTTGTGCCAGTTTCATTGTTTAGGTTGCAAACGTATGTTTGGTATAATAGTGTGTGCTCGTGTGACTTTGAGGACGACTTCCCGATGCTTGCAGACGACTTTTGGACACCTACAGGACTTGCAGTTTGCCTGAAGAGTTTATTCAAGGTAAGATTGTATTTTATTATTTTTGCATTACATTGTTGGCTCCCTGCTCCGTTGAACCTGTACTGTATTTCAAATAAGAATAGAGTTAGGAGCAAACCAAGTTTACAATACCGAATACGTATTTTATTTATTTCAACCAAAAACTGACTCACAATATTTTATAAATTATTTCTTTTAGTCTTTACTTTCAACAAAATAAATTAATCTAGACCAGATTGAATTCCTAGTATTTTTACAGTACAACAAAGTAACTTATTTAATTCAAATTTCGCTGTAGAATATTTCATTGTAATTTATTATTAATATCGTGTCAATTGCGCAAGCGTCCACTCGAGTCTAGTTTGCAAAATGGTCGAAACAACAAATGACATTTGTTTAATGTGTGATGTTTGCTTTGTGTTTACGAACTGGTATTCATTCCTTGATGTGTTTTGTGCAAATTTTAATGACAATAGAGGAGTAGAACGAAAGGTCCAGCTGTTTTTTGCAAGGTAAATTGTTTATTTTTGCTATAAAGTTGTGAAATACATCATATTTGGTTGGTACATGTAAAAATTAGTTAAACTTCTGTATGAAAGTACATTGTATTCCAATAGAGAAAACAATATTTTAAAAGTAGTTTTTTAAATAAGAAACTTTTAATTTCATCATAAATGAACCCTTAGGAACAAATCGTATATTAATAACCTACGCGTATTATGTTTATTATTACTTATATCTATAAAGTACATAAATGCGAGGAATACTTTATCCGATTATGTTGTCAAAATTGTGCATAAATTTTGAAAACTACATTTTTCTCGTAAGAAAATTATATATTATAAATACCATACACACTTTTTCTCCAAAAAACATTAAAATTTTCGGTAGGCGATTTCTCTTAGTTGTCGATTTATTTCCAATTAAAACTTTACCCAACTTTTGGGTTATGGCCCAAAATTGGGTGAACATACGAGCTTGGCGACTTCGTCATTCGATTCTAAGGACAAAATTACATAAGTTTACCAGTTATCATAAAAAAAATCCCATTGGTTCAATTTGCATGGCCAAAGAAATGAAAATGGTCAAAATCGCATTTTTGACCATTTTCAGTTATTTTGTTCTAGATATCTTACCCATTGTACGTTTTTTTTTTTTTTGAAATTTTGAATGCGTACATATGTAGTTTTGTCCGTAGAATCGAATGGCGATGGTTACTGCCTGATTTATTGAAAAAAAGTGTTTTGCACGAACAATGACGATATCTGCAACTTCTTTTATTAATATTTTTACCCTTACACTATTGACTTGGAAAGATTCGTTGAAGCATTTATAAATTCGAAGAGATCTATGTGCCATTTTTATGTTTTAAAATTATTGCGACCCCGGGACATAGGACTGTAACATGTAAAATCATACTTTCTTAATTTCCTGCTTCCCTAATTATTTTAGGTAAAAATGCTTCAAATAAAAGTTGTAGAGCATTTTAATCAATAAACAAAATTAATTTTGTCTCAATTCCATGGCTATAGCTATTTTTGGGGTGATTTTCGACATTTTCATACCTAATTTTTGACGTTACAAGGCACACAATTTTTTGCTTAATGATTCAGTTGAAGAATTTTATGCCCTACAACTTGTATTTGACGCTTTTTTACCAAAAATAATTAGGGAAGCAGGAAATTACGAAAATCTGATTTTTCATGTTAAAGTTCTATGTTCCGGGGTCGCGGTCCCAATCCTGTATATCAGGCATGTGCAAACATACGGCCCCACTACAATGTGTACCATTACAGCCCCTGCGTCCGTCCCCACCGGATTACATTCCCCTTGCCCTTAGTCCAAAAGTGCTTCAAATAGTGTCTGTCGTATTAGATAATACTTGTTTATTCGTTAATTACAAGTAGACAATTATTTATTAAATTATTGTTGGAAGGATTGTATAATATATTAATACCTAGGTATTGCTAGGCAATTAGAATGCTCATTCATGATGGAGTTTTCAAGCCGTTCAGAACAAAATACCGTTAAGTGTATGTATATTGGTGAACGATTTTGCGATCGTATATATTATAGGTTCAATTTTTATTTGTTTATTGATTTTTGTGTAATTTTTTTATTTATCTATCAAAATTGAAGTGTGTGTCTATAGGTGTATTAAGATTATAAATATATTTTTTCCTGAAATAATACATGTCACAGTCAAAAAATATTTTTTTATGAAATTATAAATTGAATTGGCGGGAGGTTTGTATAGATCTCAACTTATTTCACACATTTCTTGATGAGATTACAGAAAACACCTCAGAAATTACTTTTATCTTTCATATTTCACCGTCAGTGCAGTTTATAACAAATGAACAGATAGACAAGTCTTATTTGCAAGGTAGAGATCAATTTTACCAATTCATTAATATCTTTGGATACTATTAAAATCATGTAATGATCTTTAATTAATGTCGTACAAGAACTAAATTATATTTCATTGTATTATAAATGTAAATAACGTATCTTTTTACTAAATCTGCCTCATCTTTCGTTAGATTCAACGCCGGGATCGACTTCATTTACAAACATGACGGGCGCTGTAACAACTGAGCCGGAAAAGTAGCAGTTCTTGAGAACTAAGGTAGTTATTTTTTTCTTAAAAACATTGATCAAAAATCTGATGTGGCCAAAACAATACCTCCTGTTTAATTTAACTTTTATTCATGTAAATATATAAAATTAAATTTAAATACCCGCCCGCACGGTACAAATATGTCATCATCGTTACCGAAATCTATACAAAGCAGATTGGCACACCCAGCAATGGATAATATGCCGTGATGATATATTTATTTTATTTATTTATATACTTACCTATATTCATTTCTGGCGTGGAGAGCGCACCATTTTATGCCATTTAAAATTCTAAAATATTTGGCGTCGGTCGAGATCGAACTCGGTTCCCCAGATTCGCGTAAAGTAACGCCTGGTAAATGCCCGTACGGTACAAATTGGCTCACCCAGCAATGGGTAATATGCCGTGATGATATATATTTTTATCTTACCTATATTTCTACATATCATCTTATGCTGGAAACTTAATATAATTATTGTTCCGTTTACTATTTTCTTCTATTTGAAATGATTAGTTTGTTGACAGTCATATATGTCAGTTACATACATTTTAATTTTTATGGTAAGAAACCTCGAAAAAATGACATTTAAAGGTATTTTTCGAAGAAAAACTATTTTGATCTTCCAGTAAAGTGCTATTTCCGGTTATCTGATTTATTCCAAAATCTAATGGCAATGGCATCTTTCATATAAGAGTGAAGTAGAAATACAAGGTTTCAAAATTTTCTGAACGATAATATTTTAGTTAGAGCGTAAAGAGGATCCACACATACATCATCGTGAAATTATTAAAAATGGATTCTAGGGACCTTAAAACGTGGTCATTTATCAAAATCTCGATATGCGCTTTTTAGCACGATCCCTATACGTCCCTTTACCAAGAATAGCGGAAGGTAAAAATGGATTTAAGTGCATTTTTTTTTGTTTTAAAGTTATAAAAAATAACGATAACTATAACATATTTTTTTATTTATTAACATTATTATTCATTATGTTTATGTATGGGGGTCACGCTAGAATTTTTGGGAATAAGACACATGGTTCGTATTTTAATTTTTTTATTTTAAATATGTTCAAGAATCACATCGCCATTCTTTAAAAAAATAAGTTATGTAATAATAACGATATCTGCAATTTATCCTGTATTAATATACTTATCCATTTTGTTTAAATAAGAGTTACGCTAGAATTATTGAAAATAAAACACATATGGTTCATTTTATTTAAAACTTTATTTTATACAGACTGTAAAGAAAGGATATTTTTTTTAATGGTGTATGGTACTGACCGAAATGAGTAAAAAAGCTTAATCAGTATGGGTCCGATCTTCAATAATTCCGAGATGTAAGGCAATGAAATGATTTTTACGGGGTTTACTTCTACTCGTATCTCGAAAACTATTAAGAGTTAGGTACGACTTCGATTAAATGAGACTTTTTGTTGACCTTTCAGAGGTCATCCTAGGTGTGCTTTTGTTAAAAACATTGTGGTGACCTTGGCCAATATTTAATTTTCAAATAACTTCGTAACTGATAAAAAGGGAGAAAATGTTTCATACAAAATTTTATAGTTTATTCATTATCTGTCTACTGATATTTTGTTTGATCATTATCACATAGGTGAAAAATATAAATGTATGAGAAAGGAATTATTTGAAAAGAAACATGATTTTCAAATGAATTACATTTCTTGTTTTCAGTTTAAATGTATCCATAGGTATTTCATGTTCCACGCTTATGCATACGAAATGCAGTGAAGTTATCTGCAAGTAATATTACATCAGATGGCTTATAAATAACCTTGAATATTTATCTACGTGAATCAAACTATATACGTGAAATTCGAACTATACTGTACAAAATACACCAATATTAGAAATTTGCAATAATAATATTGACCTAAACCTATTCATATTTTTGTTATTTTGGTAACATAGCCCATAACATGTTGCACATGTAAACGTTCATTTTTGACTTTACTTCGACTCAAATCATATTTGCGAAGTTCAATGTCTGAAAATCGATTAAGTAGCTTGGCTTTGTTAAATATCCATAGATTTTTGTTTTATGCAATTTCCTGATCTCCTGTTCATTTTACAAAGAGTAAAAGTTGTACAGAATTAAAAGTCTAATACAAAACTGTTCTTACATTTTTTATTTTTGATTTAGTTCTTCTTAATTTTAATAAGAAATTTCTAAAGTTCCGTTAATTAGAAGCAATATCAATGTCATTACATTGTGGAAAATAATATTATTGTAATATGTAATACAAATGACTTTACTACTAGTGTAACCTAGGCAACAGACAATTGCACAGCCTTTTGCAATATTGTAACATTATTTTTAATGTTTAATACCATTTTTGTCGAAATAAATATTATATAAATCTATACAATATTTATATCGTTGAAGTCAGAGAAAAATATGTATCTAATGGGCTAAAAAATAATATAGATTACCATTTAAAATAATATTTTTGTTCTACCGTTTGAACACCGCCGGTTAAATTTTCGGTTTGTTATTAGTCATAAATTAGTCCCTTATTCTAGATAATTTTTTTACCTAACATTTTTCTCAAAAATCATTAATTCACCCAAAAAAGCGCTGGTTGTTTTAAAGGAATGATCCTCTATACATCTTTTAATTTAAATTGAACTATATAATCTAGAAAAAAAATATTGCTAATTTATCAAAAATTGTGATACCATCCAAACCTCATATATCATCCTCACATATCATCATCACATTAAATAATGATGATGTTCCAGAATGTTTTTGTGGAGTGCACTACTAGTCATACGTCTGTTTCGCTGAGTGTGAGTGGATCTCGTTCATAAACTTCTGAGCTACTAGAATTTGATACATTTTCTCTGGTGGATGTTAGTGCAGTGTACTTTGTGCGTCGGATGTGGAAACGAAGTGTTCGGGATTAACAACGACGACAGTGAAATATAAATTGCCGATAATATCGTTTAATATAAATGTGTTGGTTTTATTTATTATAAGTTTCCATTATTATTTGTGTACTGTGTGTTACCTACGTATATATGTATATTGTTTATCTGTTAATGTGTGTGAAAATATATATACATACCTATACCTACCTATATAAATAGTATATGTATATTAATATTCATAGTACATAGCCTGAGATACTTGTATACGAAAAAAATGTATACTTACTAATACATATCAAATATACAATCACATATTCCAACATTCAAACGCTTAAGAAAAATCTTAATTCTAATCTTTGGTTAAAATATAAGATAATCCTTACCCTGGCGAAAAAATTAGTATAGTTTGTTCATACTTACACTACAAAAGAACTATATTACCAATTTTCTTTTTATTATGATAAGTATTTAATAAGTAAGATTCATTTTAAATAATTACAAAAATATATTGATCTATTTATTGATTAATACATTTTTTAATCATATGTATTACTGACGAATTTATCATTTATTAACTACACGTTGTTTTCATATTCATAATAAAGTTTATAATTGAAAATACATATATCATTATTATTAACTTTTCTAAGCTGTTAAAAGATTCAATTAATAAATGCATACATGAACATATTAAACAAATAAATCGCGAGAAAATAGCTAATAAAATGAACCAAATTTGATAACAAATCCCTATTCTCCAAGATGAATTACTCAAATTACGTTAGTTCTCGACTTACAAAATACGTACATATATGCTAACTGTATTGATAGATAGAACTTAATATGTGATTGTACTTATCTGGTATTTATTTATTGCTCTACTTAATATCCTGATACTTGATATAGTTTTTCTAAGACTTACACATTAGCTATTTGCATTATACAATATAATATACATTGATCTACTTTTGTGTCTTGTAATTTATATAACATCCAAAATATCTCATTCTCTATAAGTCTTAGAAAATATGTCAAAATACGTACATAATGTAACCAAGTGGAAAATGCATAACTTAATATACATTTGATGATACATACTTCATTTTATTTATTTATAAGTTCTAATTCATATCGTTATATATTATATTTGAAAATGTATTATATGAATGACCAATAAACACAACAAAATGAATACAATCTATCAATTCAAAATCCCAATTTTCCATTCCCAAAATTTTAATTTTTCAGCAACCTGCAATTCACCTAAATACTAACTAGATCTAGATCATTCACAAGCAGCAATTTTGCGAACTAAAAAAGCCAAGTTCAGTTCCAGTTACCAGCTAAATCGAACAGCAGCAAGCGAACCACAACAGCTTGATTATATAATCGCCAATATACAGCGATCAAACCATGGCAGCCAATTACGTAATCGCCGATGTACAGCGAGCGATCCACGGCAGTTCGATTACATAATCGATGATATACAGCCTACAACAAGGCTTCTGGTCGACAAAATTCAAAAATCACGTAAAATCGACGATTTAGAGCCGTAGCGGCTGAAAAGTAGCATTCTACGGCCGCTGCGAGCATTTTTGAGCTCTCAGACGGATTTGCAACAAATCCCAAGGCATATACTCGACAAAAATCAAATTTGCTGGCTCTAGCACGACCAAATCTTAAAATTCGCAGAATCGAAAGGCTATAGCAAGGCATTCTCCCACAAAATTCAAAATTCAATCGCCTGGTGGTGGATTCATGAATCCTAGCCCTCCCACCACAGATTTCAGCCTTATATACAGCTGTTTGATGAATTTACAGTCATTCAGCGTGAGAGGTGGTGTCGAACCGGACACTCTGCTTCGTATTCTTACGTAATCGGGCTATATACTTGCTTTTGCTGGATTTCTACTGGATTTCTAGCTAGCTGGCCAGCTGGCCACCAGAATCCGTCCCGCTAGACCGTAGGCTAGCGGGACGGGCTGGTGGTTTGCTAGCTAGGAAGGGGTGAATATGCTCGGCTGGTTGCTGGGTGCAGGATGCAGGTAGCTAGTAGACGGGAATCGAACTTGGATCTTTGGTTTGCAGGATTTTGTAGGTCGCCGTTCTGATTGCAGATTGGTGGCCTACAAAATGCTTGCTAGCAAGCGGGATATGAACCTAGATCTTTGGAATGCGATTTTTGATCGGTGTATTGGAATGAAATAGTATGTTATTTATAACAAGGATTTATTTGTCAGAGATGTGTTACATATTAATGATATTACAATATATAATACATGAAATACATTATTTTTACAATGAATAAATAATTTTTGATCTTTGTATTTGTGATACACAATTACTCGTATAAGGCCGTTCGCAGTTTCACAAATACAGAGATGATGATATATGCTCTAATTACGTCAACTTTGACTTGAAAATGTTACTATATATAAATTCTTTATCTCATAGATATATGCATAAGGAATGATAGATTCTTAACTAGAATATATAGTTCAATTTTTATTAGGAATGAGTTTTATTGCGATTTTTAGGTAACATATTATGATATACATTTTAATGGTACAGATTTGCGATATTTATATCTGTATGTACATAACTAGATAAATGTATTCAATATATGGGAAGTATATACAGTCAGAAATATATAGAAATATAAAGTATATCATATATAATTTTAATGAGTCTGCAACAATACATTATCAACAATGTAATTACGAATACACAAACACATACGTATTTTTGTAAATGATTTTACTATTTCATATAGAACAACGTAAGTAAAAGTATATCGATTTTTCGTAAGATGAAAGATAGTTCTTTTTCTTTTAAGTATGTGAATATATGAGTGTTTTCCCATAGCGTAGTCTGTAGAATAATAAATGATAATATAAACTATAGTATACATTTATTTATTATTATGTGTTTGTATTCAATAACATGATTGTATAATAGTTTAGTATTAAGATGAAGGAGCACTTGTGCGTTTTTCTATATGATTTTATTAAGTTATATTATTCTATATAAGCATAACAGAGTAAAAGTATGTCATTTTGTACATATGTCTAAGAAAATATTTTCAAAAATGAAAATTTGTATATGACTGTATAAGTGTATAAAGTACGAGTGAACTAATGATAAATAGTGTGACAGTGAGTATACCTATGTTATTTAACGATGACATGATTTTCTTTAAAAGTGAAACAATATAATTTTTTCTACGTCCATTTTGAAAGTAGGCTTTTCAAGCTGTCAATTTAGAGCAGTAAATGATTAAGTTGACAGAACCAACTTGTAGTTTTTCTGGTTCAAAGCGGAATGTAAAATTTTAGTTGTGATAAATGAAAAATGAAATTATTCACAGTAAGATTTGAAACTAAAGTGGTATAATCTCTTTCAACGGACGTAGAAAAAAAAGTGTATGTGTATCATGAGCGTAAAGTGTTATTTTCCGCTCTAGATACACAAATGACTATTTTGCAAAGTGCGAATGTATTATGAAGTGTTTTTCAACTGGTGTATGAAGAGAGTTAAATGTATTATTAATAAATAACATAATATAAATAAATCGGCTTTTCCTTAACTATATTTTATTTAGAACGATCAAAGTATTAGATTACAAGTGTGTACTCGTATGTATATAATGGATGCAAATGATGGTACAGAAAAATAGAGCTATGTCCCTATCCTAATTACTTATGTAGTTCCTAGATACTGAGTTTTTCAAGTTTTAAATACCATTACTACATGATTCTTATATTGTATATAGTAAATTTAAAATTAAATAGTTGAGGAACTAAGAGTGATTGTGAATTATCCTAATCTTATTTGGATTTATAGGGTTATTTTCTATATGTAAACGTAATTTCAGTACTTTGGAATCGCTGTAAACATTTTCAGTAATGCTTGTTTCAAGACAGATAAATGTCTATTGAAAAATAGAACTTATAAAATGAATACAATGACTATATTAAAAACGAAAATAAATAGCAATTTGTAATTTCCAAATTTGGGTGTAGAGGTAGAAGGTAATTTACTATATTTATATATAATTTCAAAAGGTTTGAATTACTGAAAAAAAAATCAGTAATGTTTACTTTACGAAGTATATAATTTGAAAATGAATATCACTAAAACTAAGAGAAATATGTACTTGTACTTTACAAATTTGAATATAGGAAGTAATTTTCTATATGAATACTTAATTGCGAAAGGTTTAAATGACTGAAATTTGTTTCATTAATGTTTATTTTCATGTTAACTGAAAATAGTAACTTTGAAAATGAATTACATGAGAACTAAGAAAAATAGCGACTTACTTTTCAAATTTGGGTATTGGGAATAATTTCCTGTATGTATATTAAATATCAAATGGTTTAAATTGTTGAAAAACAATCAGTTATGTTTATTTCAAGACGTGTACATGTTTATTGAAAGTAGCAGCTTTAAAAATGAATATCACGAAAATTAAAAGAAGATATAACGACTTGTACTTTTCAATAGAATGTATGAATCGCTGAAAAAGTTTTCAGTATACTAGTTACAAGACGTGTACTTTGAAAATAACAAGTTTAAAAATTAATATCTCCTAAACTAAGAGAAATAGTCATTTGTACTTCTCAAATTTGGATGTAGGAGGTTATTTTGTATAATGTATACATATGTATGAATGCGATTATGAGTGTGGCCGAGGCGAAAGAAGTGTGCTTAGATAGCAACGTGTTAGCGAAGGATAATTGTTTCCTAACTATTATTGTGATCCGGATGCGGTATTTCGCTACCGAAAATCGGTCACTTTAATATGTTTAAGAGTAAGAATGCATGAGTGTATGATGTTGATGTTGTTTTTATTGTTTTCGGGTTTATGCGATACGCGTGATTTTATGTATGTATGTATACTTATTTTCAGAATGCATGAATCGCTGAAAAAAATTCAGTAATGTTTGGACTTAGCTCTATTGTTTCTTGTTCCCCTCAAATAATAAGTATGTAATGTGTTGGTGTTTGTGATATTGATGTGTGTGAACATAACGTAATACACTTTAATATGTTGAAGTGTAATTATGGAAATGAAAATAAGTATTTTATAATGACATGATTTTATTCTGTTATGCTTATATGTTCATTAAGTTTTTTTAGCAGAGTAGATAATTTGTCACGTTATAATGGTTAGATCATATTCTTTATTGGTGTGAGTTGAATATTTATTTATTTTACATAATTTTTACAAATAACGATTTGAGGCGAGAGATGTACAAGATCCATATTGGGGTTGTTTTGGTGTGCGATGCTCTGAAACAATGTGACAATCTCCAACGCTAAAATCAGGATTCCTGAACTGCAACTCACTTGGGTTCTTTTGCAGCTTGGTCTGTCTAAGTGCAGGTTATCTTTCTGCAACAATAGAAAATATATTGGAATGTAGAAAATATGAATTTTTATAGGCTGGTTAAGGATATTGTTTATCTCCAATTTAAGTAGGTAGAAACACAGATATGCAATGGTCATAGGAAATATTAATATTGTATTTTCAGATTATTAAGAATTATTTGAATAATTATTATTAACAAAATATATTAATATGAAAGAAAGTGCGACATATTCAATATTAATGAAAAGAATGTATAAATATTTCATTTCATTATAGATTATATTGTATAATGTGTACGATATTAAAGTATTATAATAATGAGGTATAATGTACGTAAGTACACCAATAAAAAAATGATGTTACCATTTGTCGTAATATCGTACACATTCATAATTACGTATAAATGTAGTAAAATATGGATACAATGATCATCGAATAAAATGGTAGATGATTGTACATAATTGGAATATTAATTATCAATTAATGCAAACTATTTTCGATATAATACGAGCAATCATTTAAATTTTGCTTATATCTATTAGAATAATACCTCGGAATTAATGGTTAATATATCGAATAAAGAATACAACTATAAAGTAGTATAAAAGTAAAAAAAAAAACTCACTTTGAATAAATGAAATTTGGGGATATAACTCCATGTCCTGCAGGTATCCTAACGTTCTCTCCAAGCACCAGGAAATCGTCCTCGTGTTCACTGCACCCCATACATACGTCTTTACACTAGCACTGCAACAAACAATATGACAGAATTAATCCATGTAATAGTCAGGGTGTTAGATAATTTGCTCCTACAAGTACAAGTTAAAAATTGAATAATAATGGGTAATTATAAATAATAATCGCTTCTTATGTATTATGTAATTTGTTCAGGGTATTTTGAATTTTATGAATGTAGAAATAGCGCGAAAAAAATTTTAGGACACAAGGGTTGTAAATAAAGATATATTTACTATACAATCGTAGTACAATTTCTTTTTCAAGTCTAATTTAAATAAATAAATAAACAGAGACGGATAATGACCGATATTTTTCAAATTTGGATTCTGGATTTTCTATATATTATTTTAAAATTTGAAACCACTGAAAATAATTACAACAATGCTTATTTCGAGACAAGT
Organism: Harpalus rufipes; assembly: GCA_951394225.1. NCBI lineage: Eukaryota > Metazoa > Arthropoda > Insecta > Coleoptera > Carabidae > Harpalus > Harpalus rufipes. The sequence goes on from OX596281.1 coordinate 1,471,096, forward strand.
GTGTAGTAAATTTTATATTAAATGTATCAAACACTTACAGCGGTAATAATAAATAAGGGCTAAATTCAGAATAGTTTATTACGAGCTTAACCCACATATGTATAATAATAAACATGGAATAAAACTTAACTCTAGAGTAAACTCTCAATAAAAGTCATTTTAACACATGGTTTAGAGATATTCTTGAAATACCTAATCTGGAAATAAGAAATTATTTATTATTACCGCTGTAAATGAAATACGAGTTGTAACTTATTGTTTCCAAATTTTCAGGGAGCTAATTTTGTATACGGATACTAAGTTTCAGAATTTATGGATTACTGAAAAAAGTTCATTAACGCTTGTTTCAAGATGTGTAGTTGTACCTTACAAATTTGAATATAGGGGTTTATTTTCTGTATAAATACTTATAATTTCAGAATATTTGAATTGCTGATAAAATTCGATCATGTTTATTTTGGTATGTCTCTTAACTAGAACTAGAAAAAATTATGTGTCTCTCATGAGATACACAAACAACTATTCTGCTAAGTGCGAATGTATTATATGTATTCCTTAACTATATATTTTATTTAGGACGATCAAAATTTCTCAAAGTATTAGATTACAAATGCATACTCGTATGTATGTAGGGGATGCAAATGAGGGTACAGAAAAATTGTCCACAACCCACTTATTTATATATTTTCTACACATGTGATTCTTATATTGTATACAGTAAGTTAAAAATTAAATACTTCAAGAACTAAGAGCGATAGCGAATTATCCTAATCTTATTTAGATTTATAGGGTTATTTTCTATATCTAAACGTAATTTCAGTACTTTGGAATCTTGTAAACATTTTCAGTAATGCTTGTTTCAAGACAGGCGAGAAGACAGGTATTGAAAAAAGCAACTTATAAAATGAATATATTATAAACGAAAGGAAAAAGCGATTTGTATTTTCCAAATTTGGATGTAGAGAGTGATTTACTATATTTATATGTAATTTCAAAAGGTTTGAATTACTGAAAAAAAAGTTCAGTAATGTTTTACGACGTGTATAATTTTCAAATTTGAAGATAGGTAGTAATTTTCTATATATACGAGTATATATATATATATATATATACTTAATTTTAAAAAGTTTATATCGTTGAAAATTGTTTCAGTAATGATTATTTCAAGATGTGTTTATGGTTATTGAAAATAACAACTTTAAAAAATTAAAAGATATAGCGATTTATACTTTTCAAAATGGAATCAAATGGAATTCATTTACTATATATATACTTAATTTTAGAATGTACGAATCGTTGAAAAAAATTTCAGTAATGTTAGTTTCAGGACTTTTACATCTCCATTGAAAATAGCAAGTTTAAAAATTAATATCTCTTAAACTAAGAGAAATAACCATTTGTGCTTTTCAAATTTGGATATAGGATATTATTTTGTACGAGTATAATGTATAGTTATTTTTAGAATGTATGAATAACTGAAAAAAAAACTTTAATGTTTGCACGTAGATCTTTCGTTTCTTGTACCTTTCAAATAATATATGTACATAATGATGTAATGTGTGTTTGTAATGTATGTGAACCTAATGTAATAACGCTTTGACATGTTTGAATATAATTATGAAAATGAAAATATGTGAATTGTATAATAACATATAATATATATGTCTTAGACATATGTTCATAAAGTTTTTATTATTAGAGCAGATGATTTTTCAGGTTAAAATGATATGATCATATATTTTATAGGTGTGAGTTGAAGTTTTATTTATTTATCTTACATAAATTTTATAAATAACAACTTGAGGTGAGACGTGTACAAAATCCACATTGGGGTTGTTCTGGGGTGCGATGCTCTGCAACAATGTGACAATCTCCAACGCTAAGAATGAGGATTCCTGAACAGCAACTCGCTCGGTTACTTTTACAGCATCGTCTGTAGGTAGAGATACAGCTTATCTGTCTGCAACAATATAAAATATATTCGAATGTAACAAATATGAATTAGTAGCAATGGTCATAGAAAATAATGATTTATTTGCTGATTATTAAAAAGTGTTTAAATTATTCATAATAATGATTAAGAAAAAATATTAATGTGAAAGAAAGTGTGAGATATAAAATTATAATGATATATGAATATATATGGTTGAAATATTAAATAATGCAAACTATTATGGATATAGTACGAGCAATCATTTAAATACAGCTTATATCTATTAAAATAATCCCTCGTAATTAAAGGTTAATATATCGAATAAAGAATACAACTATAAAGTAGTATAAAAGTAAAAAAAAAACTCACTTTGAATAAATGAAATTTGGAGATATAACTCCATGTCCTGCAGGTATCCTAACGTCCTCTCCAAGCACCAGGAAATCGTCCTCGTATTCACAACACACCATACACACGTCTTTACACTAGCACTGCAACAAATAAACTGAAAGAATTAATTCATGTAATAGTCAGGGTGTTAGATAATTTGCTCCTACAAGTACAAGTTAAAAATTAAATAATAATGAGTAATTATAAATAATAATCGCTTCTTATGTATTATGTAATTTGTTCAGGGTATTTTGGATTTTATGAATGTAGAAATAGCGCGAAAAAAATTTTAGGACACAAGGGTTGTAAATAAAAATATATTTACGATACAACCTAATTTTAATTTAGTACAATTTCTTTAAATAAATTACATACATTATTCTAAAATTTTGGAACCACTGGAAATAATTTCAACAATGCTTGTTTCAAGACATGTGTATAGTAAATTTAATATGAAATATATTAAACACTAAGTGAAATAGAAAACTATGTTTCCCAAATTTTCAGGAAGTCAATTTTATTTGGATTTAGGGGTTTATTTTCTGTATGAATAATTATAATTTCAGAATATTTGATTCGCTGAAAAAGATTCAATCATGTTTATTACGGTATAAGTCTATTAACTAAAACTAGAGCAACTTTAAATTAAATATTTCAAAAACTGAGAGTGATAGCAACTTTACTTTTAATTTGCACTTAGAGGTTTAATTTAGAATTATGCATTTGATACCTAGCATAATTGTTCTCATGTTTATTTTAATATAAATATTATATATGCCTACTGAATACAGCAACTTTAAAAATTACTCTTTCGTAAACTAAAAGAAATAGCGATCTGTAATTTTCAAATTTGGCTTCAGATTGCTTTATATGTATAGGTACTAGTTAATGTAATAAATTTTAATGTCTGAAAACGAGTCTAAAAAATGTTTATAATGTGGACTTAGGCCCCTCCATTTCTTATACTATTCAAATGATCAAGGTGTATGTGTTACGTGCGTTCGTGGTATATGTGAACGTAAAAACATCTTACGAATATACAAATATCCAAATGAACATATATATATATATATATATATATATATATATATATATATATATATATATATATATATATATATATATATATATATATATATATATATATATATATATATATATATAATAGAAAACTGTACAATGTACAAATGCGACACTTGGTGAACTGCTCTGAATAATATTAATAATATTTAAATTACACTTGGCAAAGTTCACAAAATTTCAGTCTCTCAACTAGTCTCAGTGCCTCGAAGGAGGCGTCAGTACACCACACTGAAGAGCTCCAATAAGAGCGAAACGCGTCTGTGGTTCTGGTTGAGTGGGCCAGTCTCTGATAAATGACCGAGAGGTTGATTCAGAGACTGAAATTTTGTGAACTTTGCCAAGTGTAATTTAAATATTATTAATATATATATATATATATATATATATATATATATATATATATATATATATATATATATATATATGATTTTCATATTATAATGGTTATAGTTATATTATATACTTTATGTACATGTTGTGAGATGAATTTTTATTTATTTATTTACATAATCATATAAATATAAACGCGATGTGCACCATAACATGTTGGGTTTGTTTTATGAAGGGATGCTCTGCAGTAATGCGACCATTTCCAACGCTAAAATAAGGATTCATATGAGATGCAACTTGATCAGGACTCCTGGTGCAGTTTGTCCAAATCCACAACTCATCTCTCTTTTACAGTACTCTGTAACAATATAATAATTGAAAATAATAAATATGAATTAGTTGCCAATGGTCATAGAATATAATATGATCTTATTTGCAAATCATTAAAAGATGTATCAATTTTTTATAATTAATAAAATATTATTTAAGTATTAAAGAAACCGAGAAATTTAATTATGAAAGTATACATACAGGCTGTTCAACTAAACGCGGAAAAAATAAAAACTTTAGAATTAAAAATTATTTTTAAACAACTTTTCATTCTTGTACTTTAGCTCTAAAATGTACAAGAGAGACAATTTTCGCACGTTTTTAAAATCCTATTAAACTATATGTTCCGCGTTTTGTTGCACACATTAGGTATATATATTAATCGGTTTCTGAGTGCATTGTACTATGTGTACGATATTAAACACATCGTACAAAGTACTTAAAGCCTGATATAATATATATATATATATATATATATATATATATATATATATATATATATATATATATATATATATATATATATACATAATCTGGGGGTGCCGGTCTGCTTAGTTAGAATAAATAAGAGTAATTACAATTATATTACAAATATTTTTATTGTACCAATTTATCAATTATGTATCTTCTTTTCAGATGCAGCCGTCTGACAAGCCGACATCCTGGTGTTGCAGACTTCTGGACTTGGAGTCCCATCATTGTAACTTGTAGCATTCATCATTGGTGAGTTGCTCTGTGGTAGATATTTCTTCTGATCTTGTCCATGGGCTAGCCGTTGAATCTTCGTTTTGATAAATACGATCCCTATAAAATTAAATTAAATATATGTATACATATCATATATTTCAGATTTTTCAGCCGGCTGAAACAGATTTTAACTACGGCTATTTTTGATGTCTACAAACAAGATTTTTAATTTTAGTTGTAATGGCAATCTAGGGAGTAATTTTCTATATGTATACTTATAATATCAAAAAGTTTAAATCGCTGTAAATTGTTTCAGTAATGATTATTTCAAGACGTGTATATGTTTATTGAAAATAGCAATTCTAAAATTGAGTATCACGAAAATTAAAAGATATAGCGACTATTTTTCAAAATGATAATAAGAAATTTATTTACTATATTTAGACTTAATTGTAAAATATATGAATCGCTGAAAAAGTTTTCAGTAATGCTAGTTTCAAGACATGTGTATCTCCTTTGAAAATAGCATGTTTAAAAATTAATATCTTGTAAACTAAGAGAAATAGCCATTTTTACTGCTGAAATTTGGATATAGGAGGTTATAATGTATACTTATTTTTAGTTTTGGACTTAGCTATTTCGTTTCTTGTACCCTTCAAATAATATGTATATAATGTGTGTTTGTAATGTTGATGTATGTGAATAAAACTTAATACGCTTTGAGGTGTTGAAATATAATTGTGAAAATGAAATTGCACCCCTCCTACACGGTTATAGATAGAATAACGGACTATGAAAATTTGGATTGTGCATGAAATTTTCTTTATTTTCATGTAACACGCGATTTTTTTTTACATCTCGAGACACAGACGCTTAAAATTACATGATTATAGATATTTCAGTCGGCTGAAACAGATTTCAGCAAATCTGATTTTTAACGGCTACAAACAATATTTTTATTTTTAGTACTTACTTGTAATGGCAATGATAGGCAATTTTTCCAAACATATCGTCCGCGAGTACGTCATCACTGAACTGTATTGTCTTCGGCGATTTACACTGATTAGAATACACTTTCAAGTACTCATTACACAACACTCGCACCAATTAAATTAACATTTACAGCACTTAATAAAACAAAATTAAAAATATGCTCTAATAATGAACAAATAAATATATTTTAGCGTAAATTTATGTCGCGAACTATAAATTAAATAAGAGAATGATTATAATAAAAACTACTAAGTTCTTCGGTTCCTAAACACTACACTATCGCACTACACGATTATTCACAAGAACCCCATGTTCACTTCACCAAAGGCAGAAAGGAACTGAAGTCTCCATTATAAAAATATAATATTAATATTATAACGTAACAACTAACACTAATTAAGTGTTAATTGATTACGTTTTTTATATTTTAGCGCACAAAATAAACAATGTTTATGTTTGTTTTCAGGTTCCGCGAAGGGCCGGACTACACCCAGTGATAGGATACGGTAATTACGACACTGGATGAAGATAATAGATGATATTTTTATAAGAATAAATAAATAAAAGAGTTTTTTATTTACCTTTCCTACGTAATAATAAAAGGGACAGGGAAATATCCTAATATTTAAGGATTATTCCGAATTTTCATATCCTATCCTTTAGTATTAAGTTCTCTAGGTACGAAAACAACCATCCGACAGGAGTCCGCCCTTTTTCAAAGGGCTTAGGGCTTATTTGAGCCCTACGGGAAAATTTGACCACGGATTTCAATTATGCAGGTTCAAGTAAGTTTAAAAAAACTTGTTCGGCCCTTCTAGCCCTTTTAGTTCCGGAGTTAGCGCAAGCCCTTCGCCATGAACTTGAAGGGTAAATATATTATTATGCAGGTCCAAAGAAACCTAATAAAACTTGTCCGGCCCTTCTAGCCCTTTTAGTTCCGGAGTTAGCGTAGGCCCTTCGACACAAACTTGAAGGGCAAATATATTGTAAACCAAAGGGTTTTCATCAATTCTGCGCAAGCCAATGGAAAGGGCGCGTCCAAATCCTCCCGATACGCTATTTTCAGACCTTTTAGTTCTTTTAAATAACGTATTTAAGAGTTAAACCCTTCGGAAAACTTTAAGGGCTCGTATCTCGGAAACGGCTGGGTTTTCAGCGATTTCCTTGAAATTTCGCGTTCCCTTAGCATCCTTTGAAATGTCGGGGTCGTAGAACAACATATTTAAGTTTCAAGGGCGTAGGGCCAAGGGTTTAAAAATGCGCTAATTAAAATTTGACAGCTTCGTTTTGTTAAAAAGTTAAACAAATTCTCATTTTTTTTGTCACATGTTTTTGTTATATAGAATACGTTAGATGTTATTTCAAATAAAATTAGCGTTTTAATGGTAGTTTGCAAATCGTTTCAGCTAAACTTGAAGGGCAAATATATTGTAAACCAAAGGGTTTTCATCAATTCTGCGCAAGCCAATGGAAAGGGCGGGTTCAAATCCTCCCGATACGCTATTATCCGCCCTTTAATCCCTTTTAATTAACGAATTTAAGGGTGAAACCCTTTGGAAATCTTTAAGGGTGTGTATCTCGAAAACGGCTGGGTTTTCAGCGATTTCCTTGAAATTTCGCGTTCCCTTAGCATCCTTTGAAATGTCGGGGTCGTAGAACAACATATTTAAGTTTCAAGGGCGTAGGGCCATGGGTTTAAAAATGCGCTAATTAAAATTTGACAGCTTCGTTTTGTTAAAAAGTTAAACAAACTTTACAACATTTATTAGTATGCATAATAAAGTTCTCATACTTCCCTGGTTGCCTTATTAAAGCGGAATCAACTGTACATACTTCCCTGTCTCTTTGTTGTGGTATCTTCCTCTGGAATAAATAAGGGGTTGTTACATAAAAACTTGTATTAGTTTAACTGATTTTATTGTTTATTTGTAATACATTGTTGTCTTTATTATGTTCATAGCTTAAATTGTATTTTTATTTCTTATTCTGTGTATTTTATATATAAATATACTTACCCTTGTCCTGAAAAATTAGAAATAGGGATGTTCAAATAATAGTTTGTATAAATTTTACATGTATTTATTGTTTATTTGTACATTACATTGTTGTATTTGATGTAAACTATTCTAATCTACAATATTTTATTCAATAAAATATAAATTAAACTATAATTTGTCTATTTCTTTTTATTCCTTTTTCTTAGGGGATGAATTCAGTAAAATTTTAAATCCCTGTACGTATATAGTTCTTAAAATGACCGCTAGAGGGCAGCACCTATTGCAAAGCATTACGCAACCAGAAATAATGCTGTGTTTATACATACGTACATACAGGATTGTAAATAGTTCCATAAATGTCCGTTGGGGGCAGCACCTACTTTCAGAAAGGCCTGTTGTGAATTTGGAACGTATATTTCAGGGTTTGAAAAATTATAATTCACCACGTATTGGCAATTTTCAGTTAATTTGATGTATGAACAATTGCAACTTAGCCGTTTTAAAAACTACATACGTACAGGGACTTAGAAAACAAATCATTTTGCAGGTAGCAGAAGCAGAAATCTGGTAAGCTCTAATTCAAAATGTACATGAGATCACATTTTAATTAGTCTAAACACTAAAAAGGCTATTGAAAATTATGTATGTTCGTCGTTATGTACACAAAAAAATATTTTTTGGTCGGTTTTGCTCGCTCATTGCTATCTTTAACGATAGGTGCTGCCAACTGGTGGCCGTTTTAAAAACTACATACGTGTAGGAACTTAGAAAAAAAATCAATTTTTTTAATATAAAAATATATTTGTATTATTAAAAAAATACAAGACTTTTCTTATAAAAATTAAAGTTTATTGGCATTATTAATACAAAGGACTGTTTGACAATCACAAATTATTAATAAATTTGTTAACAAACTTAGTAACAATTATGAACAGAAATATAACAAATGAATAGTATAAGAATTTGAGATTAAAAATTCTGTTCATAATTATTTTCTACTAAGTTTATTAACAAATCTATTAACAATTTATAACAATGTCACACAGGGTTCAGTTATAAAACTAAAACGTTTGTTACCGTATAAATTATTATTATTATGAGGTTATTTTATTTGTTGTTAATTATTTTGCATCTTTATTCTGCAAATAAAAGTTTAACCGGAAGATTTAACTTTTATATACAGAATAAAGATGCAAAATAATTAACAACAAATAATATAACCCCATAATAATTTTATTTGGTAACAAACATTTTAGTTTTATAAATGATACGAAATTCTAAGTTAATATTATATATTTTTTTGGACAAAAACCGCCCAAATATATAATATAATTAGAGTTTCGTTTACAATACTTATGGACTAATTTAACAAACTAAAACTTTGGATCCCCAAATAACATTCCTTGTTCCCATTATTAAAGGTACAAGATTTCTTATTCGGTTTAAGATCGTTTGCGAACCTTTATATTAATTATATTATATATATTTTTGGTGTTACCACCTCAACCACCCACTCACCAAAATATATAATATTTATTAATATAGAGCTTCGTTTACAATAAATACTTAAAAATTTAACTTTGCCCTGACCGCGTCAAAATACTTAATAATAATTACAATTTTTACTAAAACTACCTAACTTTAAAACTAATGTGACGGGTTTCAATTAAAATAAACAAAATTAAAATATTGTTTTATTGTACATACATTTTAAATAAGTTATGAAGAGGAAGCTATGGAGACGCATCCCAATCGGCACTGCAATCTCGGCGACAGCGGTGGCGGGGGATTTCTTTTAATTTATAACTATTTTAAAACTATACAGGAAACACTTTATTTAATAAATGGTGTATATATAGGGAGACACCACCCTCATGCCGCCCACGCTTCCTATATATACCATTTATTAAATAAATACAATTCCGTATACAATAATACCTTATAAACTAACTTAAACTATTGTAGTTCCCCCCAAATTAAGTTTATGAAGTGCGCAAAAAATTCTATCTTACGTTAATATCTTTTTCAAACAAAAGCAAATCTAAAAATGGTAAGTTACGTTAATTTTCTCTCTCTCAAAAAGCAAAAACAACCCTTGCCTATCTTATATCTAAGCTATCTTATGTCTACGCAAGCTATCTTATATCTAGACTATGCTAAGCTAAGATGAAGTGAGAGAGAGATATACGAACTAAGACAAAAAAGTGAGGACGCCGGAATGGTCCTCACAAGTGGTTTACGATGGGATTAAGCCGACCCAACGCGATCCCCATGGATTTACAGCCTACAACGCGAGCTAATTAAGGACAAGGGAAGCAATTATGTGATATTCCTCGGCTTGGATGCAATAAAGAGCTACTCCCGATGGCATCGCCCGGCCATTCCCGAAACACCTGACACCGAACGCGGTTAACCCGTGTGCTCAAACAAAAGTTAAATCAAAGAAAAACTTTATTTTGTCTTTAATAATTCGTTGCCATTAAAATTAAACGATGATTACGTTGCCTCCGGATGAGGAGAGCACATAACGCCATAATAGAGTTTCCTGTGTAAGCATTCAGGTTTGTTTAAAACTTTTCTCAGTTGAGTCTAGCGGTTTTAAAGCGTCCAAACTAGAGCAGCGGCCGATACGAACGGCGGTCAGCACTGGTACAAAAGAATTAAACTGTCCCTAGAAACATTCACACAAGTGCGAAGCGATCCACCAGAATAAACAACTGGTTTCACATGGTGTTGTGAATTACTATACATATCAGTCCACTCAATTATGGAAATCGCGCACGAATCCTGCCTAACCATCCCACTAACCGTGATGTTAATAATAATAAAAAAATAAGGAAACCCGAACCCACAAACAAGTTTCGAATCTCACACCCCCTACTTCCTGATTCTCTCACCATTCGACAGCAAGCATGCCCCGACACACCAATTCATTCAATTTTTTTTTTCACATTCACTATCCCTAGATGCCGTCTGGGCAATCAAAACGCACGATTTTATGATGAATCTTCGTAAGGGAATGCACTTCAAGTTAAATAAATTTATTATTAATTTGTTAAAGAAAACGCGTGTTTGCTCAACGGCGCGATGAGCCAAAGTTAATAATTAAGAGCTGAAAATACATTTCAAAGAACTTAAAACTAACTTATATTCTATATTATTCATCACGTAAGAATGGCATTGTTTAATAATGTTTCGTTTATAAGTAGTTCAATTCGCTCTATAATCTGTGCTGACACCGACTAGAAAATTATCTTTTTCTACAGTGCACAATGTTATTCTTACGCAAAGAATCCTATACTATATTAATTTAGTCTTCTTGATGTCCGATCCCTGAAAGATATATACTAATCATATGTTTCCAGATATTGATTTTATTGATAAACAGTCGACATTTCAATTTTAAATTGTTTGAATATTATACAAACATTCATTAAAGTTATATTTCTTTCAATGTAGTACGTACTCAAAATCGAATTTGAGTACAAAATAATATATAGACATTTATAATAGTCATATTTCATTGACTAAGTTTTCATGGTTGAATATGAGAACAAGTTTTTAAATGGTCTCAAAAGTATTTGAAATTTGCTTTAATTTGATATTTCGAAATTTGATAAAAATAGTACAGAGAAGGCCATTCATTTTGCACCATCCTGTCCGTTGGGTGCGGTTATACAAGTGGAAAGTGCACTACTTTTCCAATGGTTAGTTACTCTAGTGCAAATATTTCACGCACAATACATATAAAACTGTTTCAGATGGTCTTTATTGAATAGTAACTAGATTTGAACTAGTTCATATTTATTCCAAGTTTCGACTCTTGGATTATAAAGTATTATTGCATTACCAATAATATTAGCCAACCAAATAAATACATTTAATAATGATAAAAAGAATAAAAGTTAAATGGCTTTTGCCATAAAGCCATAGAATTGTAAATAGTATGAAATCTAGTAAGATTCTTACCTTATACATGTCTCCTGTTTCTCCTTAAGGTGCTCTGCCCTCTTCTGCCCCTACTTCCATGTTTCCGAAGCCTTCATGGTCATGCATGCAATCTGGAATAGAAAGAGAAATGAGTTACTTTGAGAATCTATTGCAAGAAAATTTAGGTGTAGAATGTGTACAAAACACACAGATTTGACGGGAGGTATTGTGCTGGCCACATCAGATTTCTTAATATGTGTAAATCACACAATTAATTAGCGGGAAGTACTGTTGCTTTAGTGTTTGTATGTATATTTATGTATGTGTGTATTATTACTATTTGTAATCGGCGGGAGGTATTGTTGATGGAAAAAAATACGGTCACCTTTAAACTGTATTAGTTGGCGGGAGTTGCTGTTGCGTTAGTTAGTGTATGTATATCTTCTGTATGTATGTGTTTTATCGCCATTTATAATTAGCGAGAGTTATTGTTGATAAATATATCTACTGTCACCTTTACATTTTAATTAGTTGTCGGGGGATATTGTAAAAAAAATCAAGTGTACCTTAGCACGCTTGTGAGTGGTTGTTTTATTTTATTTAAAACTATACATCTTTCCTACATGTACGTTTTACGGGAGGCATTGATTCATAACAAAAAATCAATAAAATTCTCAATTTTTACCTAAAAGTGTTCCACCCAAGTCAATTACTAAACGGCGGGTGTATTTTTGTGTGACAGAGATAAATATATTGTAAGACAAAGACAACACGACATAGAATAACAAGTACAGGATGGAACACTAACTTGCAAATATTTATTTTTTGTAAGACAGAGAGCGAAATATATAACTATTTCATTCTAATGAACTCTTCTTTTTACTGTAATTTTTGTTTGGAAACATGGTGTACAGTCCGCAGCATATCTCGGTGACAACGTGTAGCCAGGGAGGGATATAGTGTATTTTTGTAGAAAAACTATAAAAAAAATAATATCTCGGGAACGGTAGAAGATATTTCAATTTTATTTCAAATATAAACACAGCAAGGTTAACCGCATTTGTATATGTGGAAAAATGGTTAAATAGTTGTTTAAAAAATAAACGAACTTTGGTTCAAATCTGTATTTTTATAGGTAAACATAGATGTAAAAACTATTTAATATCTCGGAAATGGTACAAGTAATCTCTATTTACCTCCCGCCATACCGTAGGTAAGGGAAGTAATGTCTTCGGTTCAAAAATTCTATAGTGAGTTTTCAGTGAATAAGCACGAATTAGGGAATGATGTCTGTGTGTGTATGTGTGACGATTTTTCTCCCACGATAACTCTTATATCCAACTTCCAAAAATTTTTATTTTTCGTATTTAAGATTTCTGCATTCATATAAAGAGTTGATTAGATTTTGGGTACTCTTGGACAACCAGAAGTGATACTTTAGGTGAAGCCCGTACCAGTTATTCATAAAGAACTACCTATATTAAAATATAATCCAAAACGTTTCAATTTTGGTATTGAAGACCTTTATACCAAGGGGCACAATATATTACATTTTGACTAAAATTAATAAACCGGAAGTGATACTTTACTTGAAGCCCGTACCAGTTATTCATAAAGAACTATATTAAAATATAATCCAAAACGTTTCAATTTTAGTATTGAAGACCTTTATACCAAGGGGCACAATATATTACATTTTGACTAAAATTAAAAAACCGGAAGTGATACTTTACTTGAAGCCCGTACTAGTTATTCATAAAGAACTATATTAAAATATAATCCAAAACGTTTAAATTTTGGTATTGAAGAGTTTTATACCAAGGGGCACAACATATTACATTTTGACTAAAATTAATAAACCGGAAGTGATACTTTACTTGAAGCCCGTATCAGTTATTCATAAAGAACTATATTAAAATATAATCCAAAACGTTTCAATTTTGGTATTGAAGACCTTTATACCAAGGGGCACAACATATTACATTTTGACTAAAATTAATAAACAGGAATTGATACTTTACTTGAAGCCCGTACCAGTTATTCATAAAGAACTATATTAAAATATAATCCAAAACGTTTCAATTTTGGTATTGAAGAGTTTTATACCAAGGGGCACAACATATTAGATTTTGACTAAAATTAATAAACCGCAAGTGATACTTTACTTGAAGCTATGAACAAATTTTCGTGAAAAATGTATTATGATATAATCCCAAACTTTTCAAATTTTGTATTTTAGACTTTTATATTAATGATAACGACATATTCGATTTTTTTCTAAGATTGATAAACCGGAATCTGTCAAATGCAAATGAACTAATTATAACTATTTAAAACTGTTAAATTAAAACTTTAAATCGCAAATAAACTAATTGTATATGGGGTTAAAATAATATTAGAGGGGCTCTACTTAAAAAAAAATGTTCATTTTAAATGGGCCACCATTGCTATCTCGAGAACTATAAGAGATCAAACGGTTAAATGGGCAAACAATTTCTATTTTAAGCCGGGACCACACTGAAATGAACGTTGTTAGCTAAAAGTGTTTGCTAACAAATTTGTTACGAATATTCGTACTAACATTTTAATATTAAAAATTCCAAGAGGATGGTATAGTTTAGTTCACGAAAGATGACTATTCAAGGTCATTTATAAGCCGTCTGATGTAATTTTAATTGTATATAACTTCATTTCGTATGCGTAAGCAACAAGAAATATTTATGGATACATTTTAACTGAAAAAAATAATTGTAATTTTCGACCTTTTCGATGAAATTTAAGTTATATTTTATCGCAATTAGATAATTTATTATTATTGTTTTTAGACATCCTACCTATATTTTATTTAAGAAATACACATAAATGCATATAAAACACAAATAAATAAATGATGAGGAGGCTCCGTTGAAACTGCTCACGCCCTAGCCCAATGTATATAAACATGCACAAATATACATATATACATAAATAAGTACATAATAAATCAACAATATATATATATATATATATATATATATATATATATATATATATATATATATATATATATATATATATATACAGGGGTGTTAATAAAAAAACTTTACACACTTTAGCAGGTGATAGTAGAGATGAAAACAAGAAAAAAATTCTAATACACTTAGGTCCAATACTCATTGGTTTTTAGAAAATTTATGTATGGAATTTGTACATAATACACAGGATTGACGGAAGGTATTGTGCTGGCCACATCAGATTTAACAACTAAGGACTCTAGGTGTTTACGATCAATTGTAAACAAAGTTGCAGCCGTCGTCGAAGAGACTCACGCACTTGATCGTAAACACCTAGAGTCCTTAGTTGTTAAATCTGATGTGGCCAGCACAATACCTTCCGTCAATCCTGTGTATTATGTACAAATTCCATACATAAATTTTCTAAAAACCAATGAGTATTGGACCTAAGTGTATTAGAATTTTTTTCTTGTTTTCATCTCTACTATCACCTGCTAAAGTGTGTAATGTTTTTTATTAACACCCTGTATATATGGACGAAATCGCGGCGACGAACGGAAAAAATTATTCATAGGTAAGGTGAATAAAAAAAACACATTTTTCATTTATTTATTTTTACAATAACAATATTTTTACTAACATATATCTATTAATGTGAATAGATATATGATTTCGTGGGCGTGTGTGTGTATTTGAAAATTTAATGCAATTGCAAGTGTATGTGTAACTATAATTTAAGAAGTTAAAACTGTAAACTAATACTTTAAAATGCAAGTAAATTATTTAAAATTGTAAATTAAAACTTTAAACCCAAAAAAACTAATTGTAATTCTTTACCTATAAATACAAACTAATACTTTAAAATGCAAGTAAAATAATTAAACTAATTGAAAAATGTAACCTAAAATTTTAACTACAAATTTAATTAAACATTACTATAATTTAGTGTATCTGTTTCAATGATACAAGAGTGCCTCCTGGGGTTCACACGATGATGCCTTCAGATGAAATCGTATCTACAGCCATAGATCACGGATAAATGTAGTTTCGTTTCTAAATGAAGTGTCTTTTTTTATTTTTACCTCCCGCTATCCTTGGTAAGGGAGGTATAGGGATCGTGTTAAAAATCGCTTCAATTTGATATTTCGAAAGCACATTTGATAAAAAATTGTGCAGAGAATTTGATTTTGCATCACCCTGTCCTTCGGGTTGTTATACAAATGGAAAGTACACCACTTTTCAAATACTTAGTTATTCAAGTGCAAATACTTCATGCACAATACAAATAAAACTGTTTCAGGTAGTCCTTATTGACTAGTAACTAGAAGCAAATAGTATGAAATCCAGTAACATTCTTACCTTATACATGCTGACAGCACGCTTGAATTTTTGAGTTGTGGGGCCCCAATGCAGTAACTTCTTTGTCTCCTGTTTCTCCTGAAGGTGTTCTGCCCTCTTCTGCTTCCACTTCCATGTTTCCGAAGCTCTCGTGGTCATGCATGCAATCTGAAATAGAAATGAGTTACCTTAGTTATGTATTCGCGGCTTTCATTTTATTCGTGTATTACAATATTATCGTAGATACATCTTTAAAAATCGTTACAAATAAAGCAAATGTTGAATACAATTAAAAATATAGGTATAACAAAATTGATGCCCGACATATTTTCCTTATGATTTCAGCTGAGAAAACCAGCGCAAATGGACAAGTATTTATACGCTACCGTAGATATTGTCTTTCGAAATGGAGCAACATCTATGCGAATACGTGGGAGAATTTTTGAAATATCGCCAAGTCAAGTGATAATAAATAAGTAACAAACAAATGTATTCTTTGTTGATATTAACATTGTTATATTTTGATTATTTTCACATAGCCACCTATATTATATACATATTATTTATTTATCTATTTATTTATTATTTATTTTCATATAGCCACCTAGAATATTTGAATATAAAATATTTCCCACATATCTCAATTATCTAATTTTTTTGTTTTTTTTCAGATACATTCATAAAAACTAATATATCAATGAAAAGAGAAAATATGGCGGTTTATATTTAAGTAAAATAGGTTGCTATTTAAAAAATAAAAGTTGATAGTCGTATCTTGTAAACCTGACTTATATATATATATATATATATATATATATATATATATATATATATATATATATATATATATATATATATATATATATATAGCATACTGATATATAATTATCATAAAATTTATTTAAATTTCATTTGATTTTTTCTCAATATTTTTGTTATGTAAAGATGGTTGAATTCAGAAAAACACTCTATCGAATTAGCCTAAAAATATATATCATCCCATGTAAACAAATATAACTGTGTTATAATTTGAGAACCATTAGTTAAAAAAATGTTTTTTTAAGAAGTAAATGCCCCCTTTGATCTACCACAACTTTCATTTGAATAATTTTCTTCTATATCCAATAATAAACAAAATAATTGAGGTGTTCCGTATCCGAGAAATACTCTGTATAATTTTTAGTAAGAAAATACGTACAGGGTTAGTCACAGGAGAGTTACTTTGAAAGTCCGTTTGTTTGCAACCCAAAATACTAATGACCGCAGATATTTGATACCATGTTTAATTTTATTCCAATAAGTTAGAAAATTATAAAGAAATTAAATTTCATAAATCAGCCAACTGCACTACCCATGGAAACAACTAATATATTCAGATCTCTAATTGACAGATGTCAGTGTCAAGGGCAATTTACACAGTTTGTTGCTGAAAGAAATTTACTGAAAAATTAGAATCTTTTGCAAGAAAATTTAGGTACATGTGTACAAAATACACAGAATTGACGGAAGGTATTGTGCTGGCCACATCAGATTTCTTAATAGGTGTACATCACACAATTCAAATATATCAATTTACCCTATTCTTAAAGTAATATTGTATATTCTTTGAAATAATTACGCTAAAAGTTTTGGTAAAACATTCGATGATATCAGCTACTTGGCAACTACTCGAATTCAGCCCCGAGAACAGAAATTCGGCAGAGTGTACTAATTTCTTAATTTAGCATATATAGAACAAGCATACAAGGTTGTGTCCGGCACAGCCAAACAGCCGAGCGTAGGATTTTACCATGTAAAATCTGACTTTGTTAATTTCCTGCTTCCCTAATTATTTTAGGCAAAAAAGCTTCAAATAAAAGTTGTAGAGCATAAAATTTTGAACAAAATTAATTTTGTGTGTCTTGTAACGGTAAGAAATTAGATATGAGAACGTCGAAAATCACCCCAAAAATAGCTATAGCTATGGAATTGAAATAAAAAATTAACAAAGGTTAACGATTTATCTGTCAAGCTAGGTTAATTTATTTTTATTATTATTTTCTGTTCAAGTGAACAAATACCAATTTAAATTAACAGATAATTGTTAACTGGAACAGAAATTATAAATAATACCTAATAAGAATAAATTGCCCTAACATCACAGTGACAGATAAACCGTTCCACATTTGTTATTTATTTTATCTCAATTTCATAGCTATTGCTATTTTTGGGGTGATTTTCGACATTTTCATACCTAATTTATGCCGTTACAAAGCATATAAAATTAAATTTGCTTATTGAATCATATGCAGAATTTCATTCTCTACAACTTTTATTTGAAACTTTTTACCAAATTTTTATTTAAAATAATTAGGGAAGCAGGAAATTTTGAAAATATGATTTTACATGTTAAAGTCGTATGTACGGCTGTGCTAATCACCACCTTGTATAAGGTAGAGTTTATACAGAAAATGATGTATTTAAATATGTTTCAGCTCTGTTGCAATCACGAAACTAAATTTTTCTTATGAAAACGACTACCCTCAACTCAAATATGATAATTACAAGTACCTATCTGTCTTAGTTTTCGAAATATTTTTTTTTTTATTAGAAAGAAAATATAAAATCTAATTCTGACGTTCGAAAATTCTGTTTTCGACGTATTTTAAGTTATAATTTACTGCAATTAGTTAATTTATTATTATTGTTTTAGACACCCCACCTAACATTTTACTTTAAAAAAATACACAAAAATACATACATATAAAACACATAAATATATAAATAATAATGTGGGTCTTCGGATAAAACTTAAAACTAAACATATATACAAATATTTAAAATGGGGGAACCTAATAGTGTACTCTACGTCGGTGTTGAGTTTGTGTAAAGTGTGTACGTCCCTATGATCCTTCGCCGCCCCGATGCAAGGGATATAAATTCGTAACACCGCGAGTATGACAGACCAGGCTCCGAACTTACATATACATGAATACATTATATATATATATATATATTATATATATATATATATATATATATATATATATATATATATATATCGCGGCTACAAACGGATAAAATTATTCAAATTTTAAGTGAATACAAAAAAACACATTTTGTCTATATATATATATATATATATATATATATATATATATATATATATATATATATATATATATATATATATATATTTACTTTAATAAATATATGATTTCGTGTTTGTGTGGGTTTGCAAAATTAATGCAAACGCAAGTATGTGTAACTATAATTTAATAAGTTAAAAGCACAAACTGAAACTATTAAATTCATGTGAACTAATTTGTATTTATACTAAAAGTATTTAAAACTATAAATTAAAATTTTAACGCATATAAACTAGTTGTATATGGGGTTAAAATCAAGGGTGTATTCGAGGGCATACGCGGGTATACGCCGTATACCCTTTGGATTTTTTAGCGCCCTAACGTGTACCCTCTGCTTCTTTAAATATTTGAGACAAAAGTAATAAAAATTAAATTAACTAATGACAATTTTATCCAACAATTAATATTATTTTTCTGTGATCTAGCAATTTATTTTTGTACATGAAAAGGGATAAACATGTAACTTCACATCCCTTGAAAAAATGTAACTTTCTATTATAAGGCATTTGACCTTAAAAAATTACGCCTGCGGCGCTATTTTTTCTTAATTATTGACACCCCCCCCTGCGTATACCTTATGTTCCCAACTATATTTTCAACGTATGCTCTCTGCTAATTTTACGACTATAGCTCTTGTTAAAATAATATTAGTAGGGTTCTATTTAAAAAAAAAAATGTTCATATTAAATTGGTTACCATTTCTACCTCGAGAACTATAAGAGCTCAATGAAGGTTAAATGGGCAAACAATTTCTATTTTAAACCAGGTCCACATTGAAACGAACGTTGTTTGCTAAAAATGTTTGCTAAAAAATTTCTTAGGCAGTTGTAGAATGTTCGTACTAACATAATGCTCGCTAACAAAAGTTGATGTTGATGTATAAAATGTATATTTTGTATTATAAAAGTGAATATTTTTTCTGGAAATTTAGTGTCCTGGCGAGGAAGTTTGGACCCAATTAAATTTATTAAATAATAAAAAAATTAAGGTGACATTCATATAAAAACTTTAAAGCCACTGCAGTCTTCGATTTACAAATTTAACAAAAAGAAAACATCTCTTTCTTTTCTGAAAACTGTGGCGAACGTATTTTGTTAGTATGGACAGAATAGTGATCGGTACAGCCGAACATATGACTTTAATATATAAAATCAGACTTTCAAAATTTCTTGCTTCCTCAATTATTTAGGTAAAAAAGCTTCAAATAAAAGTTATAGGGCATATAATTCTGCATCTGAATCAATAAACAAAATTAATTTTGTGTGCCTTGTAACGGCTGAAATTAGGTATGACAATGTCGAAAATCACCCCAAAAATTAACAAATGTTAACGATTTATCTGTCAAGCTAGGTTAATTTATTTTTATTTGTAATTTTTGTTCAAATGATCAAATATGACAGACATATTATGTTATTTATTTTGTCTCAATTCCATGGTTATTGATATTTTTGAGGTGATTTTCGATATTTTCATACCTAATTTCAGCCGTTACAAGGCACACAAAATTAATTTTGTTTATTGATTCAAATGCAGAATTTTATGCCCTACAACTTTTATTTGAAACTTTTTACCAAAAATAATTAGGGAAGCAGGAAATTATGAAAGTCTGATTTTATATGCTAAAGTCCTATGTTCGGCTGTGCCGGTCACCATCCTGTATATTAACTAATATTATTTTTAACAATTATTTATGAACTATGTTGTTGAACATTTGTTCGCTAACAAAAAATGTTAGCTAACAATGTTCGTTTCAATGTGAGCTTTTAAATATTTAACACCAAATTTTATAATTTGATTACGTAAGGGTGTTAGAGAATATACATATACATTGTATGTATACATTATACATACAGAGGAACAATATATTCAACAAGGTATAAAAAAGGCAAAACGATCATAAGCGTCTCATTTACATAACGTATTTTCCCTTGGAAAAAATGATGTAACTTACCATCTGATAACATATTTTCAACATAGGTGCCTTCGTCTAATTTCTAAATACACCCCTATTTGTATAAATGTTCATATTTCACTTTAAATATTAGTTTAAATATTAATATTTACTACATAGATATATACGTCCATTCGCTCCAATGTCTCACCAGCCTCTAAGTTGTGCCAAGGCGTACCAGTCTGCCGCTTTAATTAAGTTACGGTTGGCTTACGGCAACACAAATTAATGTATAATAAAATAAAATATATATTTTTAATATTTATAAAAATGATATATATATATATATATATATATATATATATATAAATATTTTTGTACGACAATACAAATAGTGTAAAATAATTGTAATTCAAATTATTTTTTACCTTCCGTCACCTTTAGGTAAGGAAGGTATTGTCTTTGATCAAAAAATTCAATGATGCTATGATTATTACTCCAATTCAACAAATTTGGATATGGTTTATTAATAGAGTGTATAAAACTTGAATGCATTGTTAATCTAAAAATTTATTTCTTCTTGCTATTAATATATTTATTTCAGAGAGTATTTAGGACATCTCTTCCGATTATGCCTAAGAAATTTATTTATTTATTTCCAGGAGCGGACCGTGAACTTTGAGGGCCCTGGGCTAACAATGGTGGGTTCATTGCAGCATTATGTTTTGGGGAGTTAACGAGAGTAGGAAAATTAGCTTATTCTTTAACAATTATTATAATGAAGGTTATCTCGATATTTTAAAAGCAAATTTGAAGCTATGTGCCGAAAAATATGGCTTAGTAGAAATTTTCATAAATCAAAACAGTTCTACATATAATTCGCGTCTTGTATAAAATATAAAATTAGCTAAATCATCCCCCACATCATCGGACTTAAACCTAATTGAGTAAGTTCGAGTAATTCTTGTAAGAAACAATAATATATACAATTAAAACTAAAGAAGAATTAAGAAATAAACTACAAGACGAATTACAGAATATCTCTCCATCAGTGAACTAAAATTGGATAGATTCAATTGCTCGTCCTCATTTAGCTGCTGTTATAAAAATCAACGGCAACTCAACAAATATAATATTTCTTCATAAAACATATATAAACGGTTCACAATTTTAATGGCGATAGCCATGCAACTCAAACAAAATTTGTCCACCATTTTATAATCTAAAGGTTTTCTTCATGAGAAAACTGTTCCATACTTACAAAGAAATATGTTATTAAACGAAAATCACAAAACACATACTTTTTTGACAGTTAGATGGCATACAATTGTTTGTAATTTTGTTTGAGTTCCATGGCTACCGCTATAAATCAACTATTTCCAGAAAAATTTAAAATAGATTTTCTCGGTTATGAAATGTCAAAAATAAAATCTTATTACTAATTTGGGTGCAGAATTTAATTTTCTACAACATTTATTTGAAATATTTTTGTCTAAAATAATTTGGGAACTTTTGAGCAAGGAAAAACTGATTTCCCATGTTAAACGCCTATGGCCAGGTTTTTAATTAACACACTGTATATATATATATATATATATATATATATATATATATATATATATATATATATATATATATATATATTCTTTGCAAAGGCTACAAGCGTGTGCGATAAGGATGGATATAACACGCTTGTCTTTCAAAATTCATATTGTTTCGACTAAGTTAAGACTTTAAAACGATGCTCATTGTTGATAATACTTTCGTTTATTTATTAATTCAGATACATTACCTTGATTCATAGCCGTACGAATAACGTTATTTTCTGTCAGTGTCAAATTTTCACATATTTGGCTTTACAGTTACTAATAAACATACCAGTTGACTTATTTTTGAATTTTGAATGCTTTCATTGTAACATATATTTTTATAATAATAAAATAACAATAGTATCTTACGCACCCTCATAAAAACTAAGCAAACGACACCACTGAATTTGGGCGGAGCAAAAATCTGAATTCATACAATTCGTAGATGACCTCGATCAGACATCTTTCATAAATTTTACAGTATACATTTGTTTGTTACTTATTTATTATTCTGTTACATGATAAAAGCCACTAATGCCAGTACTTCAAAATCCATCGCACTTTATCATAACAAAACGAATCCAAATATAAATCCCAGAAGATCCGAATATTAAATGGAAATGTCAGAAAAACAATGAAAGGGACAACGAACGAATAAGACGTGACTTTCAAAGCATCAAAAAAATTCCTCCGCTTGGGACGGCCAGAGTTAGTAATAAGATTTTATTTTTGACATTTAATAACCGAGATAATCAATTTTAAAGTTTTTTGAAGATTGCTGATTTATAGCGATAGCCATGCAACTCAACAAAATTTGTCTAGCATTTTATAATCTGAAGCTTTTTTTCATGAGAAAACTGTTTCATACTTTCAAAGAAATATGTTATTGAACGAAAATCACAAAAAGCAAACTTTTTTGGCAGTTAAGATGATGGCATACAATTGTTTGTAATTATGTTTGAGTTCCATGGCTACTGCTATAAATCAGCTATCTCCAGAAAAAATTTAAATTGATTTTCTCGGTTATGAAATGTCAAAAATAAAATCTTATTACAAATTCGGGTGCAGAATTTAATTCTCTACAATATTTATTTAAAGTGTTTTTTTCCAAAATAATTTGGGAACTTTTGCGCAAGGAAAAACTGATTTCCCATGTTAGGGTTTTAGACAACATTTTTTCTAAAATAGATTGAAAATATTGTCGTACGGAGACTTTTTTTGTAAAAAACAAAAACGAAGCAACAAATTCTCAAGTCAGAATAAAGAAGGGCGGGGGGGGGGGCTTTTGTATCTGGGGGCCATGGGCTGCAGCCCGTAAAGTCCATGCCTAAATCCGCCTTTGTTTATTCCTGAATAAATTTGAGGTAGATGAGAAATACAGAAATCATGCATAACAATTAGTACAAGAAAAATATATAATTTCACTTACATTTGAAGAATTGTTGATCTAATGTAAGGCTGCAAACAGAAAGTGATCAGCAATGTTCTCTGCAACTATCATTGGCGCCGTGATGTCTGTAAAGATTAATGCATGCAAATAAATCTGTATTTAAAATAGCCTGGGAAAAGAGGAATAATTAGAATAAAATATTATTATTTTTAAATTAATTTCTATAATGATAAATGTACTACGTTTGTATATTAAAATTGGTTTTGTATTTATCTGTATTAAATAATTTTATCTAATAACTCTCTATATACCTCCTACATACTGTTTTCTTAAATATACAGTATGTACTTATGCTGTTTCAACTTTGATAAACAAGCCATTTTATTTTCTTTAACTTATAACAAAACCATATAAAACAGTACATATATACCGCGATTTACCATTTCTATATATAAAAAACACTCTAGCATACCGTAAAAAGAAAATATATTAGTATTTTCATCAATTTTCCAGGAAAATATAAACATTTTCATTATTTTCTGCAACATAGGATTTCTATGCTTCGCTCAGCTAGACGCCACGGACTACTGTAACTTGTACGGCAGTTGAACGCAGCGAAACAGGATAAGACAAAGTGTGATCTAATAGCTATTTAACAAATTTTAAGCAGTAGCGCAACAAGATTTTTTTTTGGGGCTACGTTAAAAAGAAAAAGTTTTTTTACTTGATATATAATATATGTATTAAAAAATTGAAAAATAAATAATATTTATAACATATTGTTAATAATAAGAGGACATGGTTATTAAAAAATGTTATTTTGAGTAACCAGTGATTGATCCGATTTGAAATTTGTCGAAGTGGAAAAAATAAATTTGAATAAAAATAAAATAATGGTAACAAAAAAAGAGTTGCCACTTCCAAAACAGATTTGATATATAAAGTAATAAAGATATTTTAAACGTATTGTTATTGTTGAAAAGTATTTATAAATACATAATACATATGTTTAAGATGAATCAAATTATACAATTTATAAATATTAAATTTGATGTGTGCATTGTTGAAATATGTTTATTTATAAAATAATGTTGAAAGTACAGGGTTTAAATCGAAATAATTCACATAAAAGTTATAGAGATTTAAATACTGCATCTAAATTATATGAAACGATTATTTTAGCTATTCATTTAAACGTAAATATTATTTACAAATTTACAGTTTCTATGAGCTTTAGCCTAAGGAGCCATGGATTTATAAAAAAAATCTGATGTGGCCAACACAATACCTCCCGTTTAATTAAATTTCTATTCATGTAAATACCGTATTGCACTCCCCACGCCAGTAATGAGTGTCCGTGAGGTAAACGCTCGCACGGTACAAATATGTCATCATCGTTACCGAAATCTGTGCACAAAACAGATTAACACACCCAGCAATGGGTAAATATGCCGTGACGATATATTTATTTTCTTTATATACTTACCTATATTCCTACATATTTACTTATGCTGGTAACTGTATGAAGTTCCTTTCCATATAATTATTGTTCCATTTACTATTTTCTTTTTAAAACGTCACTATTATTATTTGAAATGCTTAATTTGTTGACAGTGACATATATCTGTCAGTTACATGCATTTGATATCTAAACTGTGTAAGCATGGAATTGCGGTTAAAGCGTAGGCTCAGGGATTAAATTTATCCATAAAATATATGGAAAAAGTATTAATGCAAACCTGTTATCTGATTTAAATCAAAATCTAATGGTTTCTTTCCATTTTAGAATAAACTAGAAATACAAGGTATAATTTTTTTTAACGGTAATATTATGAGTTAGAGCGTAAAGAGAATCCAGACACACACACACACACACACACACACACACACACACACACACACACACAGACATCATCGTGAAAATGTTAAATTGGATTGTAGGGACCTTAAACTTAAAACGTGGACATTTACCAAAATCTCGATATGCGATTTTTACCAAGGGTAGGTAATAAATAAATAAATAATTGTAGTAAGTAAAATGTTGTGGGGAACTTAACCAATATTTAATTTTCAAATAACTTGTTAAGTTTTAGAAATTAAGAAAAATGTTTCATATGCATTTTTGTTTGTATTTCTAGTCTATTTACTGGCATTGACAAAATTCGATCACTATCTTTATCTGTTTTTCTTGGATTTTAATATAAAATGGCCTCTTTCACGGAAACAGTTGAAGATCAGACCTATGTTGATTAAGCTTTTTTTACTCATTTTTGGCAGTGCTATATGCCGTTAAAGTTTATATATGAAATTGTGATACAGTCTGTCATTAGTACACATTTTATTTTAATTTTACCTAGTTCATTTCAAGAAGGTATATTTTTATTTCACATAAATGTATGTAAGTACAAGTAATCATGATTTACATTTATCATAAATATTTATATTCGATGTTATCTGCAAGAATATATGATCAAATTTTAGGTTTTCTTGTCATTTTTTCGCATTCTACAAAAAGCTGGCACATTTATATAAATATTAATTAATTACATATTGTTTACAAAACATTGATACTTGTCTGATATTAATACTAATTTATCGTACTTATCTGCCATATACAATTATAGCTTAATAATATTTACAAAAATAATTCGTTTTTAAAGCTCGATTATAATATTAATTCTTATCTTAAATTTTATTTCTGTACAATACTATTCTATGAAGAGTTATGCCTTCCCCATAAGTTAAACTTAATGATGAAATCCTGGATTTCATCTATGAATTGACATCTTAAAATGAGTGACAGTGATTTCACATTCAGGAGATTAAAGGATGACACATATTCGGATGGATTTTTGTGGTCCTAGGGTTGCAACGATGATATATTTCACATGTAGGAAAAATTCATGTAAATGGGCCTAAATTATATAGCGCGTGATAAAACATTTATTTTTTAGGTGATTAATGCTTTTGGAGATAATTAAATACTTGTACTTATAAAGGAGAAAGTGTAGAATAATTCTTTAGGTAGTAATTTGTAAGTGACAAAGCGAAAGAAATTAAACTTAATAGAAATTCCCTAAAATTTTTCCTTGGAATACTGATTTATATCGCAGAAATAATTACTAAAGTTTTAACGTAAATTTTGTGAATTCAGAGTTTCTCAGGCTTCCAGCATAAAAAAAAGAAAATATATTTTATAACGAATAGTTCAAAGTTTCAGTATAGACGACAATGATGTCATTCATTGTGCAATGGTATCTACGTCACTGTTTTGTTATGCGTATAAAAATACAAAAATAGCTATTTTCTACAAATCTATTAAAAGTTGGCTTAACTATAGGTTAATAAAAAGTGCGTATCGAAATTTTAACAGTAATATTTAACAACTCATTTAACATTTTGTTTCGATTCGATATTGCCAATTTAACCAACGGTTAATAATTTAACTTTAAGCGCTACAGCTGGCCATTAATGTTTGTTTATAGGGTTAAAAATGTCAGTTTATCTACGATAGTACGTAAAACTATGTATCGATATAATACTTTATAAAAATATTTCGACACCATTACTCAAGTTACAAAAGATTTGAGTTTGAAAACAATGCATTATATCAAATTTTTAATAATGTCTTTTTTCGAAAATTTTGTTATATAATTGTTGACAATATGGCTAAGTATGATTCGTCATAATGTTTATACATCGCTTTGTTCATTTCTTGTTTCGTTCAGTTTCATAACGTTCAAATCTTGACCATGGAGTAAGTGCAGATGAACTTTGCGAGCTCACAATTTCAATAGTACATTCTGCAATACATTTTTTTTAAATACTAACACTAACTCTAACTACTCCAATTCAATAAATAATTTCCTCCAACACTATTTTGGTAACTACACATTCCACAATTCAAAATTATGTTGGAATTAATATTATTCCAACAAGCTGTGTGGAATAATTCCGTACGCCGTTAGGAATAATTCCGCACGGCTTTCGACGAATTACAATCTATTTAGCCGCATATTAACGCGGTATATCAAATATCTTAGTTCGGTTAATATGGTTATGACTCTTTGTTTTATATTTATTATTTCTGTATTCGCGTTTGACATTTTAAAGTTTTGAACATTTTTAGAGTTTTTTGTTAACTTTTACAGGTTTTTGGAGTTGTCCAGAGTAATAAGTTTATCTAAATAATATATTACTTAGAAAATTAACTGAAGACATTTTGTAGAAAAACATATAAAGTGGAAATGAAGATATAGATATGGAATGTACTTCACCAAAAATAAAGGAACGTGCTAATGATAGAGGGAGTCAGTTATTACCAAATAAATCAAAAGAAAAATATGAATGGAGTTATTATAAGCAATATTGTTATTATCAATGAACATTTTATGTATAATTTCTAAAATCTTGTTAGAGAAATTATAGTCTACAACACGTTTGGAATGGCATAATCCCCACTCGCAAACCGTAGTCCTCGCCTTCTGTTTGGGCCACAAACTTTTTGCTCGTGTGGAATACGGACCATTCCATTACTTGTTGTAGAATATACTATTCATGTACATTTTGTACTCCGGTGTGTACTTTTTAAATTGTGAGAACGCCAAGTTAATCTGCATCAACTTCATGGTCAAGATATACGAATATTTGTAATTTTGTATAACTGAAACCAGAACATTTTTATTTAAGAAATGACCCCTTTCATCCCTTATAAGTTCACGTATTTATTTTTTTTGCTAAATACATACATACTAATAGTGTCATAAGTATAGTATTAGTATAATATTGGTAGTATGGTAAGGTAGAGGTAAAATATTTAAAATAAAGTTACGAAGAATATATATTCCGTGGCCCAATTTAAATGAATTTATTTACAACAAGATAAGAATGTTTCTATAATACAATGTACCCTTCTTCTCTCAATTTGTTAAATTACTTGTGCACACATACAAAACTTGGAATTGAATTTTCTCATTACTGGTTACTTTACTCAATTGATTTTACTTGCATCTCAAGTAGTATTGTATTCCACAATCCAATTTAAATGCAAGTGACAATCATTGTTTAACATTCAAGGGCGTTTCGACAAGACTCTGTGACGTTAGAATTATTTTTAGAGCAAACAATTGTAGAAATATTAGTAACATATTTTTTACATTTTAATTTATTTTAAGAATTACCTTATAAAATCCTAATATTAGCTAGACTAATATGAATTATTCAATTAATACACATATATAATACAGTAATCTGAAGTAAAACATATAGGATATGTACAAAAACTGCGGATATTAGTTTTTAGAGCAAAACTTCAATAAAAAGTTATTTAGAATTAAATATATACATATAAGATAAATATTTGTACCTGTATGTGTATAATATCATAACATCGATCGTAACTTTACTACGCTTTCAAATTATGTGTGTAAATGAATAAGACACAATACCCTGACACTCCGAAACTATTAATGGATAAAGAAAGTTCAGCTGCTCATTGAAATTACAAAGAAATAATTTAGACAGAATGTTTTTCACTAATTATAAAAGTTTGGAGCAAAGGGAAGTTTCACTATATGAAATTCAAATGTTTTGATAATATAAATAAAAGTATCATATATGTAGCCTAATATGCGGGTGAATTGAAAATTTTTCGGAATCACTGAGGTCTTGGTTTTTCGAAAACAATCTTATGTCTTTGCTTTGTTTAACTCTTCATATGAACTGTCAAGAAATTTCAGTACAATCTGTTTATCAGTCTAATCGTTAAAAGCGTCTGTATCGTACTTAGCGTTAAATCGGTAATGGATAAAAACGACGTTCGTGGGGTGATCAAGTTTGTTTATTTGGAAGGAAAGACGGCAATGGAGATCAAGACCAGGTTGAATGCTTTCCTAGGAAGTGCTTCACCTTCATTTTTTACGGTGACTTTCTGGGTTTCGGAATTTAAGCGTGGGCGAACACACACCTGTGACGAGCCACATTCAGGTCGCCCAAAATCGGCTACCACACAGGAAATTGTGGATAAAGTCCATGATATGGTTCTGAAATATCGTCGAATGAAAATGCGTGGGCATTTGCTTATTTCGGAGCTAAAGCACAAACTTAAGCCGAAAACTTGGAGTTGTTTAAGAAAAATCCGCTTGATTTTAAAAGACGTTTCATAATCAATGGATGAAACTTGGATACACCACTACACTCTAGAAACGAAAATTCAGTCGAAAGTGTAGACTGGACATGGTGAGTCGGCCCCGAAGAAAGCGAAGTCAGTTCAATAGGCAGGAAAGGTAATGGCGTCAGTCTTTTGGGACGCCAAAGGCATTCTGCTAATTGATTATCTTGATAAAGGAAAAACTGTAACTGGATAATACTACGCCACATTTTTAGACAAGCTGAAAGCAGCAATTGAAGAAAAACGCCCGGGAATGGCAAAGAAAAAGGTTTCACCACGAAAATGCGCCAGCTCATTCAAGTCGTATTGCTCAACAAAAATTGACCGAACTGAGGTTTGAAATCGTCCGCCATCCATCTTTTCCCGAAACTCAAAACGTTCCTCGCTGGAAAGAGATTTCGATCTAACGAAGAAGCCATCGAAGCAGTAAATACTTATTTTGAGGACTTCAAACAAAACCATTTTCGGGAGGGAATTGAAAAGTTAGAAAAACGTTGGACCAACTGTGTTGAGCTCAGAGGGGACTATGTAGAAAAATAAAATATAATCTGTGTTAAATATATGTTTTTTCATTTCATTCCGGATACTTTTCAATCCACCCTTGTAGTAATCTATTTATTTCATTTTTTTGCAGTAAGTGAGACTTTATAGCAAAAATAAAAAATATGTATGTTTTATTTTTCCTTGTAGATTAATATATAAAATTATCAAGAACTGTGAAACTCCCTTATAAAAATTTAGAGAATTTGGAATTGAAACATAATAAGAATTTATAATGTTGCGCATACCTATCCTTAAGAAAAAGAATTTCATTTAAGTTGATGAGTTACAATTTCATTCCAAGTTATGTGTAGTGCTGATGAATTCTACAGTGGTGTGCGGAGACGACGAAGGGTCCCAGTTCCGCCAGGGTTAAACAGCACACGTTTTGGTGGTGCGCGTGCTAGATTGGTTGCGAAGGGAGCGCATCTTCATCACCGGCTCTAGTTGAAGCTTCTGATGCCACCTCTGCGAAGATGCTGAACCCGAATCCACATACTGAAACACATTAGATTTCAATTTCTACAATTGCACAACAAGCAGAAAATTTTATCTTAAGCTTAAGCGTATTTCTCGGGTGTGATATGAGATTATTGTACTAAATATATTCATATTACAATTTTGAAAATAGTTTCAATGGAAGCATTAAATAGATAATAGAAGCCGTTTACTAGTCTCGTATGAAGTGTGGTTATATTTATAAGTAATTTACAATGATTATTATATGTAGTATTAATACAAACTGCTAGGTAAAAAATATGGTTAACGTTGTCGAATTGATCGAGAGATAGAAAGGAGAGTGAGTGCGGGATGTAAGGTAATGGGTGCTCTGGGTATGTTTGCACAAAACGTTAACGTATCAAGAGATGCTTGGTTAAATGTATATAATGGGAGTGCTAGTGCCTGCTTTGATGCATGCGAATGCTGGGCATGGACGGGGAAGCATTAAATAGGTATTTACGTGGTGTATGTGGGTATGTGGTGTGAGTCGGTTGAGATGGTTTGGGCATGTGGAGAGAATGACAAGTGAACGGCTTGTTACGCGTATATATCTTGGTAAAGTTGAGGTTTTTCGATTGCGTGGCCGACCAGTGTGTAAGTGGATGGATGTGGTTGGTAGGGTGCTTAAAGAGAAAGAGTTTCCAAGTATGAAGAGAAGAAGAGCATGTATGAATGCGATTATGAGTGTGGCCGAGGTGAAAGAAATGTGCTTAGATAGGAACGTGTGGCGAAGGATGATTGTTTCCTAACCATTATTGTGATCCGGATGCGGTATTTCGACCGAAAATCGGTCACTTTAATATGTTTAAGAGTAAGATTTGTTGTATGATGTTGATGTTGTTCTTATTGTTATCGGGTTTGTGCGAACCCACTAAGTGGGACACGTGTGATTTTATGTATATATGTTGTTAAATATAAAACAATTGCTATACGTTTCACAGATTTATTAAAACTTTTGACTGAATTTTCAGTCAATATGTCATCCATCAAAAGAGAACTCTATTTGGTTACTTTTCATTTTAAAATAATATGTGAATGAAGGGAAACATAAAATAAATCTGGTTGTAATAAAAAACATTAACACACAATTTATATTTTATTATATATAACTCCACTGTAACATGAGTAAAATTAAAGTATCTAAAGTTAAATATAAATAATTTTGTTTTAATCCTTTAACAGTTCAAAATAATCAGAAACAAATGTTACGTCAAATTAAAGTCAAAATATTTCCTCAAAGAAGGCACATATTTGAAGGCAAGCTAATACATAAATATTTTTTAAATAATTAATAACTATACTATCCCTCTTCAGTCATCAGGGAAAATTTACATTGGCCAGACAGACTGGTAGAAATATTTCAACAAGATTGAATGAACACCAGCGTTCGATCAGATTGAACCAACCTTCAGTTGTAGAGCATACCCTAGAAGAATTCCATCGTATAAAATTCGAAGAAACAAAAATACTAGCGAGACCAACACACCTAAACAACAGCTCAATCATTGTGACGGTTTAGATCTAAGTCGAGCATGGCTTCCTATATTAAATATGTTGTAATTTGTTACCATGGTTACCTATTTCTAATGTTTTTGTTATTATTTATTTATATATTTGTTGTTTATTCCCTGAAGAAAGCAGCAGTTCTCGTGAGTGTCTCGCAATAAAAAGCATTAACTTTATAACTTTAATTCGTAAATTCAATGAAAAATAGACTGGAGAACAATTTACAAAGGGTGGAGTGAACGCTAATTCGTGCATAGAACACATGCATGTGAAAATCATAATGAATCCACTGTATTTTTTGAGTCTATTGGTATCGGTTTAGAGTGAGGATAAGCAAAATAAAGACAAAAAATTGGTTTTGCATCCAACAGAACTAGTTTTTCTCCAACATTTTAGTTCTTCCTTCGTCCCAGTTCTTACCGTCCCTGAAAAGTTGGGATGTTCTAATAAGCGTCGATGGGAGCTAACACGGAGCAAAGCGGCGTTATGAGTGGTGCGAACTTGATGTCTCTTGCAATTAAATTGTGACGTAAATACTCAGTGCGCAAGTGCTTATTTTATAGTGAGACTCTCGCTCGAGAACGGGACGAGGTCTAAAAAAATATGCGAAAACGAGACGAGATCGTTATTTCATATTTCTCGTCTCGTCTTGCGTGCATCACTATGAGTGAATTATGAACAATTTTATATATTTAAATTCACCATATAGCTATAACGTTATTGTTGAAAAGTGTTGGATAAATTACATTTATTTCTAAATAAATTATTAATTTCTTATGTTGTTAACACGCCTACATTTGCAATAATGAATAAATTTCTTGTAAATAACTTCGGCAGTGAATGTCATTATAGCTAATATATAGCCAGCAATAAGTATTCCAAATGATATAGATAAATTGTTAAGGGATAAAGGAAGATTAGTATTTTCTTCAATATAATCATCTTCCAGTATGATTTCTCTTTCCCATTTCTTTAGTAAGCCAAAGTCTTCAAGCCAAATTATAATATTATGAAATTTATAGTACATAGGATGCCCTTTAGTGAAGACCATACGAGGAAGAACTAAAATATAATCTCTAAAAACATAAATCATTCTTCTACCATCTTCATTTATATATCTGTGCTTTATTAAATATAATACTTGACGACGACTTTTTATAATTGCAAAATCTTTTTTAAAAGCCGTTCGGTTTATGCAAGTATCATCTAGGGCACATGTCACAAAATTATTAGCTATGTACATATTAAATTCATCGTCAGGATCATTGTTAAAGAATCTGACTAGGGTTGGAATAAATCCAAATGTCAATTTCTTATCAATAATTTGTTGTATGGTTGTAATTTGTGGTTCGTATTGAGGTGAAGTTAAGATAGTTGTCAAATTACTTTGTAGCGCCGTACTTATCAACAATGTATATAAAATCCAGGAATAAAATACCATTTTTGTTATTGTACTTTCTGGCATTGTAATACCTCCTTGTAGCAAACTATAAAATGATGCTAATAGATTGTCAGAAAACTTTTTAAATAAATTAGAACGTTCTTTTCTTATTCGTCCTATACAAAACCATACCATACTGTTTAGCAAAATACTACAAAGAATCAAAAGCCAAACTAATGGTTCGTATATCTTGGCAATGTTTTGCCATCGAGGTTTTTGTTCAGCTGATGGTACAACCCATGCCATTCCTTCGATGTAATATGTTACAGTATTATCAAAATCATAAACCACATTTCGTTCAATTGCACTCTCACCTATCATCATATCAGTTTTATGATAGTATAAGTCATTGTAGATATTGCTATAAGTGCCATTTGGATTTTGAAAACCCCAATGACCGTATGTATGGTTCAAAAACACATTAGTTATGTTTAATTTGTCGAGTATTGTTTTTAACAATGTTATTTCTATTCCAACTATATTTGGATCATATGAGTTACTATGTATATTCATAGTATACGGAAATATTTTATATGCCGTTGTCCTTATTTTATGTCCTGCAAATCTCGCAGGAACTTTTTCTGGGAAATATGCTTCCTTCATATTGTCACAATGTGAAATAAAAGACAGATTAAAATTTAATGTCCCATCTGTACTATTGTACGGATAATATGTATATACATTGTTACTTTTTATTATATTAATATTTATAATGTAATAACTCCATAATATTTCAATTATTTTTGTAATATTTTCTGTCTTCACGATATTGACAATAAAATTTGCTCTAGGATTCCAATATGTATTTTTTCTTAGATGGACTAACCAACTGGACAGATCAGAAGTAGAATTTAAATAAATTACAACATAATTGTAAACAATTTTATTTAAGTTATGTAGTTTACTTGCCATATTTGTTAAGATTATTTTTGTTTGGTCAGAATTTGACCAATAAATTTTTAAATTTGATACTAATAATACAGTTGCATTATATACTGTTTTACTTAATTGTGTTATACAAGTCGTATTTTCTTCCAGTAACATTTTATCTTGATAACTACATTTGCTTAGTTGGAAAAGAATCAGTACATTTATTCCCAACATTAAAATTTTCATCATGAATATTATTCTGTACAGATATAATCCTCGGTATATTTCAATTTATTTAAATGAATAATTGTTTATAATAAAGTTCTAAATGTTGTAGACACAATACAGCCGGCTTTGACCAGGACACGACGCAGACTAGAGAAGAGCACACTGGTCAAAATTCATTTGTATCGACTATAATAATATTTAAATTACATTTTAATGGCATGAATCAATATCCTATACAATTTATTTAATTAGATAAAAAAGAAATATTAATTTGTCAATGAAATAGAAACTGCTTATTATCTCAATAAAAGAAGGACAATAATATGATATACAAAATAAATAATTATGATTAATGTGTGCGCGCATGAATCAGTTTTCCTTATTTTTTTCTTTTTCTTCTTATTCACATTTTATTCATATCATATTTCTTCATAGGGTCATTGTTAAGAAATATATATATATATATATATATATATATATATATATATATATATATATATATATAAAATTAAATACAGGAATATAATATATATTTTAATATCCATTAGTATTATAGGATACTGATTAAAATTAAATTTATATGTAATATTCAATGATTATTATATTATAAATGGAAAATGCTACGTAAAATATGGTTAATGTTGATAAAACATTATGATTCACAATATTAATGAGGCAATTACGATATGCCGGCAACTATAACAATCCCTGATTGATGCTTGAAAAAGAACTAGTTGTTCATTTATTAATTTAATACATTTTTCTTAGCTTCTTAATTTCGTAGGAAGCCATGGAAGATACACGTTTAGATAATAACGATAACTCTATTTGCTTAGTTTTCTTTTTAAAATAATATACAAATGATGAGAAATACAATATATATCTTGGATAGAAATTAAAAACAACCCACAATTTATATTTTATTTCAGATAAAACGAACTCCATTATATAAGTATAAAATGACAGATATTACATTGTAATAAAATCTTTAAATAAAACTTCAGGGCCTCCACATATTTTTCACTAATAATTATACCAAAAAGCATAAAATAATGACAAA
Organism: Harpalus rufipes; assembly: GCA_951394225.1. Classification (NCBI taxonomy): domain Eukaryota; kingdom Metazoa; phylum Arthropoda; class Insecta; order Coleoptera; family Carabidae; genus Harpalus; species Harpalus rufipes. The sequence continues at coordinate 1,507,413 of OX596281.1, forward strand.
TAATAATTGTATTTTTATGTTTATTATATTTAAAAATCTGTTGTGGGCACCTCTCGCATCCTTTCCATTGTGGTATACAAAAGTATTGTATTTAACATTTATTGTACACACAAAAAATTCTAATTACCTACACCAAATCTTTATATTTACGTATTTTCTATTTTAAATTAATTCTATGAGCAAGTTTTCTCCATTTCTTCTAAATGTTCGAAGTTTTTCCAATTCATTAACGGGATTGGCGTTATTTCTGAAGGGTTCATGTAATATAACTATAATTTTAAATATATAATTCATAATACTATAACAAATATTAAATATCGTTCCCAGAAATAGCCTTCAGTACTATCTCTGAATTTTTGACACTGCATTAGTGACATTTATCTATCAATTACAGACATTTTCAAAAAATAATATTTAGAAGATTTTTGTTAAAATACTACTACTTCCCGTTGTCCAATTGTTACCAGAATCTATTCAACTCTTCCCATTACTGTTAGATTAAGGAATCCGTAGTTACACAGTTCTTTAGGCTTATAGAATTTGAGAAATCGTGCCTTCAACAATCTCACACACACACACAGATACACACACACACACGTCCACACACACAAACACATATAAACATCAAGAACGAAAAAGATATCGACCTGAGAAGATTTTGCGAAAATGTTACAAAGCCTGAACTTATTTCTGAAATATTTTCCACTAGACATCTTCAACATTTGTCAAAGACATATCTAATCCGTTTGGACTCAAAGGGTTAAGGCCTCGTTATTCAATAAACATATCAAGAAAGTTTTCAAAACATTTCAACTAAAGAAAATATTATCCGCTGAAATCTATTTTAAATTTATATAAATAGTATTTGTAACAAAAAAGTGAGATCAATTTTTTGTTGGTGATTTGGGAAATATATAATAGGAGATTTGAAGCAGAAAAACGCGAGGCAAAAAATGAAATCAATCAAAACTTCAAGCAAGTATTGTGTGTTAGCTATCAGTGAACATTAGATAGAAGTGTAATGAAGCACAACCCAACAAATGAAAAAAACTACGCATATATATGATATCAAATTTATTCTGAAACAGCTCTGTTTAACAATAATTGTAGATTGTTTCAGGTTTCAGTATTTCTTGCAACCAATGCGCTTACAAATGAGAATATTTTGCAGATTTTCCAATCAGTGGGATCTTGGAAATGGAAACTATTAAGAGTCACAGAACATGTTGGTGGTGTTGTAAGCGCACCTGAAATTTTTTGTTCTTGCTTATATTAAAGAAGAGTAAATTCTCTATCTGATACATATAAATATTTTATTATCTTTATAGATTTAGAGATAAAAAATATAAAGTATATAATAATCTGTTGTAGTAAATCTCACAGCCCAAATAGTCATGGAAACCATTAAAATGTTAATATTAAAATATTTGTAAGTACATAGATTATATTAATTTTTATTGTATTAATAGTTAAATATTTAAAATAGTAGGTATATTACATATACCCTTCAAAACTACTCTCAATCCTAACAATGAATTGGAAACATCTCGAAAAATTAGGGTAGGACAAAATTTCTTCACAGAATGAATTTAAAATTTAAAAAACTAAATATAAAGAATAGATATAAGTAGAATTTTTGGTGTAGATTGTAGGTATATAGGGCGCGAGCAATCATGTCAGTTTGTTGGTTTTAACAAGCAGATATGGGGGCCGTGTCTGAATGATAGCTAGTAATTATGTACATAGATGTCAAATATCATAATACTTCATTCTAAATTTAGTTATTTTTCAATTCCATGTACTTTATTGTCCTCAATAAATTCCACAATCCTGGTACAATGGATGTAAAAAATAATTTTGTTAATAATAGAAGAATTATTGGAAACGTCCGTTTGTAAAGACATATATACGAATAAACAGTTGCGACTGTACATAATCTCTCTATTGACAGTGACAACTAATAAATTTGTACTTTGTACTAGACTTTTGTAACATGTTTATTAAATGCACTATATCATTAGCTAAGTGCAGAACTAAATATATAAAAGAAAAATGTTATAGATTTCTTTTAAGTGCTTTGTAACACAAAAATGTTAACAAATCAACTAAACTCAATTTTTGAGTTGGTCTGATCATCTGTCAAATTTCTAATTTGTTTTAGGAATTTTATATAAACTCATATAAAAAATATTGTATGCAACTGAAGTGTAAACAATCTTTATGACATTCGGTCAATAATTTTTGTGACTCGGCAAGCCTCGTCACTATTTTGAAAAATGTTAACCCGCTCATTAATGTCATGATCATGAAACATATTTACCGGTGGATAGATAAAATTCCTATCTTTTCTTTCTTTAAATAGTTTTCTTGATTACACATAGTTTAAAAAGGATCTAATTGAAAAAGAAAAATCAACCAAAATTAGTTTTTCACAGTTCTCTAGTAACTAATGAGATTTTTTGGAAAAACGATGGCCTACAGCAGATGCACAAAAAGTTTCATTTAACCGGCGTCTAACTATTCTTATCACGCACTCGTTAAGTAACTAAATGTGAGGCTGGAGAGGACTAGATGGTAAAAGGTATAATATAAACGATTCGAATTAATCACTAACTGGATTAAAAAACTATTTATACTGAAATGTGTAATTCTTTTTATTTTGTGATACTATTTCACATATAGATTGTAGCAAAGGGAATAATTTGGAAAACGGATTATTTTCAATCTATTGAAGAAACGAATACATTTGGAATTTATCGTCGTTCAGACGGACTATCTCTTACAAAATTGTCAGTTACGCATTTAACATCTTTATCGAGACAAAAGGGCAGTTATTTAATGCGTAAGGGTGGAATTCTTTTATGTCTTTCGATTGTTACTGTAATTTAGTATTTCTATATAGCTCTTTTTATCGTACGCGGCATTCGTAGCGGAACGAGAAGCATTGAGGATTGAGGACAGGATCGGCTTTATGGAATTTTGGAAACAAGATGGCGATAAGCGGCAGAGTACACGGTAACAACTTCTCGAAATCAACAGTGATCGGCAGCTACGCTACAAGGATTCAGCATATATCCTGGTGTCCAATTGAGAAATACGTAAACAGAGTATAGTATTATAGTTTTTGAGAAATCGTTCTTCCAACCTCCCCCCCCCCCACATATATATATATATATATATATATATATATATATATATATATATATATATATACATACAGGGTGAGTCACCGAAATCGCCGTCTTCGATATCTCTTTTGTCGTTAGAAATACAGCATAAGTTTATTAACAGAATTTATTCGTCTACTCAAGGAGCATAAAGTAAAATTATTTTCACATATACATGGTGTTGCATCACGGTTCGGCGAGAATAGTTTCTCTTTTTACCTCTCGCTAAGAGAGGTATTGCATTCATGCTAAAAATCGCATATCCAGATTTTATTGAATAAGCACGTTTTAAGGTCCTTACAATCCGATTTTAACATTTTTACGATGATGTCTGTGTGTGTGTGTGTGTGTGTGTGTGTGTGTGGATGTGTGTGTGTGTGTGTGTGTGTGTGTGGGATGTTGGAAGGACGGTTACTCAAAAACTATAAGACTTAAAATTTGTTTAACAACGTATTTCCCAATCGGACATTCCCGGGAAGATCTGAAAAGGTTTTGGTAACAATTGGACAACCGGAAGTAGAAGATTCTTGAAAAAAAATCTTCTAAATATTATTTTTTGAAAATTTTTCTTGATAATATTAAAGAAAAATAAATTCTCTTTCTGATACATAAGGTTTTGGTAACAATTGGACAACCGGAAGTAGAAGATTCTTGAAAAAAAATCTTCTAAATATTATTTTTTGAAATTTTTTCTTGATAATATTAAAGAAAAATAAATTCTCTTTCTGATACATTTAAATATTTTTATACATATTTTATAGATTTAGAGATAAAAGGAATATAATATATAAAATAATGTTGTAATTAATTTTACAACCGAAAGGATGCCATGAAAAATAGTTGATAATTTAAATTATTTGTAACTGACAGATAAATGTCAGTGTCAGAAATAATGAGTAATGAATTAAAAATGTACTTGGAGAATCCCTTAGTTCTTGATCTGTGACTATTATGGAGATGACAAGTCTAGGTTGAAGGACTTAAATTTGTTTCAAACATTATGGGACAATGTACACCAGTACTGTAGACTAGAGTAACTTTGAATTGCGAAAAAGCTATCAAATTCTTCTCAAGTAAGTTGTAAATATTGACAAAATTACACATCGATATAAGAATAATCGGAGTGCAATCTATCCGTCACTTTATTAAAAGGAATTAGTGTTATTTAGATATAACAAGTATGAAAAAATAAAATGTAAAAGAAGATATGTAAGAATAGATGCACAATCCAGATATATACATTTTAGACCGCCCAAAATTAATGTTTTTACTAGAAGAATATGAAGAGAAAGTAAACAAAGTTGTTCGAATTGAAAATTGCTGTTACCAGCCTAATATTTATATATGGTAAACTCTACTTTGTAATTTATTGTAACATAATTTATGGTAAATATCTTTATGTTGAGACATGCTATTATTGAATAATAAAGAAGTTTATACGTCATAGATTTATATGAATATATTATTTGTATTTATAAAAATATTCTTTGCTTTATGCATACAGCCAGGTAAAATATACGGCGAGAGGTTATGTGCTGGCCACATCAGATTTTTTTAAATGGAACACCGTATATATTTTTATATATTTTGAATTGTATTTTATTCACCTATACGAACATATGAATTTTGTTTTCCACGGCGTTGCCAAGTTATTCCGTTTTTTCTCTAAAAGAGACCGACTACACGCATTGCTTTATAAAGGCTTACTGAAGTTATTTTAATAGTATGAATTTAGAATTTTCATATCTGTATAACTGTAATTATACTCTATGTTTTGACATATTTTTTTTTAAATGTAATTATACAGGCTGTTCAATAAAGCGAATCAAAAGTGCTCTATTTCAAATGACTATAATTCATCATTTTCAAATGGAACATCCTATATTTTATTATAGTATGAATTTAGAATTTTCATTTCTGTATAACTGTAATTATACTCTATGTTCTGACATATTTTTTTTTAAAATGTAATTATACAGGCTGTTCAATAAAGCGAATCAAAAGTGCTCTATTTCAAATGACTATAATTCATCATTTTCAAATGGAACATCCTATATTTTATTATTCAGTTGTGTGTATTTTTATATTATCTTCAAATGTTATTAAGGGTATCCCATGCCTAAAACCAATAATTTCGGAGATTTTCACCATTTTTCTCTAAATTTATATATTTAACTAAAAATTAAATCTAGTATACCATGGATATTGTTTTTTGAATAAGAGACAATTGCAGTAATGATAGTATTTTCATTAGCCAGGTTATTATTAATAACAGAGGGATTAAGTAAATTAGTTTATTAATATGAGTCTCTCGCAAAATGAACTTACGAATATGGTGTATGCTGGTTAGGCCAGGCGTCACCTCACGGGCACTCAATGCTGGCGTGGAGAGTGCGCAAGAAGAACTTACGAATATGGTGTACGCACTTGAACGAGCGGAAACAAACCCTCTTTTGGCATCAAGAATTTATGCACAACGGTTTCCGGGAAGACGACATTCAAATCCGCGTTCTTTTGAAAAACTAAAAGAAAGGTTTGAAAGAACTGGTCATGTTCAGTACGACAAAAGACGTAAGTTCTTCTTGAGTAGACGAATAAATTCTGTTAATAAACTTATGCTGTATTTCTAACGACAAGGGAGATATCGAAGACGGCGACACACAGACATCATCGTAAAAATGTTAAAATCGGATTGTAGGGATCTTAAAACCTGCTTAATCATTAAAATCTGGATATGCGATTTTTAGCAGAATCCAATTCCTCTCTTTTCGAGAGGTTAAAAATAGGAAAAATATGGCAAGTAACGAGAGAGAGACGAGTTTGCAGTATTAACTAGAAAGAAATTAAAATGTTAATATCTACTACATAAAATTTATATCTGTAGAAGTGTGTTTCCGTGTTCCAGGATGAGATTGAGCATCGGACTGTAAACTAAAACTCAACTCTTGCCCTGTCGTGTTTGGTTCTAAGCATTGGATATTTGTTTATGTTTAGCAGAATTAGCACCGTACGACCCGGGAAGTCATCCTTGTTTGTTTAGGATTCAAATTTGGATCTCTCCAACTAACTGAGAAATAATGCTTTGCTAACATAATCAGTTATTGCGTGTTATACTATGGTAATCTAAAATAGATTTATTTAGTATATGTTTCATTATGTTTCAATTAAAATCTTATCACACAGACTAATATTTTATATATAGTGTGTCCTCTTTTCAAATACCGCCCTTGTAGTTTCGAGAATTTTAATGGAAGATTACATTTTGTAATTCGTATTTTTATTCGTAAATTTTGTTCCATTTAAAACTCGAAATATTTTTTGGCGCCGGTGGAGGTCGAACCCGAACAGAACTACTCTGAAAATAATATGATTTAATATCTTGCAAAATGTTACTTTTCATAAAAAAAATAATCAGAATATACCTATAGCAACGAACACTTTCCAATTATTCCAATATCTAAACTGTGTACTCATTATGACATTATCCTAACTCAGTAAGGTCCAAATTATTATATATCATTAGTCAATATAGCAGCATGTGTCTAAAAAACTATTTCTGGCAAATTAACATTTATGTTACAAATAGTTCAGTTCAGATTAAAATTAAATTTTAATATAATATAATAAATGTATAATAATTTAACACTCTGGATTAACATAGTTTTGTGAAACAATCTTTTCCGGGATGATTGTGGTATCCGCATTTCGGATGGAAATTACAATATGCTCCCTCCTCGCAAACTTCAATAATTTGGTTTCACCAAACAATGTTAAGTTTGTAATTGATTTTTGATGTATTAATAAACAAGACAGCTCTTATAAATAGAAGTTATATTTATATGAAATTTAAATTTTAAAGACTGGCTGCCGTTAAGTGGCAGGTTGTAGCTCTGATAATCTAGGTTCAAATCCAACCAAAGTCAAAATTTGAACGTTTTTAAATTGTCAAACTTCATAACTTAATATATGAAATAAGTAATGAGGTATTGTAAAACAAAATTAACATATGTAATATCTTTTTTCTTCTGTAATTAAAATAAGTGCGTTCCATAATCTATAGTATTATTAAATATAATGATCTATATATATATATATATATATATATATATATATATATATATATATATATATATATATATATATATATATATATATATATATTAAACGCAGTAGCAATTAAAAGTATACTTTTTGAATTGGCTTCAAATTGGTATGATTGTGACATCCAAAATTTACTAGCCAAAAAGTTGAAAAACAAAAATTTAAAAAACGTATTTAAATATAAAAATGTTTGTACTTATATTAAAATGATCTTCACAAAATGGTTTTATGTTTATTTGACAACCATTTCTTTCTTTTCTCTTCGTTTTTAGGCCCTATAAAAACTATTTTGTTTTACTATTATTACTTCTATTTGGGAATACTATCACAAAACGCTGTTCTACAACCATGTTTGACTCTTAACAAAATATAAACATCTGATCTAGTCAACACATTACCTTCCGTCAATTCTGTGAACAAATTCCATACATAAATTTTCTTGCAAAGCCTATATTTCCAGTAAAATTATATCATTAACAAACTATGCAATTTGCACTTGACACTGACATCTTCTTTAGATTTTCCCATTCGTTAGGGGTCGTTATTTTTTATTTTCTTTCTTAATTCATTTCTGTTTTGCGTGTCGTCCTCATTCAGTTCCTTTTCTTTCAAGTATTTTGCAATACAGCCTTCCATCTTATCTTTGGTCTTCCTCTGTTTTTTCTACTTCATTTTTGCCACATTCATTTTCTTTTCATTGAAACTGACATCTGTCAATTTGAATATAGTAGCAGTTTCCAAAATTTAGTCATGTCTGTATATGGATTTAAAATCGAGGAGTACGAAAAAAATATTTTTGTATTCGTGGTGTTGGAAATATGCGATCCGAAACAATCGTCATACACACACACACACACACACACACACACACACACACACACGCACACATACAGACATCATCGTATAAATAGTAAATTCGTATACCAAGAACCCCAAGACGTGCTTATTCTTTAGAAACTCACTATCGAAATTTTTGACCACAGACAATACCTTCCTTACCTAAAGGTGACGGAAGGTAAAAAGTAAAGTTATTATTATTAATCGTATTGTAATTTCTGTCTTTACCAAATGTCAAAATTTGCAGAACGAAATTACAAATTTTAATTTTTTATAAGCTGACAACTTTAAATTTCAACTTCTAAAGTATAAGAAACGTGACATCTGTGTTTGGCATAACAGAATTAATTATTTATGTACTTTTTGAAAACACTTTAGATTATTAAAAAATAGAGTACATAGTTTGTATCGTAAGTTTATATTTTAAACATGGATGAATTTTTTGTTAGGAGCAGACTGAATTCACGTCTTTTTATGCTCTTAATTACCTATTTACTTCGCCTGATAGAACAGTTACTCAACTCGGAGCCTTTAGTGACTCATACATTAGGTACTAATTAACAAAAATTACCCTTGACTGGATGTGCAAAACATGCAAATGAAAACAATGACGTAGCAGGCGTGGCTAACCACGATGTGCGGGACGGTGCCACGGTTTTAACATTGGCTGCCACTGTCACCACAACCGCCGCCATAACGATATTATCTGGCTAATGACGGAAACTTTGCAAGACGCAGCCCGGAACTGTTTCCGGTCACAGCGCGCCGGAACTAACACGTTTTCAGCCTCCGTACACACTAGATGGGGAATAATAAGCTAAACAACAATGAATGCTGTAAATAACCCTTAAAATGTGGTACCTTTCTACTGTTTTTTTTATTGTTATCTACGTATTTATTATTTACGGTCCAAATTTCTGCATGTTTACACCCAAATATAAATTATTTTTTCATTTTAACAAATGGGGTCCTCCGCTAGTCATTTACTCATTTGACGTTTCGTTTCGATACGATATTGTCAATTTAAGGCAAAAATATTTATTTTGTCTAAAAAATTTAGTCTCCGACCATTCCAGCTTACCCACATCGAACATATAAATAAATAAAAGAAAAACCTGATGTGACCAGCACAATATACCTTCCGTCAATCCAGTGTATTATTTACAAAATCCATACATAAATTTTCTTGCAAAAGATTCTAAATTTCCAGTAAAATTATTTCATAAACTAACTATGCAAATAACACTTGACAAGGACATCTTCTTCTTTAGCTTTTCTCGGTCGTTAAGGGTCGCTATTTTTAATTTTTTTCTTCCATTCATTTTTGCGGTTCGTCCTCTGAAGCATTTCGCAATACAGTCTTTCCATCTTATCTTTGGTCCTCCTTTGTTTTTTCACCTTCTACTAAGATATTCATTCTTTTTCAAACATATTTTTCATCTCTCCTCATAAACCAATGTAATCGTCTAGAAACTTTTAATACTAGAGTTATTTCCCTTATTCTTTCTTTTGATTGACACTGACATCTGTCCACCATCTGTCAGTTAGAATTTTCTTAATATAGTAGCTGTTTCAATGGTTATAGCATAGCTGACTGATTTATGAAATTTAATTTCTTTAACTCTATGTCCACTGAATATGAATAATAAAATGCAATTAAATCGTATAGATAATAGGAATAATCTATAATATTTACCATAACATTAAATGTGTAAATAATATTTAAAAAAACTAAAGATCAAGCAATATTTAACACCTCGACAAGTGACAATCAATATTTAGTAGGTGGCTATATTGAAATGTTATATCATCATTTCTTATTTGTTGTACATGTAGAATTACCAACACAAATACAGACTCTTTTTTTGCCGTTTTCCTAATTTTGCCGGTGCGTGTATGTTCATTCAAATTTAGTGAAAAACTTTAAAACGCTCGTCTGCAAAACTAAACTTTGATTGCACTGTGGAATATGAACATATGGTAGGCGAGAAATACAAAGTGCTATCTACTTTTTTATTTAAGTATGTGAAACTTACACTTGACGTGTGATTTCCTCCGATATTTCGAGAAAATTGCAGTCACGCACAGTTCACATTATTTTATAAGCATTCGTCCTCAAAAATTAACAAAATTGTCTGTCAAACGCCAGCCGTCGACCAGACCGGAAAAATCTATTTCTTTATAAATTGCTTTTCCAATATTTTGGTTTTGTCAAGAACTATTATTCAATTTTCTCATCCGTGTCAATGTGAATTTACTTATCATAAATAAATTTTGTTGTAAGTGGAGTAATAATTTCTGTTAAATTATTCATAGATTTCGAAATCCTAGAATTGCCATATGCATGTTAACTAGGAGTCTTCAAAAGCGGAAGACGTGTGTGTCAATTAGATGGAAAATTTCCTGGCGTCAATAGCACCCCAGCAGACAGTACAAATGAAAATTACGTAGCATATGTGTACATTATATTATGTAGCAAGGTTACGCATATAGAATAGAAATATGAACCAATTTAGTCCTTCTTTGTATTGGAAAATATTTGTATAAACAGATTTTTTAAAGAAAATAATAAAAAGTTGTAAAATATATAGTTAATTCTATTTTTTAAATGTGTGTGTGTGTGTGTGTTTGTGTGCGTGTGACCGCGGTTTCGATTGCGATATCTTGATTAGATTCAGGTTATAATTGGTCAACCGGAAGTATCCTCATTTGAAGATTTTAACAGTTTTTCTTGGAAAAAACACAGTTATATATTAATGATATTATTTACACATGTAATGTTATTATAAATATTAAAGAATATTCTATTATCTATACTAATTGATTGCATTTTACATTTCATATGCAATCGATATAGTTAAAAAAAATATAAAAAATTTTTTTTTATAAATCAGCCAGCTACGCTATTGCCATGGAAACAGCTACTATGTGTATATTAAGAAAATTAAATCATGAAAACTATTCGTAACATTGCGTATGACCCAGGGCATCATCTCTGTAAGCTTATTTGAAAAGTTGAAATGTTTCTGTGAAAGTTTTGCCCAGTTTTACGACAAATTTTATATTGCATCGTTGCTCCAGAAAATCGCACATTTATAAACGAGAATCCAAGAACATGTGGTTACCGTTGGCACGTAATTCAAAATGTTCGGTTGAACAGTCCTCGTACATGAAGTTGAAAAACACCCTGTATATTTATGGAGACAAATTGCTAGTTACTAGCATACAACGAACTGTTTTGAATACAGTTTTTGTGGCTACAAATTAGGTTTTCATAAAAAAAACATTTTTCTACTTTTATATTTGAAACAAAAATTAACTTCTGCTCGGTCTGAAACAGATCTGGGCACAAGTCCGAAAATATTGGGTGGTATGAACAAATGATTAAGGGTGATTAGCGAGGAGTTGATTAACCGTGTTTTAGCTCTGTTAATCGAAAAATGTCGATTGGTTTTTCCATTTATCATTACCAAGGTAACTAATTCACTTTTACCACTATACATTTCTTGTAGAATTTGCTTATACAAACATAAAACAGACAGTTTATTGAAATTAAAAATATTTACAAATAATTATTTAGTTCTAAGTACTTAACAATAATTTATCAAAACGAGCAACACAAAACCATAATTTAACAATTCTACGTGCAGGAAAAGTATTTTTTTTATAATATCTTTCAATTACCTGCAAAATATATTCCTCGAAGGCAAAAGGTCTTGTTACAGAATAATTGGCTGTTTATATATACATTATATTAGCTTCGCTTCGGTTACATTAAATTGTGTTAGTTCAGGTTAAGATTATTTAAAGGAAGAAAAGTACTCCATATTTTAATTATAAAATATTTGAATGTGTCCAAAGTTTTAGGTAGGCTCTTTTTCTATAAACTCTGCTTGTTAACATTTTTTGTATTTTTCAAAATAAACTAAATATTCTTGTTGCCGCTGATTATATATATATATATATATATATATATATATATATATATATATATATATATATATGTATATATATATATATCCCTTATTATTTTAGTTAAAAAAAAAATTTCAAATTAAAGTTGTAAGGCATAAAATTCTGCACCTGTATTAATAAGCAAAATTAATTTAATGTGCCTTGCTAGAAATAAATAGCTACAGCCATGGAATTGAAACAAAAAATTAACAAATGTGAACGATTTCTCTGTCAAGCTAGGTTAATTTATTTTTGTTATTATTTGTAATTTCTGTTCAAGTGCACAAATATCAATTTTAATTAACATATAATTGTTAATACGTAATAAAAATAAATTAGCCCAACATGACAGTTAAACCGTTAGACATTTGTTATTTACTTTGTCTCAATTCCATGGCTATTACTATTTTTGAGGTGATATTCGGTTACAAGGCATAGAAAATTAATTTTGCTTATTGATTCAAATGCAGAATTTTATGCTCTACAACTTTTATTTGAAGTTTTTTTTTACCTAATATATATGTTACTGTAAATGCCCGAAAATCGGTAAATCCTAGGATTGACGTGCAAAACCTAGGATTAACCTATTTTATGTGGTAAATTAAATAGCATGGCATATTTCTCTATATATAACAATAACCTAACGAACAAAACTGTGCTCCAGTTTTCAAGGGTGACTTTTGTGCGTTAGGTTAGGTTATTGTTGTAGTATTTAGAGAAATATACTAAACATTGCTGTCTTTGAAGGTTTGACAATCTGGCCGCGTTTCACCAACCTTTAATTAAAAGTCGGATTTTACAACATGGTTACGATAATTAAAAGTGCAATACCAATTTGCAATTGCACTACTACGTTTTAACACCCGAAATTATATAAATTATCTAATTGTTTGTAGATTTACCACATAAAAATGGTAAATCCTGGGTTTTGTACATCAATCTTAGGATTTACCGATTTTCGGGCATTTACAGTAACATATGTTTATATATATATATATATATATATATATATATATATATATATATATATATATATATTTACACCGCCGTCACTTGTCAAAACAAAAATATGGCAACCCTAAAGTAAACATATGACATGACAATGTCAAACAGTTTTACGTGATTACTTGTCACAATTTTTAAAACTATTTTATGAGCAAACTTTGAAAATTTAACATTTATAACACATGAGTATGTAAATTATGCATTAATTGCATTATAACACAATACAAAGAAATGTGGCTACGAGCCCTGGATGGAAGATAGGAAATTATATATTTTTTATGTTAATCAACCTCGATAACAATTTAAACTACAGTAGAAGTTAGAAATTAGTCCAATTCTCTTATCTCTAGTTAATAATGGATACACGTGTTCGTAACTATTATTACTATTGTTTCTTTAATTACATTGAAAGTCTAGATTACATTAAGGGTGGATTTAACTTAATCTTCTTTTGTGTAATGAGACAAAATTCCATCAAAACATTCCAATCCTGAATAATAACCTTGGTGCAGTCACTGACAATTCTTTACCCAGGTGTAACAATTAAAGCTGATGGGAATCCATCATTCAATTAGTTCTACAGACCTTGTTGTATTGGGGATTAATGTAGCGAATTTACCGCCAACAATTTCATAAAATAGGGATTGAACCCGCTAATCAATCTTGTATTTAATTTCAAGTTCATAGCTTTTGTTTTCATTGACCTTAATGGCTTAATGGTTATATTAATTTGAAAACAGATTTTGATAAGTAATAATAATAATAACAATAATAATAAAGTTTTATTTTCCAAAGACTAATACATTGGTACAGAAATAGTCAACAAAGATATACAAGTATACATTAAAATAGTATAGTCTAAAATGCTAAAACTACTCATTAAAATAATCCTCGATAGTTATAATTTTTTCGTATTCCTCAAGTTTACATCCAGAAGAACAAGTGATTAGATTTTGGTTATAATTGGTCAACCGAAAGTTCCCTAATTTGAAGATTTTAAGTTTTTCTTTCATTTATTGACATTTAACGTTTCTCTATACGATTTGATTGCATTTTATTCTTCAAATTCAATAGAGTTCAAGAATGTTAGCCATGGAGACTGCTAATATATTTAGATAATTGAAATTGACAGATGTCAACATCAATGAAAAGTAGATGAATGTGGTAGACATGAAGATGTTGAGATAAATGTTGGGAAAGCCACGGAAATATACGGTAAGGAATGAAAGAATAAAGGAAATAACTCTAGTGTTAAAAGTTTCTAGAAAGATGCAACAGATACGATTACATTGGTTTGAACATGTTATGAGGAGAAATGAATATATTGGAAGAAGAATGATTAGTAATAGAAGGTGGAAGAAACAGAGGAAGACGGTATTGATGTGAGCAGTTTTCTTGTTTCCCGAGAATCTAAATTTGTGGACATATATTTTTGAGCAAGCCCTTTACTTATGATATATGAATATGTATAATGAAATTTTAAAACATGGAATGCTAAAGACAATCTTGTTCTACAGCCTACAAACCAAGTAAAGACATATTAGAACAAGAATACAAAGAAGACATTTATATTCATACAAAAGGATTATTTACAAAACAGAAATTCCTGTTTTACAGAAATTCTCCAAGAATTGTAATATGAAAAATATTTGTTAGATATTATTTATTTAATATGCTTTTGGTGAATGCCTCGAACAAATGACAAAAAACTCAAAATATTATACATTACGTATGCAGACTAGTCACGCGAGAATGAATCAGTAGTTAATAAGGGAGGTTTATTGTCATATGGGCAATAAGAGCGTTGTATTATGAAGCATTCTACATCCGGTTCCGGAATCCAGAGAATTAAAAAATGCCATTACTTGTTAACATAATAAAATAATAATAATGTCCATAAAGGATGTATGGAAGCGAATGCTGGGCATGGACGGGGAAGCATAAAAAGAGAGTGACTGCCGTGGAAATGAGGTATTTACGTGGTGTATGTGGGTATGTCAGACGGGATCGCATGAGGAATAATTTAGTATATGGTTGGGAACAATGACATTAAGAAAGTTGGTGTGAGTCAGTTGAGATGGTTTGTGCATGTGGAGAGAATGGCGAGTGAACGGCTTATTAAGCGTATATATCTTGGTGAAGTTGAGGGTTTTCGATTGCGTGGCCAACCAGTGTGTAAGTGGATGGATGTGGTTGGTAAGGTGCTTAAAGAGAGAGAATTTCCAAGTATGAAGAGAAGAAGAGCATGTATGAATGCGATTATGAGTGTGGCCGAGGCGAAAGAAGTCTGCTTAGATAGGAATGTGTGGCGAAGGATAATTGTTTCCTAATTATTATTGTGATCCGGATGCGGTATTTCGCTACCGAAAATCAGTCACTTTCATATGTTTAAGAGTAAGGATTTGTTGTATGATGTTGTTCTTATTGTTATCGGGTTTGTGTGAACCCACTAAGTGGGACACGCGTGATTTTATGTATGTATGTGTGTATGTATGTATGTATAATGTCCATATTTTGACTGTAGAGGTAAAATAATGTACTTCTCTTTCAATTTAAAAGTTTAATAAAATAGAATATGTTGTAAATGCGGCAATCGATATTCTTGAAAAAGTAGACGTGTTTTTGATAGTGTCCCAACGGCAATGCTCTCGCTTTATACTCGTATATTGCACGTCGCAATAAAAAATATACAATGGACATAAAATGCCACAATAGACAGATCGTTTAAATTTAAACAAATATAAACATTGACAAAGTAAAGTTATATTAAATCAGTGTTTACTCACGTCCTACCCACGTTAGGTTTTGAAATTGAAAGTCTGTTGCTTTGCTTCTTAAGCGTAAGAGGATTTGTAACATTCGATCATCATTAAGGACGATATATCTCAAAGTAACTGGCGAGACGACGGAAAAAGGAATGTGGTTGCTGTTCGGAAACACTATTACCGGTTTGATTTGAGATACACTGTAACATTTGTTTCCGATTTGTTATTTTACTTAATAAAGATTAACGGTAATATATTATAAGTATATAAGCTTAGTGATTAAGGGCCGGTTTTATAAACGAACGACTAAATTTACTTTTATAGTAAACATAATGAATTATAAAAATCAAAGTGTAATAATGTCCATGTTACTTTGTATGTATTATATTTTTGTTGTATAATTGTAGATCCTGAAGAAGATGTAAGGGTGCACTGAAACGTTGGTATTGAAAAGAGATTTACATAAATGATTGTTGACTAAACTTTCGAGTAATTGTTAACACCTTAAAAATAATAATAAAAATGGCGAAGATTTAAATAATCTAAAATAACTTGTTTCACAAAACTATTTTTGAATATTTTCAATGGAGTTAATTAAATATTGTTGTGAGGGATCCATATAATGGCACCATTTCAATTTTACTTAAGCTGGATTCAACCGGCTTATAGGGACTTGAAATATCTTATTTTAGCGGCTTGGAAATAGGATTCAACGATTTTCAAACTTCTTTAAATTTATATCGACGAAAAAGTAATAGTTCAATACTAGGTTACGTAACCAGACAGAGCAAGGTTTATTAGCTAGTTCATGCTTGAAATATAACCTCTAAATCTAAATAATGTCAGGTTGAGATCTTTTCTTTTTCAAAACAAAAAAAATGTTTCTTGTTGTAACAAACAACATGTATTTAGTGTATAGGTATTTCGGTAGAAGTTAAGCCGATTTATAAGTTCTAGTCTGTTATTTTATAGGCTTGACTTAACCTTTTCATGTTCCTTGAAATATCAATCTCGCAATTTTATTTCGATGATTGAAAAAGGATTTACTGAATTCAAGCTGCTTAAAACGCCGAGATAAACGTACTCAATCATAAAAATCTGATGTGGCCAGCACAATACCTTCTATCAGTTCTATGTATTTTGTACAAGTTTCAAACATAATTTTCTAGCAAAGGATTCTCCAGTAAAATTATAACACAAATATAATATGTCAATTACATTTACCGTGGTTATAACATAGCTGGCTGCTTTATGAAATTTAATTCCTTTATAATCTTTTTACTCTATATCCATTGAATATGAAGTGTACAATGTAATTAATTCGTATAGGGAATAAAATATTCTTTAATATTTATTATAACATTAAATGTCAAACAATGATATTTAAAGCGTTTTTTTAAGAAAAACTGTGAAAACCTTTGAATGAAAGTACTGAAAGTTCCGGTTGACCAATTATATACAAAATCTAAGTCTGCATATGGATGTATGGAAGAGGAATACGTAAAACCTGTAATTTTTGGAATTTTAGTATTGGAGTTATCATATCTGAAATTATAGTCACACACACACGTACATACAGACATCATCGTAAAAAAAAAGTAAAATCGTATTGTACGAATTCTAAAGGTGACGGACGGTAAAAATTAATTCAAATTTGTTGTATTAAATATTTTTACATTGAAAGTAAAACTAGAATATAAAGTAAGATTGTTTAAAACACTTTTTTAAATAATTGAAAATGATTGCAGAATATACTTTACTAGAGTGTTTTTATCCATTCTACTTTCATCAATCATAGTACTGGAAAATGTAAATATCATTTTATAGCAAGGCTTAACGCCTTCGTGAAAATTAATTATTTAAAAACAATATAAAGTATTGGACAAAATAATAGAATGGAAAATATTAAAAAGAAAGTAATTATTAAATGTAGGAAGCATATTAATCGAATCGCACTGAGTTTTAAATAAAATTTATTTCTAAAATATTTATGATTATTGATTTTAGTTTATGGGTGGGCATCATCAGATTATAGTATCTTGTAATTACGAGAATAATATTTTTAAAAATTGATACATTATTGTATTGTAACGTAAAGCAGATGAATATTTTGTAGTGTAAAAGCAAAAGCGAAGATATGGTTAGATCATAAAACTTACCAAAATGTGTAGGGGGGGGGTTCATTTTCTTAAAATTTCTTAGTAGGTTATTGATTGAATGTTTTATCTATACAGGAAATTTTGAATGGAAAGATTTAGTGAATGGATACCGCTGAATTTCCATGTTTGTAGGTTATTTTTATTTCCGATAACACCAGAAGCGTTGACATTTCGCGGCTTCGGTTCATTTGCCAAACATACGTTCACACTTCCCTAACCATTTGTTAAGCTGCATGCAAAGCTCAAGAAATTTACATATTGTTGCATTTTACTCAAGTATTGATATTGAAATTTGTCGTGAAAAATTTACATTACATAATTTGAAGTAAAATTCAAATACCTAGTACATTTCAATGTGAAATATTTAAGAGCATCACTTTTAATTTTGACATTTAATTTGGAGAGATACTAATAATTTGTCATATGTGAAAAATAGTTTTGATGAATTATGGAAAATTGAAACACAATTTTAACATTATTTTGGATCACGTGACCTTCAGCCATTTTCGATCACTATTTTAAATGGAATAATATATTTTTTATTATGCTATTGGAAGGATTTTTTTTCTCACAGCAAAGTGATATTATTTAAGTTCAATTTATTTTAAATACATACGTAATTAATTTATTTGCAATTTAAAAGTAAATTATTTGTACATATTTTTTACCTATCGCTAAGAGAGGTATTTGAATCATGCAAAAAATCGCATATCCATATTTAAGGTCCCTACAATCAGATAATATTTTTACAATGATGTCTGTGTGTGTATGTGTGTGTGGATGTGTGTGTGTGTGTGAGGTTGTAGTATGTATGATTTCTCAAATTCTATAAGACTAAAGACCTGTGTAACTACGGATTCCTCAATCTAACAGTAATGGGAAGAATTGAATAGATTCTGGTAACAATTTAACAACCGGAAGTAGTAGTATTTTTACAAAAAAATTCCAAATATTATTTTTTGAAAATTTATGTTATTAAAATTTTAAAAATTCTCTATCAGACACACTGAATTTGTTATTATACCTTCTATAGATTTAAAGATATAGATATATAATCTACAAAATAATCTGTTGTAGTAAATCTCACAGCCTGCTCACAGCCCAAACATCTCCATGGTAACTACTTGAGAAAGTAAAATGTCTGTAATTGACAGATAAAGGTCACTAATGTCAGTGTCAATATTTAAAATTATACGTATATTACATAAACCCTTCAGTAATACCGCCAATCCCGTTAATGAATTGGAAAAACCTCGAACATTTAGAAGAAATGGAGAAAACTTGCTCATAGAATGAATTTAAAATTATAGAAAATACGTAAATATAAAGATTAGGTGTAATTAGAATTTTTTATGTGTATAAGAAATGTTAAATACATTACTTTTATATACTACAATGGAAAGGGTGCGAGAGGTATTGTGATGGCCACAACAGATTTTTTTTCAATTTGTTTAGTAAAGTAAGTCAATATTCTAGGGTCCCTAAAACATGTTTATATTGATTGGAAAATTCACCATGGACTTTTTTGATCAATGATAATACTTCCCTTCACCTAAAGATAAGGACGGAATTGTCATTGAAAAAATAAATAAAAAATAATAGCTTAACAATTCATTATTAGGTTTGAATTTTGTGACTACAAACTTAATTAAAACACAATGCAATCTCACCGACGACCCAAAACAAATGAAATCTGGGAACAATACCACAACGAAAAAAGAAATGAATATCCATGTCGTAACGTCAGGAACAACAGGAGTATACGTTTCAGTGACTGTGATAATAAGCACTCTAACCTGCTTCACATTATTATATTATCTTCTTCGTTATATATTTAGTACTTAATTTTCTTGAACTGCTTTTATCTTTTCATCTTTATTTTTTGTTAGTATGATTCAATAATAATGTTTATTCTACCATTAAATAAGTTCATATATATACTCCGACTCAAAAGCGTCCAATCGCATAACTTCAATACCACGATTCCAAAAATTATAATTTCTTCGTATTTGGTTATAATTGATCAACCAGAAGTACTCTCATTTGAAGATTTTAACAGTTTTTCTTGAAAGTTATAACTTAAAGAATATATTATTTTCTATATGATTTTATTGTATTTTATACCTCATATTCAATAGATATGGAGTTAAAGAATTATAAAGATATTAAATTTTATAAATCAGCCAGTTATGCTAACCATGGAAACTGCTAATATATTCAGATAATTCAAAATGACAGATGTCAGTATATTGAAAAGTTAATGAATGTGGCGGAGATGAGGATGTTGAGATAGATGTTGAGGAAGACATGGAAAGGAATGAAAGAATAAGGAAAATAACTCTATTGTAAAAGCCTTCTATAAAGATACAAGAGAGACAATTACATTGGTTTGAACATGTCATGAAGAGAGATGAAGAATATATTGGAAGAAGAATGAATAGCCTAGTAAAGGAGATGAAGAACAGTATTGCGGAAGACTTGAGAGAAACGGAACTGAATAAGAACGACACGCAAAACAGAAATGAGTGGAAGGAAAAAAAAATAGCGACCCCTAACGAATGGGAAAAGCGAAAGAAAAAGATGTCAGTGTCAATTGCAATTTGCATAGTTTGTTTATGAAATACTTTTACTGGAAATTTAGAATCTTTTGCAAGAAAATTAATGTATGAAATTTATATATAATACACAGGATAGACGGAAGGTACTGTGCTGGCGACATCAGATTTTTATCTGTAGTTTTTTGTCTTTCTTCACAATAATTAAGCTTTATAATATCACAAAATACTAAAAACTACAATCATTGAATACAAAAACGCTCGATTGTATAAATAAACTGCAAATATTTCGTCTGATGAACACACAGTGTAGCTATCTTTTCATATAACTTTGGAACAAATAATCGCAGAGACATTATATAAAAATTAATGAATTTCTGATTTTATATTATGCTATTGGCAAAATATCGAAACTAACTTGCCGATGCCTTTAATACACAAATAGCTATTTTGCTATGTATAGATAAATTTATATTGCCAAACTGGAAATGGCTAACGATCAGTATACAGTGTCACAGTATTCGTTTGTTTTGACCAATTCTTCTACTAATTATCCATCTTTCATATACAGAAATGCAATTAATATATCATCAGAGATAATTAAGAAGTTGATTGATGGAATGCTGAAAATAAATGAAAAAGTTAAAACAAACAGCAGAGGGTCGTGCCTTCAGAAAAGAAGGGGTAACGAGGAAAGCAGTAATATTGATTTTTATATTTTACTGAAAAACACTTAATCAAATTTTTAATTCAAAATTTTAAACAAATTGGAGAAAGAATCTGCAGTTTCATTGTTTTAAAGATGTCTGATCAAGGTCATCAGAATCATGAATTGTTTCAATAAATAATTAAATATATGTTGACTGTTATTTAATGTAAGTATTGATGTATTTATTATGTACGCAGTATCTATTTTAGAAGTCAAATTATATACCGGGTGAATACTTGAAACCCGAACATGATAATGTCACTGTAACGTCGGGGGTACCACAGGGTTCCCATTTAGGCCCTCTTCTCTTCAATATATTCATTAACAACATTGCAACGTGTTTAAAATTTACAAAATTTCTCGTTTACGCGGATGACTTAAAAATATACCACACTATAGAATCGCTTCACGATTGTCTTAAATTTCAAGAAGATATAAATAATTTAGTTGAGTACGCTAATAAATTGGAACTGACACATTGATAAATGCTATTATATAAAGTTTACAAGAAATAGGAACACCTACAACTTTCAATACAAGGTAGAAGGAAATGTAATCAAACTAATCATGTAAAGGATTTAGGTGTGATACTAGATAGCAAGTTAATTTTTGACATTTACATCGACAGTATTGTTAAAAAGGCTTACAAAATGTTAGGCTTTCTAATACGAGCAAGCTCTAATTTTAAACATCCATCCAGTATTTTAACATTATATAACTCTTTTGTTAGAAGTCAACTGGAGTTTGCTTCTGTATGTTGGAACCCACGGTATATTTATATAAATCGTATTGAAGCGATTCAACGAATTTTTTTGAATTTTCTCAATCGTATTTTTCCAACATCCAGGCTAAAATTGTTGTCGTTAGAAAATAGAAGAAAGTTAAGCGACCTTGCGTTCTTACATAAACTTTTTAACAATGTTGTCGATTCACCAGAATTATTATCATCATTTCATCTCAGAGTACCCAATTACTAGTACTAGAACAAGAAATTTATTCAGTCATTCTTGCTGCAGTACTAATTCTATCCTAAATTCTCCCATCATAACAATATCACACTTGTACAACTTCAATACGCCAGATTTATTTTCCACAAGTTTATAATGTTTTAAACGCTCATTTAAATGTTATTAGTTATATTCCTCATTTAAATATGTATACTGTATCTAATTGTAACGTTTGAGCTTCTCTTTAATTGGGAAATTTCCCTGTTGAGAAGCCAAACACTTATAAATAAATAAAATAAATAAATAGCCCGTTAACACGGGAAAATTGTTTTTCGCAGACTGTTGCTCGCCATTTGAAGTGACAACAATGTTTGTGGCATCAAATGACGCCAAATACATGTAAATTTGTAATATTTTAGACCCATAAATTAATTATTAAATTTATTCAATTTCTTACTAATAATACAATATACTATTATAACGCGTGGAAACTTTTTGATTGTTCTGCACAGAAAAACAATATCAGTTTCTGCAAATGTATTCTACTTGAATTATATTAACTTTGGCATATTCCTAGTAGTACACGTAGATCAGTGTAATTCAATAAAGCTGTACTATTATCTGTTGCTGTTGGCATATTTTACGGCCGAGTCCTGGGGGCAGTGAGTTGCAGCATGCATAATGCCCTGAGCTCTGCAGGCAGGCACAGGGACAACGTCACTATGTCCCAGAGCTTGCAGCTGTTTCGCACCCACGCTAACTACGATTCTGATCACATCCACATCAGCCTAATTTATTGCTCTACATTACATCAGCTTTCGTTTACCACTCATTGCCTAGATTGGCTTTGAGATTTCGCAAGCCTCTGCGGAATTACACCACAGGACAGGAAATTAACTAATGCTATTAAGAAGAAATAAGGGATGCGCAGGCGAATGCATTCGCTGGACAGCGGCTGTTAATGATACTGACAGTTCAACTTAAATTTTGTTACTTTCGTTACGATTTATCTATTGCTAGGTATTTGTATATTCTAGTCATTTTTAATAGTCACCACAGGAATTTTATATTATGATACAGGGCCCCATATCTGTTTTCCTATGCCAAAAAAGTCACATGATTTCTCGCGTCTAATAAAATCAATAAATATTTCCAAATTTTTGAAAATATTCGATAAACGATGACCAAACTTTCGCACATTCATTTGATTTGATTTCTAAGCAATCTTTTATAAATTTGCTTGAAATTATATTGTCTATAATTTTTTCTTATATATTAATTTTATTTTATACATGGTGAATATAAACTAATGTAAATGTATTTACATATAAAAAATTAAGATTTTGAATAAAAGAACCTTTCCGTATAAATTGGATAGTCTATTTCTACAAGATTATTACAAATATTAAACCTGTCTACCACTTGACATTTCAACTGACAAGGGAGATTGTATCTGTCAATTTTAATAATTATTTCTTTTTAAAATTCCTAAAGATTCTACGGTAAGTAATATTTGTACTTCAACATATTATATAGGTACGTACTCCGAGAAATCTGATCACGTGACAGATTCATCTGCGATTTCCGATCTGTAGCTTGAATAACCGAACGAATGGAGCGTTATCTGTCATTTTGACACTTAATAATTTGCGCCAGAATAAAAACGGAAAATAATAAAGAACTGTTAACATGTGTACTGTGTGCGAGTTATGAACGATTTTTTGATGATACTGATTAAGAAGGTAGGAATGATTATGGACAACTAAAAGCTGAAAATTATGTAGAAAATATTCTAAAGTGACTAATTTCAAACATTTTTGATTGATATACGAAAACGACAACAATCATTCATAGAATAGACACTGTTTGAATTTGCGCTTAAATACGAATGCGCCAGACAACTGCTCAACATGCTCCATGGTTAGAGAACGAGCGAACAGATCGTGAGCTAATAATCGAACGTAGAGCTGAGCAAAAAAATCTCTCAGATGTAATTACCGAAAGGAATCGAGCGCTCAGACCGCTCAGAGCGTAAAACCGAACGCAGCCATAGATATTTTTAATAAAATATTTTTTTATGGTAATATAAATAAGTTTTGTCTTACTGGTTTCCAAAGCAACATTTTTTGAATGATTTATAAAACAAAAAGTGAAACATTAAAGTCCTAAAATTTTACCTTCATACTGATTTCTTTATTTATGCGACATTAAATTGTTCTTGACCTCAGCAGCTTCATCTAAAATATCTGAGGGAATGTATTTTTCATCAATTATAGCGAATAAGATTAACGAAACCAGAAAAATTAATTTTCAATCTGTCAAACTGTCAAAATTTTGCTAAGATTTTAGAACAATTGCAACATAGCACATAACCTACTTATACTAAACGCATACTGTTACAAATTGCTGCATATTTCTTTTAATAATTTAATAACTAGAAACCAGACATAAAATTATGTATGTACCTCAGACGAAAAGTGTCTTTAAGGTACTCACAAGTAAACAACTTGCTAATACCTGAAAGATTCACTTTTGGTCCTAGACAAATAAAATACTATTATATTATCATAGTTAGCTTTAATAAAAGGGAAGAAAAAAAAAACTTTTAAAAGAATAAAAATCTGCAAACTTTTATTTTTTCTAGGAAACAAAAACAGACCCTATTAAAATGGCATTTTTGGCAAATTTTGTATACTACATAACCTATTTAATATCTCCTATAGTTTCCGATATTTTAATAAATAGAGTGGTGAGCTATAACAAAGGTTCGCTCTTTGTTTCATAAAACCAAAAACAAGGAATTATTTAAAATTTAACATCATCGCACAGTCAGTGACGACTAATAACAATTGATAGGCCATCCTTCTACTTAATCCCTCAACTTATGCAAAGAAAATGTTTTAAGAAATTATGTTCCTTTAGGAAAAAAATAGTGGGAAAAGACGAACACCAAGGGGTTTCCAAATTAAAGGAAAATTCAACAAGGAGCTCGCGCGAGCCCCGCGAAACTCCTATAGCTCACCACTGAATTCATGCATATGTAATCTCTGACGTACATTTATATTTTGTAGATGTCCGGCAGGATGAAAGCCTCCGGAGATGGCTGTGACAAATTAATCTCAGCCGAACGTGAAAAGGAAGAGCTTCGCAAACAATTGGAGCGAGAATGCAAAGAAATGGCAATGCGCTATACTTTACCTACTAGAATGGGAAATTGGTTTGAGGGCCAAGCCGTTACCGAGGTAAGCGAATAATTGTTTCACATGTGAATTGATCTATTCATTATAAAAAAAATCTGTTCTGGCCAGCACAATACCTCTCGCTACTTCCGTTTTTTGTTACATAAGTATAGGGCGCGAAAAATCATGTGATATTGTTGGCCTTGCCAAGCAGATATGGGGCACGTGTCAGAATGACAATTAGTAATTATGTAGATAGATGTCAAATGTCAGAATATTTCATTAAAAATTTTAAGATTTTTTAAATTCACGTAGTTAATTTGTGGAATTTATTTAAACCACATGGAATTGGAAAATCACTTAATTTAGAATGAAAAATTATAATATTTGGCATCTATGTACATAATTACTATCTATAATTCTGACTTGGGCCACCATATCTGCTCGTTAAGGCCAACAAAGTCACATGACTGCTCGCGCCCTATTGTATTTAACATTTTTTGTATACCTATACTCTACACCAAAAATTCTACTTATATCTATTCTTTATATTTGGATTTTAATTTTTAAATTCATTAAAAAAAAAAAAAAATTCGAAATATTTCCAATTCATTGTCGGGATTGACAGTATTTTTGAAGGGTATATGTACTATACCTATAATTTTAAATATTTAACTATTGATACAATAAGACATAATATAATGTATGTACTTCCCAGAAAAAATCTTCAGTAATGTCTCTAGATTTTTGACACTGACATTTATTTGTCAGTTACAAACATTTCAATTTTTCAATTGGTTTCCATGACATTATTTGGGTTGTGAGATTTATTACAACAGATTATTATATAACTTATATTTCTTTATCTCTCAATCTAAAACAGATAAAATAATATATTTGGATATTTTTTTTTTAAATCCGCTACTTCTGGTTGTCCAATTATTACCAAAACCTTTTCAGCTCTTTCCAGTAATGTCCGATTGGGAAATACTTGGTTATGAAGTTTATTAAGTATTATAGTTTTTGAGAAATCGTCCTTCCAATGTCCACACGCACACACATATACACACACATACATCCAGACACACACAGACATCATCGTAAAAATATTATAATCGGATTGTAGGGACCTTAAAACGTACTTAATAATTAAAATCTGGATATGCGATTTTTAGCATGAATTCAATACCTCTCTTAGCGAGAAGTAAAAATGAAATTATTTAAAGATTTTAGGAAAATATAAAATAGATTTGAAAAACGTGTCGTGAAATTCTAAAAATAAAAACTATTTATTTAGGAATGGTTTAACCATAACGCATGGGCATGGGTTAATGGCGCTTTAGTTGTACACTAAAAATAAGGCTAATTTTTATAGACTGTTATAGTTTTTGTTAAAACCGTTAGCTTAACAAAGAGTATACTCTTATTTATCATTGAGCGCAACATTGTATAAACGCAGAAGCGCATTTTACCTAAGACGGTCTTAATTTTATATAAACATTTACAAAGTCGTATAAATTAGTCTGAATTCGGACGATGCTGCAATTAAAACTACACCTGACTTATATTAATTATGTACTATTACTTTTCAGGAGAAAATGAAAATGTTACAGCGAAAGCTTCAGGCTTGCGCTACTTTCAACCAGAAGCAAAACCTCGTTCGCGACCATTTGTTTACACCTGTAAGTTCTATACATTTAAATACTTTTTACAAGTTTTTCTGTCACATAAAAGTTATATTATCGATCAGTGAATTTTAATCAATTCTATTGCCCAATATTCAAACTTATTGTCTATCCAATATCCACTATGATAGAGAGTTATTGGTTTTTAAAAAAATCATATTGACAATTTTTGTTTTTATAGTCTGCGATCGCGAGATACGACGTGTACGTTATGTACAACACTCCTATGCAACTGTTAAGTCAGGTGAACAAAGAAGAAACTGATGGCAGACCTCACAAGAATCTTGTTTTGTCTGTGCTCATAACGGAAATGCAGATCGAATCATTTAATGTCATCAGACTTAACGATACATCTATAGTGACTATGGCTTTTGAAAATAATCGTTTTCGTCGTAATGTCTTCATTGTTGAAAGGTAAGGAATATCGCATTCATTTGGTTCCACAAATTATTATTAAACTGATATGATTTGACCAAATTATTTATTAGATGAATAAATTTTGTTAACAACTTACATACATACACAAAATCAGGCATGTTCCACTTAACAACAATTCCTCACACTTAACATATTCATACCGTGTGGGCGCTTACCAGGCGTCACCTCACGGGCACTCGTTGCTGTGGTGTAAACTGCACCACGGAGGTCAATTTTGTGCCATTAAAATTCGAAGTACATACAAATAATTCAATTGTATCTATTCTTTCGTTCTATGAGGAATTTTCTCCTACTCTTCAGAACTAGACTTCTAGGAAGAAAAGTTTGGGCGTGCAGAGGTTTCATTATAAAGAATTTTTATTTTAGTAATATTATTAAATTCAATAACATAAGTTAGAACTTAATCCACGTGTCTTGTATTTGTTTTCAATTTTAGCATTGACCCCGCCAACAACAGCCGTCCTCTGTTTTACGGCGAAGACTTCTACATTAAACTACATGACAGCGAAAGCCCTCTCTACTTAGTGGGCGATGTCCCAAACCTGGATAATTTTGGAGAAAAGCGTGGTAAGGTCCCGATGAGTTTAACTTATCACCCTGGACGCTTCAGCAAGTTCCGAATCGTTGATCCTAACATAAACAACATGATTTCTCTGGCTGGAACTCCAGTTGCGGTGCGTAAAAATCAAAGTATTTAAAAGTATTTTTATTCTTTAAGGCCAATTTGCAAAGAGAATTTTCGTACAATGTATCTTTTAAAATATACCTTAATGCAAAGTTTGTTCAACTGAACCCGTAGGTTCCGTTGAAGCCCAATAAGGGTTCCGCGAACAAAGACGAAATTCAGAAATTAAAATAATTGTTAAACAACCTACCACTTAAAAAATACGTTCTAAAAAGTAAAATCAAGTCACATTAGTGAGTAATTTTATAATTTTTTGATGTAGTAAGTCTCAATATTTTCGTGGACCACAATAAATATTGTTACATATTTTCAAACTATTATGTCTTTTCAATGCAAAGACGTTATGCAAAGAACTTATTGAACAAGAAGTTTCGTTTTTTGTTATGGAAGAATACAACGATACTCGGTTCTGCCGAAATCATACCGATGGGGGTTCCCCATGTCACCATCTATAATTGACAATTTCTAGCCCTGATGAAGACTTTAGTGAAAGTCGAAACGTAGGCCAGGAAATAATTAATTTTACACAGACTGCGTGTCCGATTATTTCCCAATTTTTACTATTATGGTTTTTGAAAAATCGTCCTCCCAACATTCCCACACAAACAGACATCATCGTAAAAATATTAAAATGGGATTTTAGGGACCTTGAACCGTGCTAAAAACACTATACCACTTCGGTGCTATTATCGTACTGCCGTCTTCATTATTGTTTCTCTTTTACAGACATTCAAAACAATATGCATCGCTCATACGTTGTCTAATATGTATTTGGGGGTATATATGAAAGAAGACATCACGACAATGTTCAGTTGTGTAAGTATTACTACTTCTATTCTTACATAGCGTAGCTATAAAGATTTAGGACTGATATTCTGTAACGCCATTTCTTATTTCCTTTGCTATATATGTACCGAAAATTGCGTATTCTCTGACATATTTTGTATGTATTTAGGATAAAGGGGTGTACTGCTACGCTTATATCACTGATCGTTACGAAATTTCGCCTAATTATTGGCAGTTTGTTACTCAAGCTGACAACGAAGGCGGTGCAGCTTCGGATACAGCCAAGGATGGAGGAGAATCATAATATATACAGCACTATGAATTATAGTATTGTTACTTCAACTAGATTTCCGTGGATTTCAATAATAAAAATCTGTTGTGGTCAGCACAATACCTCTCACCCCTTCCGTTTTTAGTTACATATACTCTGTTCCACCTTACTAATTCAGTATTGTGGCGAATATGACATAGTTTTTAAATCTCTGCTTTTCAAGATTTTCCAAGTTCACGTGGTTACTTTGTCACCAGTAATGTGGAATTTACTTGTCGAGGAAAATAAACCACATGGAAATTTAGAATGAAAAATTATGACATCTATGTACATAATTACTAGCTATCAATCTGACACGGGCCCCCATATCTACTTGTTAAGGCCAACAAAGTCACATGACTGCTCGCGCCCTATTGTATTTAACATTTCTTGTATAACTACACTCTACACCAAAAATTCTACTTATACCTATTCTTTATATTTAAATTTTTAAATTCTATGAAGAAATTTTGTCCTACTCTTCTAATTTTTCGAGATGTTTACAATTCATTGTCGGAATTGACAGTATTTCTGAAGGGCATATGTAATATAATTTTAAATATTTAACTATTAATACAATAAGAAATAATATATGTATCTACTACATTTATCTGTCAATTACAAACATTTTAATTTTTTAATTGGTTCCCATGGCATTATTTGGGCTGTGAGATTTATTACAACAGATTATATTATATATTATGTTCTTTTATCTCTAAATCAATATAAGATTTAATAAAATATTTAAAAGTATCAGATAGAGAATTAAATCTACTTCGATATTTACAAGAACAAAATTTTCAAAAAATAATATTTGTATGATTTTTTTTAAGAATCTGCTACTTCCGGTTGTCTAATTGCTAACCCTTTCAACCATCCTTCCAACATCCACACATACACATACAGCCACACAAACACACACACCTTAAAACGTTCTTATTTATTAAAATCTGGATATACGATTTTTAGCATGATTTAATACCTCTTTTGGCGAGAGGACACGAGGCCCATCATTCAAACCATGAAAACCCGAAATTATTAAAAGCAAAGTTTGTCATATATTTAAAACAATAAGTAATTAAATTGTTAGTTTTTTACTTTCTGAACAAATTTGGCCGGATCGCCGAATTATAAGTCCAGTTCGGCCGGAACGGCAGTTCTGGTTTTTAAAGCAGATCAACCGGATTTAGTAGCACCGCATGATATCCGTCCCATCTCTAATACTGACTTCACTATAAATATCATTGTTTTGCAAACAAAACTTATTTGGAAATTGAACCGGTTATTGAACCTATGTATATGTATTTTGCGATATCCAGTATATTTTCTTATAATAACAGAATTCTTATAAAACACGTGTAACCAGCTTTTCTTAATGAAATCTGAAAGGGGAATTCAATTTTTATTTCGTTCGCAAATCAAAATCATCTCAAAAATCAAGCTTAATTTACATTCCTTTCAATAAAAATCAATCCAAGTTTTTCTGAATACGCATTTTTCTTTTATGTGTTTTTGTAAAAGCCTCCACGTGTTTATTTATGGTAGGTATTTTATTTATTTTGTTTCCATTTAAATTTGTAATACTGTTTTAAAAAAAAATATTTTTTTCTAGATGTATTATTGATTTAATTTAGATATATAAATATTACGATATTTTATATTTTAAATGGGGTCTCGAGGCCTGAGTGTCTGGTTGCGAATCTAGGAAACCGGATTCGATCCCGACCGATGCCAAAACTATTTCGAATTTTAAATGGCACACAGGTAGCCCCTGTGGTGCACTTCCCACGCCTGCAATGAGTGCCAGTAAGGTAAACGCCCGGAAGATACAAATATGTCATCATCATTACCTCGAATGTATAATACCTACTATGGTAGTTAATTTGTCACTAGGATAAACATCTATGTATATAATTACTAGCTATCATTATGACACAGGCCCCCATATCTGCTTGCCAAGGCCAACAAAGCCACATGACTACTCGCGCCCTATTGTATTTAACATTTCTTGTATACCTACACTCTACACCAAAAATTCTATTTATATCTATTCCTTATATTTCAATTATTTAATTTAAAATTCAAACTATGAAGAAATTTTACCCTCTTCTAATTCTTCGAAATGTTTCTAGTTCATTGTCGGGATTGGCAGTATTTTTGAAGAGTATATGTAATATACTTATAATTTTAAATATTTAACTATTGATACAATAAGAAATAATATAATGTATGTACTTCCCAGAAAAAATCTTCAATAATGTCTCTGGATTTTTGACACTGACATTTATCTGTCAGTTTTACAAACCTTTTCATTTTTGAATTGGTTTCCATGACATTATTTGGGCTGTGAGATTTATTACAACAGATTATTATATACCTTATATTTCTTTATCTCTAAATCTATAAAAGATATATTAAATATTTATATGTACGAGATAGAGAATTAACTCTTCTTTAATACTAGCAAGAATAAAAAATTTCAAAAAATAATATTTAGAAGATTTGTTTTTAAAATCTATTACTTTTGGTTGTCCAATTATTACTAAAACCTTTTCAACTCTTTTCAGTAATGTCCGATTGAGAAATACATAGTTGAACAGATATTAAGTATTATAGTTTTTGAAAAATCGTTCTTCAAACGTCCACATTCACACACACACATATCCACACACACACACAGACATCATCGCAAAAGTATTAAAATCGGATTGTAGGGACCTTAAAACATGCTTATCATTCAAATCTGGATATGCGATTTTTAGCATGAATGCAATACCTGTCTTAGCGAGAGGTAAAAATAAACTATAACACATTTGTATTGCATTAACAGATTATTAAAATTCTCAGTTCCCCTTAATTTATAGAACCAGTTGCAAGTTGCAGTGATCTGTATTTCAAATCACTTACTACAGTTTTACGGCGGGTTTGCGTAAATCTAGTTTACATGTATTTGTTTTTCGAGACAAAGAATAATGATGGCAACCTGGAACAAGTGACGGTTCGTTTGACAGGATAAATCTGTGTCGTGAGTCATTCATGCTTGAGATGGACACCATACCACAGCTTATGTCTTGTTCAGTGGGCCAGACAATGTGATAATTGTGTTTGGTAGCTCATTATCTCATCTCCCTCTCATCCTCTTCATCAAATCGCACCCTCAGGCTTAACAACTCATGTCCTAACCAACAATAACACCAGCATTGTGAAAATTCTATGAAACCACTTGAGCTTAGTGGGACTTTTGACTAATTGTTGGGGGATGCAAAATTAAATATTAATAGAATTCGAGATAAACAGCATTAAAAATTTTGTGACGTTACCGTGACGTCTTTGAAAAGTAATGAGAACGAAAGAGAAAGGTTACTTCGTATAGGTGATGTCACAAAAAAATTAATGCCGTTTTTCACGAATTGTATTAATATTTACCAAATTATAAAAAGTACGGATAATTAGATGAATTAAATAAATTGGTCACACACCCTATTGCATGTCTATATAAATTTAAATGAATAGGGCCGCTCTCATAACCATCCAGTTCAACTTACTTCCAAACTAAATTTAATTGTTTGAACAAATTCGAATCAGTTATCATTAGGGCTGGTAAAAACCCAGGGTTAAAAAAAAACTTTACCCAGTGTTTTTTTTTGTTTCTAGATTTTTTCGGCTTTATTAGATATTTATTATAAACTTAATGTAATTAATATTTATATCTAATTCCATGGCTAATATTATTAAATTGTAATTCCGTGAATTTTCAAATTTTATTTCTGCAGTTATGAAGTAGCCTAAATGAATTTTATTATTGATTCGGATGTAGAATTTTTTGCTTTACAACATCCATTATAAACATTTTATCTAAAATAATTAGGGGAGCAATACGCACGGAAAAACTGATAAACACCTATGTTTCACTTTCCGTGATACACCCTGTATATGTATATATACAGGATGAGTCTGGGAAGACACCCCTCCCCCCATTTAACTTTTTTATTATAAGTAATAGCAAACAATGGCTCATATAAAAGTTTTATTATTTTAAATATACTATTTTATGACAGATGTAGATATTTTTTATAATCAGGTTTACAAAATACGACTATTAACTTTTATTTTTTAAAAAGCAATGTAGAATTATTTAACTAACACATAAACCACCATTTTTTCTCTCGTTTCAACGATAAGATAACTGAGATAAATGGCAAATAATTTTTGTTCAAAGGCTATGTGAAAATATACAAAATGTAACAATGTTAATATTAACAAAGTACAGTATTTTTTTTAAAAGATGTCCGATCAAGGTCTTCTGTATCATAAACGAATTAACAAATTAGCATACATTTATCTCTCTCCTTTGCAAAGGCTATAAGCGTGTGCGATACGGATGGATATAACACGCTTGTCTTTCAAAATTCATATTGTTTCGACTAAGTTAAGACATTCTACTTTAAAACGATGCTCGTTGTTGATAATACTTTCGTTGTAACGTAAGTTTACTTATTAATTCAGATACATTACCTTGATTCATAGCTGTACGAATAACGTTATTTTCTGTCAGTGTCACTGACACTGACATTGTGGCAGTATCTTAATTTTCACATATTTGGCTTTACATTTACTAATAAACATACCAGTTGACTTATTTTTGAATTTTGAATGCTTTCATTGTAACATATATTTTTATAATAATAAAATAACAATAGTATCTTACGTACCCTCATAAAAATTAAGCAAACGACACTACTGAATTTGTCATAATGAGCGGAGCAAAAATCTGAATTCATACAATTCGTAGGTGACCTCGATCGGACATCTTTCATAAATTTTACTGTATACGTTTGTTACTTATTTATTATTCTATTACATGATAAAAGCCACTAATGCTAGTACTTCAAAATCCATCGCACTTTATCATAACAAAACGAATCCAAATATAAATCCCAGAAGATCCGAATATTAAATGGAAATGTCAGAAAAACAATGAAAGGGACAACGAACGAATAAGACGTGACTTTCAAAGCATCAAAAAAATTCCTCCGCTTGGGACGGACAGCTGTGTAAATCAGAATACTTAATATTCAATTTACTCAACACGTTTTGCATCCTGTAACTCCGCAAAATTGTAAATTTAAATGAAAATTAATGCCGCCGCGAACATCTCAAACACGGGAGTACAATTTTACACTTGGCTACGACTTGGCGTACATAATTTCTTTGTTTCTTTTCATTTTGTTTTTGTGCATTAAAGGTAAACACAACGGTTATTTATTGTTAGATTGAGATTACATTAAGTTAATGTGGACAAACGTTTTTAAATAAAACCCCTCGCTATATGTAAAATTTGTATAAAGAACCTAATTTATTTTTCTGTAAACTCAAACATTTTTCTAGATACATACGAGCCCAACCCGAAATATATGACAAAAGACAAGTCCCAATTTTTTTCGTTCTAGCAGTAAATAATACAATATTTATGTTAGTATTATCTATAAAACTGAGGGTAAAGGTAACTGACAATATACTCAATGAATTGCCATCTTAAATTTTATTACTTTAATAAAAATTATTTGCAAATTATTAAAGACGAAAACATTTGTCACATGCAGACAATGATAAATTTGCAAATAAATTATTATTAAACCTAAGAAATTTTATTATAAGCAATGTATTCAAGTTCTATACACTCTATTAATACACCATAACAAAATTTGTAGAATTGGAGTAATAATCATAGCATCCCGAAGTTTATTTATTCTTGCTTTTAATATAATTGTAGGTGGTGCTTTAATAAATAAATATCACTTTGCAAATAATTTTACTAAAAAAATAATATTTAACATAGTAATTGAATGAATATATTGTCAGTTGCCTTTACCTTCAGTTTTATAAATAATACTAACATAAATGTTGCATAATTTACTGTTGGAACTAAAAAAATAGCACGTGTCTGTTGTCATATATTTGCCCGTAGATTATTGTTAAATTGATACATTTTGGTAATAACATTATATTTAAATCCAATACACTTTATTAATGCTACGAATATATTTGGCGTTGGGCTCGTATATGTTTTATTATAATCTAATTATAACATCTTTATTAAATATGTGGAAATATCGGCTAACATTCTCCAATTATTTTATTCTGTGAAATATAAACATAACCAAAGCAAATCTTCCTACCTGATGTATTTCTTTCAGCAAACACACGTGCACAAATCTTCGTTTTCATTTCAATATTTCACTTTAAATGTTAGTTTGTACGTTATCACTTAATACACATAAATATACGTCCATCCACTGCTACATATCACAACAAACTACATCAAATAATAATCCCATGTTACGATTTCAAACTTGTTTCAGTAGGCACACGATAGCACTCATGCTATACTCCGTACAATGTATGGAAAGCAGTGGCGGTCCGTGAATTTACAATGAGGTGAAGCCAAATATTGAAAAAAAACCTTTTCGGTTTAAGGTTAAACATGTATGGACGCCATATATACATTTTTATATTAAATAGAATAAAACAACTCCGTAAATGAAGCTTAAAAATTATATTCTTTCTAAAACAAAGACATCCATCAGAAACAGAATAGATTTTTTATCATAGGTTTTAAATAGATAATGGAAAACAGCTCACATACATGTTGTAGAATTTGGAATATATCTCTGTCACAGCGCTGTCAAAGTGCAAGAACAATACAAATGTCTGCCCCGTTAAACTAATTAGAAATTTAATTTATATTCATGTGTATTTTATTTTGTTCATGTAGGTAATAATTCAAAAGGATAAAATATTCTCGACCAACGTCTAATAACATTTTCAAATGTTATTTTGAGATCATTAATTATCTGCATGCAAATTTTCCTTTTTGTTCTTATTAATAGATGAGTCCTGGATTCATTATCCTTTTAAATTTACATATAAAGCAGGTTCTTTTTAAGGATATAAATTTGTTTTTATTTATGTGAAAGGATTTATCTTACGGAACAGGTATTATTTAATTGAGAAATTAATATGCAATTAACAAATTGTATCATTTAAAATAAATCTGATGTGGCCAGCACATGACCTCCCGCCAATTCCATGTTTAAAAACAGCAATTAGCTTTAAGTAAGTAAAGTATTACTTCCGCTTGATCATTTGTATAACAAAAGAAAAGTTTGCAATATGAAATTTTGGATTATATTTTGTTTTTCCTAGAAAATCTGTTAAGAGCTTCCAGTTAAGGACCACTTCCGGTTTATCATATACAGGGTGTATCACGGAAAGTGAAACATAAGCGTTTAACTTGGGAAATCAGTGTGTACGTACGAATTGTTTCCCGAATTATTTTAGACAAAAAGTTTTAAATGGATGTTGTAAGTAAAGCAAAAATTTCTACATCCGAATCAATAACAAAAATCATTTTTGCTACTTCATAACTGCAGATATAAGATATGAAGTCACGGAATTACAATTTAATAGTATTAGCCATGGAATTAGAAACAAGAGACGAACAAAAGCGTAACATTTAATTACGTCAGTATCAGAATAATGATTTTAAAATAAATACCAAACCGAACTGAAATATTACCTGAACTTTAATATAACTGTATTCAATATAAATATCTCAAACAATTTCATCGCTTAAGAAACTCATTGAATATAACGAAAATGAATACTTTTTTATTGATTTATTGAGTCTTTTATTATTTAATAAGCACTGTTTTAATTAAAATCAAATTAAATTGATGAAGAATCATCGGCGTGAAAAGAGCTTTTGATAAAATTAATTAAAATAGTAATCAATTACTAATTATTTAACAATTTCTTTGATCCATTCTTCTGTTTTCTTGTTACAAAGAAATGTTTATTTTCAAGCTTTAAATAGTTTTGGTTATTTATTTTTACTTTTCCCATTCCAAGTAATGAGTTATTGAAAGGTCCAAATAAAAAAGCTCATCATAGGATCTATACAAAGAAAGCTTTTAAAATACTGTTATTTCAGATCTTGCAGACAGTATCCCAGTTACGACTATGACTATAATGACTTATTGTGCGAGATGAATGTTCTGAGTTTAGTCTCGCGTCGAAAACTATAAACTCGTCTGCACCTACATAAACTACTAAATGGATCCTGTTTCTCTTAGTTTAATACCAATAAAGGTCCCGCGCGTTACCAGAAGGAAAAAAACTACCTTTCAAATGTAATTATGCAAGGATCAATTATGAACTGAAGTCTCCATTACGACAATTTTGTAGTATATGTAATAATTTAATTCATGACTGTAACACGGACGTAGACATACTTAGTGAGTCTTTCAGTAAATTTTAAAAATATTATCAATAATCTGAGATATAGTTTAATTCTTTATATTGTTTGTTAAGTATTGTTTATCATGTAATTTTTCTATTCTCCTCATTTGTCTATTTGTACCATTTTGTAAATTTATACATTTTGTATAATCGTTCTGTAATTGGAATCCTAGATCCTGTTGAATAGATTTAATAATAAATAAAATAAATATCTTGATATATCGTTTGCAAATTAGATTTTCAAAAACTTTGAGGACAATAGGTTTATGTTTTAAGAGCAAATCTGGAATGCTGGCTTTAGAACTTCTGGAATTTACTACAAATAATTCATATATATTTCTCTGGGTAGAAAACCTTTTTGTTTCTGAAGTGAATATAATATGCGAATGTAAGTACCTCAACTGTTATTAAATTTAATATGTTTCTTCTTTTTTCGCCATATATTAAACATTAATGTAAATATGTAGCGTACATATTTGTTTATAAAGTTATTAAAGTTTGCTTTGAACTGAATATATTTGAATTACATATGTATGTATTTATTAATAAGTAAGGTAATTGTAACTAATGGTGGGATGTAGGCTGACTGCTACAAGGATCTACGAATATAAGCTAATCAAAGTAGCTTGTAAAAGTAGCTTTTATGTGTAAATTATTTTACATATTTTTATTTATTCTATTTCATTAAAAAATTATTTCATATGGGAAAAAATAAATGAAAATGCAGATACCCCATTAAAGTAATTCTAGTTCTGTTTCATTTTTAATAACTTGATACATGAATAATCCACAAATGACGAAATGACAATCTAATTGACTGACCTGTCCTCTGCATGTCCTTCTGGCGGTGAAGTTATTCCTGGTCCGGAAGACAAGCTCTTTGACACTTCTTCTGAAGTTTCTGGTCATGAAACAGTAGATGATAGGGTTGATGGCGGAGTTGGCATGCCCCAACAGAATGCAGTAAGGAAGTATTTTACGCGCGTAATCATTGTCGCTTGTGTCCAGCAGTAAGTTCACGACGCTATGTGGTAACCAGCAGGCAGCAAAGAGCAGCGCCAACAAAAGAAGGATCCAGGCGACGCGTTTGCGTTCTCTCACGAGCCTAAAACCCTAAAAAGAATATATTCTTAATAAGGAGGTGGATCTTCAGGTATTCCCTAGTCAATTGAGAGTTGTAGAAATTGGTGTAAAAAAATCCTAGTAATGATTGAAATAAATGGATATAATTTTTACCTTCCGTCAACTTTAGGTAAGGAAGGTATTGTCTTTGGTCAAAATAGTTCAATGATGAGTTTTTAGTGAATAAGCATGTTTTAAGGTCCCTATAATACGATTTTGTCATTTTTACGATGATGTCTGTATGCATGTATGTGTGTCTGTGTTTTTCGTTTCCTCAAGTTTACATCCAGAAAACCAAGTGATTAGATTTTGGTTATAATTGCTCAATCGGAAGTACCCTCATTTGAAGATTTTAACAGTTAAATATGATTTATTGACATTTAACGTTATTATAATGTAAAGAATATATTATTATCTATACGATTTGATTGCATTTTATATTTCATATTCAATAGATATAGAGTTAAAGAATTATAAAAATATTAAATTTTATAAATTAGCCAGCTATGATAACCATGAAAGCTGCTAATATATTCAGATAATTCAAATTGACAGATGTCAGTATCAATGAAAAGTAAATGAATGTGGCAGAGATGAGGATGTTGAAATAGATGTTGGGAAAGACACTGAAAGATACGGTAAGAAAATAACTCTAGTGTTACAAGAAAGACGATTACATTGGTTTGAACATGTCATGAGGAGAGATGAAGAATATATTGGAAGAAGAATGAATAGCTTAATAATAGAAGGTTGAAGAAATAGAGGAAGACCAAAGATAAGATGGAAGGATTGTATTGCAGAAGACTTGAGAGAATAATAACTGAATGAGAACGACACGCAAAACTGAAATGAGTGGAAGAAGAAAATAAAAAATGGCGACCTCTAACAAATGAGAAAAGCTAAAGAAGAAGATGTCAGTGTCAAGTGAAATTTGCATAGTTTGTTTATGAAATAATTTTACTGGAAATTTAGAATCTTTTGTAAGAAAATTGATTATGGAATTTGTAAATAATACACAGGATTGACGGAAGGTATTGTGCTGGCCACATCAGATATTTATATTTTCACAATATACAATAATATATAATATGAAAAATAATATGGGGTCTCGTGGCCGTGTGCTTAATTGTCTGGTCGCGAATCTGGAAATTTTAATGGCACTAAATTGATCCCTGTGGTACACTCTCTACGGCAGCATTGAGTGCGCGTGATGTGACGCCTGGTAAGCACTCGCATAGTACAAATATTTCATCATTACCGATATCTGTATACAAAAACAGATTGGCACACCTAGTAATGGGTAATATGCCGTGATGATATATTTATTTATTTATATGAAAAAGTTATGAAACTGAAAAGTTTGACATTTATTACCAACATTCGAAAGATTATTTTGAAAAAATATACAATTTTGTGATTATAACCTAATATAAATTTGTTACTAAATAATATTTCCAAATTTGTCACAAATTTCTTAGATCTTAATATGTTCTGTTATTATCAAAAGATGAATATTATGTTGGCATTTACAATTTGAGAATACTGTCAGGAAGTAGCAAACGGATCCGTTTATTATATTGATATTAACGGATCCGTTGAAAAGGCATATTGTGAATAGAATTTTTAGCGAAATCCGTTAATAATAAATAATTAGTCCGTATGTTTCTTTCATAATTGCTAATATTAAATTGTATTTTTTTTCCTCTCTTGGGCGCCCCTTGAGGAAGGCGCCCTGAGCCCCGATATAACGCATCGTCTGCTTACCGCCTGGAGCCTGCTTTGATTGTGCAGCCGCTTTATTTCACATAACACGGTTCCCGTCCAGAATATAATTTATAATCTAGAGGTCAGTAATTGAACCAGAACAATACATCATGTATGTAGTTATTATTGATTACAAATCTGTCTCCTATGAAGCATACCTGTTGAGTACTGGCTTCGCCCTCATGAGTGTCGAAGGGAGGTCGAACAGAGCACAAGCGACGGCCCATGAGAGAGTAAGCCACGACCATCAATAGTCCTGAAACAATTCCACAAATTAATCAATCCTGTGATCAAAGACTTAATAAAATTACAATTCACTCAATAACAATAACATGTGGAGAGAATGGCGAGTGAACGGCTTGTTAAGCGTATATATCTTGGTGAAGTTGAAGGTTTTCGATTGCGTGGCCGACCAGTGTGTAAGTGGATGGATGTGATTGGTAGGGTGCTTAAAGAGAGAGAGAGTTTCCAAGTGTGAAGAGAAGAAGAGTATGTATGAATGTGATTATGAGTGTGGCCGAGGCGAAAGAAGTCTGCTTAGATAGAAATGTGTGGCGAAGGATGATTGTTTTCTAACTATTATTGTGATCCGGATGCGGTATTTCGCTACCGAAAATTGGTCACTTTAATATGTTTAAGAGTAAGGATTTGTTGTATGATGTTGATGTTGTTCTTATTGTTATCGGGTTTGTGCGAACCCACTAAGTGGGACACGCGTGATTTTATGTATGTATGTATGTAATAATTGAGGGGTTTATTATTAAACACTAAATACACATATGTGCAAAAATTCAAATTGTCTGAAAAGAAAAAAAAAACTGTTGTGGTCATCACATACCTCTCGCGCCCTTTTCATTGTGGTATATATATATATATATATATATATATATATATATATATATATATAAGTATTATATTTAACATTTCTTGTACACACAAAAAATTACACCTAATCTTTATATTTACGTATTTTCTATAATTTAAAATTCATTCTATGAGCAAGTTTTCTCCATTTCTTCTAAATGTTTGAGGTTTTTCCTATTCATTGGAACTGACAATTAACACTGATAAATGCTATTATATAAAACAAGAAATAGGAACACCTACAACTTTCAATATAAGGTTGTCATTAGCAAATAGAAGAAAGTTAAGCGACCTTGCGTTCTTACATTTTTAACAATGTTGTCGATTCACCAGAATTATTATCATCATTTTATCTCAGAGTACTCAATTATGGTACTAGAACAAGAAATTTATTCAATCATTCTTTCTGCCGTACTAATTCTATCCGAAATTCTCCCATCATAAGAATATCACACTTGTACAACTTCAATATGGCAGATTTATTTTCCACAAGTTTACAATGTTTCAAACGCTCACTTAAATTTTATTAATTATATTCCTTATTTAAATATGCTCTTTGATATCTTTTTTCTAAACATTTGCTTACAAGTTTTTATATGTCATGATAATGTGTACTGTATCTAATTGTAACGCTTGAGCTTCTCTTTAATTGGGAAATTTTCCTGTTGAGAAGCCAGCAGATTGGCCCACCCTGCAATGGGTAATATGCCGTGATGATATATTTATTTTGTTTATTTGGAAAACAACGAATATTTGCTTTTGAATGAGTTGAATCAAAGCCAAAGGGTATCTGTCAACAAAAATGTTGTTCAGGACGACCGGAACTCCAGCAAACATCCTGTTGCGAAATTATCCGACTGATTACCAAGGCTCGAGCATTGTAAAGAGCTTTTTCATTTGTTGTCGTTATCAATGACATAAAAGGGTTGAAAGTATAATAACCGTGCAGTGGGGAAACGGCATATTTGAAAATAAAAGTTTTTGCTTGGATTTTATTACGATTTCTACTTTGTAGTAATAAAAAAAAACTCATACGCATTTTATGACTGCTATATTTTTCACAATTTTTTTATTTTATTTCGTATGGTTCTTGCAGTAATATTTCATTGTACAGTATGTTAAAAAGAACCTAACTTGCAGTAGCCTCAAAGAAACGTATGTCCTAACTTGAACGTATTTAATTAAATGTCAATTTAACATGATATATTGTCAAAAATATTATCAAAAGATATCAAAGCTTTTCTACTTGTACCTTATTTTAGAAATGAAAATAAATAATATACTGTTTTCTTCTTTATTAGCTTTTTTCCTTAAAATTATATTTAAATCAAAATCAATTTTGACAATTTGACTTTTGAAAGACAAGCGTGTTATATCCATCCATAACGCACACGCTTCTACTAATGGCAAATTAGAGAGATACAGTAATTTTAAAGATGTCCGATCAAGGTCATCTGTATCATGGACGAATTAACAAATTGGTATACATTTATCTCTCTCCTTTAGAAAGGCTATAAAAGTGTGCGATAAGGATGGATATAACATGCTTATCTTTCAAAAATTCATATTGTTTCGGCTAAGTTAAGACATTCCACTTTAAAACGGTGCTCGTTGCTGTTAATACTTTCGCTGTAACGTAAGTTTATATATTAATTCAGATACATTACCTTGATTCATAGCCGTACGAATAACGTTATGTTCTATCAATGTCACTGACAATGATTTTGTGTAAGTATCTTATTTTTCACATATTTAGTTTTACATTTGCTAATAAACTTATCAGTTGACTTATTTTTGAATTTTGAATGCTTTTATTGTACCATATACTTTTATAATAATAAAATAACAGTAGTATCTTATGTACCCTCATAAAAACTAAGCAAACGACACAACTGAATTTGTCAGAATGGGCGGAACAAAACTCTGAATTCATACAAATCGTAGATGAGGTTGATCGGACATCTTTCAAAAATTTTACTGTACAAAGCAGATTGGCACACCCAGTACCCAGTAATGATAATATTTTTTGTAGAAAGAATAGTTTACATTTGAAATTTATGGAATAAACTCAAAAATACATTTAATGTTCTTTTCTCTCATTTAAAGAAATTGTACTAATGTGCAAGATAATGAATTGTGAAATTATCTATTATGCCATTTAGTATTTTCTAAAGAGGCTGATCTCGTGAAAAGCATCGTATTTGGCTGTGAAATTAGGTAAATCAGTATTCTGCACGGCATCCAATCTATGTCTAATTCGCGGTTAGTCCATCTTAGTGCGCTGTGGCACGATCGTCATTTGGTCACTTAATTAACAGTAATTTGCATGGGGGCTCGCCCGTACTTACAATACCTGGTGATTCACATTGATGTTCGTATACAACTGGGGCCTAATATTTTCATTTCTGGTTAAAATGTATGTTAACTCTCATATTTTCAATTAAAACGAAAAATGTCACTTCGAAAAAGTGTGTGTGTGTGTGTGTATGTGTGTGGGGGTTTTGGAAGGACAATATCTCAAAAAATAAAATACTTAATATCTGTTTAACTATGTTTTTCTCAATCGGACATTACTGGGAAGAGCTGAAAAGGTTTTGGTAATAATTGGACAACCGGAAGTATCAAATCAGAAAAATCTTCTAAATATTATTTTTTGAATTTTTTTGTTTTTTCTGATATTAAAAAAGAGTAAATTCTCTATCGGATACATATAAATAGGGCTACGTTACAATATACCCTTCAAAATTCTGTCAATCCCGACAATGAATTGGAAATATTTCGAAAAATTAGACGAGTAGGACAAAATTTCTTCATAGAATGAATTTAAATTTAAAAATCTAAACATAAAGAATAGCTATAAATAGAATTTGTGGTGTAGAGTGTAGGTATACAAGAAATGTTAAATACAATAAGGCGCAAGCAGTCATGTGAATTTGTTGGCCTATGTTAAGCTATGATTAAAATAAATTCATCTGTTTTTTAGTCATGTCAAATTATTTTTAAATAGTAACCATGGTAATTAGTTGTTTAACGGTAAAGAAAACTGTACTGATATTATAAGTAATGTTATGT
Organism: Harpalus rufipes; assembly: GCA_951394225.1. NCBI lineage: Eukaryota > Metazoa > Arthropoda > Insecta > Coleoptera > Carabidae > Harpalus > Harpalus rufipes. The sequence goes on from OX596281.1 coordinate 1,551,818, forward strand.
AGAATTTTTATTTGATCTGTAACGACATTACCAATTTTTCAAATATGTATTCATATTTGCTATTTAATCTAATCAAATAATATTCAAATAGATAAACTATTTAGAGAGATATTAAAATAAATATTAGGCGAGATATAGTACATTCCGTAATATAAATTTAATAAGTATAGACAATATTTAAAATAGTAATAATTACTAATAATCATCTTTAATATTTAATTACATATATGTATCTCACAATTTTAATATAAAAATAATGTATGTATTTCTAAATACACATATCGCACATATTACATGATACATTTTTTAAAAGATAAAGCGGTAAAATATTATTTACTTCATCTTGACTGTACACATTATTTTCTATTGCTTGTTATAATAATAAAATCCACTCCCGATTCGATTGTATTGCGCATAAGCAACCAGCCATTTACAGTTTTAAAGTTGATTCGTGTCATTCGGTATTAATTTGTCTGTTGTTTCAAAATGGTTGACGTACCAACCGATGTTCTCGAAGATCTAAAATGTTCTTTGTGTGAAGGCTTTCTGTCTGTATCACCAGTGTTTTTGTGTGACAATGGGGACAACATATGCGGTAACTGCACAATTCTGGATTCCGCTGAAGCAAAATTGAGGAACAAAGTCTACGAACGCTTGGCTTCGGCCATTTTCTTCCCTTGTCGTTATAAGAAGAATGGGTGTAACGAAAAACTACTCTTCGGAGATGTTTCCAATCATGAGAAGGGCTGCAAGCATCACTTGCATTCATGTCCGTTAGGGGCCTACGAGAACTGTACTTGGGAAGGCAAAACAGATGAATACAAACAACATTTTAAAGATAATCATAATAATCTGATTGTGGACCATCCATATTCTTTCCAGCCAAATATATCCAAAAGCAATGAAAAGTGTTTGTTAGTAGAAGTGTTAAATTTCTTGTTCTTGGTGCAAGTTCAGTGCAACGTAACTGCTGCTAAACTGTGGTTTTGTGTGCGTTTTATAGGAAATCCAATATTTGCTCCACTCTTCACATTTAAATTAAAAACTGGTGATTGTAACAACAAAATTACAATGAGACATGATGTTCTAAGTAATGAAACATTGTTGTTAAACAGCAAAAATGTAATTGAAATTGATATTAACTCATTATTACGAATCGCAAAAGATGTTCAAAAAGTGTTTTGTTCAATTAAAATTTCTTTAAAGACTGAAAATTGTTTAAAATGCTCTACTAATGCAAGTAACTCAAAAATATTTTTAGTTGAAAATGGATATTATTGTCAAGATTGTAACAGAAAACAGATTCAGAATTGTAAGTTTGAAAATAAGGGTTGCACATATAAAGACTGTGCTATAAATGTGGCAAAACATGAAATATGGTTTTGCAAATTTTCAACTCAAATCTGTAATTTTACAAATAACTGTAATATTAAAATATCACATTCTACATGTCTTATGGATCATATAATTTCGCGTCATTGTCAAAATAATATTATTAACTTGTATCAAGGTAAAACTGGAGGCATAGGTATGCGAACAAATACAACACACATAAACTGTTTAAAGGTAGACGATTTTCTATTTGTTGCAAATTATAACTTCACGACCTCTAACTCTGAAAAAGTTTTCAATTTTAAAATAATTTCAAACCTCCCAAAGAATGAAATTAATAATTTTATGTGTGAACTAAAACTTTTTAATTCATCAACAAATTTTAATAAAGTGATACCATTTACATTAGATTTAGAATCAGCAGATTATGATTGGTACATAAAATACTCCGAAGAAAATAATGCTCAAAATTCGGCATTACGATTAATAACAGATGGAAATCAAAGAAATTATATTTACAATTATAACTTATGCATATTGAAAGTAAAATAAATTTATGTACCTTTAGATATTAACAATCTGATTATACAGTTTTTCCGAAATATTGTCAAAAACTTGGGGGTTGTCTGATGTACTGAATGTACAAAAGGAATTTTTCCGAAATTCTCAAAATTTGAGCATGGTACTGGTCAACTCGAAATTTTTAATAAAAATATGTTGTGCCCAGCATACCTCTCGCTATTTTTATTTTATGTTGCATATAGGGCGAGCAGTTGAGTCAGAATAACGGCTAGTAATAATATAACGGCTAGTAATAATATACATAGGTGTCTAGTATCATAATTTTTCATTCAAAATATCATGATTTTCCAAATCCATGTGGATTATTTTCTTCAAGTATATTTCATACTATTGATGACAAATAAACATCAGAATATTTTGAAATTTTGAATGAAAACTTATGACATATGACAATTGTGACATCTATGTAAATAACTACTAGCCGTCATTCTGACACGGATCCTCATATCTGCTTGCCAAGGACACATGACTGCTCGTGCCCTGTAAGTAACGAATTTAACATTTTTTGTACACGCAAATAATTGATATTATATCTCTTCTTTCGGTCTTTCACACACACACACACACACGCACACACACTCATCATCGTAAAAATGTTATAATCGGATTCTAGAGACTTTAAAACGTGCTTTTTCGCTAAAAACTGGATATGAGATTTTTAGCATGAATCCAATACCTCTTTCAGCGAGAGGTAAAAATAATTATGAAATAATGTTTTTCTATTCAGTATCAGTTACGTGATTAGATTATTCATTTTCATTAAAAAATTCGTGTCGGCCAGTGCCACTAAAAAAGTACACTTCAGGAACCATATGCCCTTTCATTTTGAGTTTCGGAAATATTCCCTTTGTATCACATTTAGCTCCTTCACCAAACATTTTTTCTTTTGCAATATTTTTGAAACATTTTGTATTATTTTGTATTTTTACTTTGTAATAAATTGTGATTTGATATTATATTGAGAACAAAATTAAATTTAAGGCCTATGTACCTATGTAAATAAAAATATATTTTATAATACTTTATTTACTTTAATAATTTTATACATTTACAGTATATGTTATTTTCCGCAGCATCGTCGCAAATTTAGAAACTATTAAATCTAAGACTTTTATGTTAAGGTAAGTAAATATGTACTCCTAACATTAATAGTTATTTATGTATTAATAATTAAAAGATTATAGCACGGGGGAATGTTTAAAACTCGACGCGTAGCATTTAATTTTTCATTTTTAACTTTAATGGATAAATTAATGAAAAATAATATACCCATATTTTTTATTTTTCCTCAAATCGATCTTTAATAATGAGAAAATTACAATTAAAATTTATATATAATTTTTTCAGTAACTTTTTGAATTGAAACAAGTTATAAACAAACTTTTGTAGTCAGGTTGTAAATATACTACGTTTAATTGTAAATGCAATAAAATAATTATAAATATATAGATACAAAATTTGGACAAGAAAATTTTCAAATACACAAATTGTAAGGATTTAATATATAGTGTATAAATTTGAATTTATTAAATAATGTTTCAGGTTTCTAATTTTATAAAAACTGGAATTTAATATGAAATTTTATTTGTAAATTTTATTTACTCAATATTTATTTCCTTAATTTAAAAAAAAAATATTATTATTATTGGAATTGATGAAATATGAACATAGTATACAAGTTGTCAAAAATTAACTCCGTATTTTGTTTATAAAAATGTTTCAAATAAACGATAATACATTAGCAACATTGAAATGCTCCCTTTGTGAAGGTTACTTATCAACAGCTCCTGTGATTTTAAAACCGAATGGTGAAAATATTTGTGGCAAATGTGCAATTATGAATGAAAACGAGGGCGTAAGAAATGAAGTATACGAAAATCTAGCAGAAAACGCCCTATTTCCTTGTCAATATCATGTACTTGGATGTGAAGAGAAGATTTGTTTTGAAGAAATTAAATACCATGAGTTAGGTTGTAGATACAGACCATATGTCTGCCCTGTAAATGTCCTGAAAAACTGCACATGGGCTGATAACCTCTCAAACTTAAAACAACATTTCGAAGAAAACCACCACGAGCTGATAGTAACTCATCCTTATGACTTTAAAGCAAATATCAGAAGAGATAACGAAGATTGGCTACTTATGGAGATGACGAATTTTTTATTTCTTGTGCAGATTAAATGCAATGTAATAGCTGCTAAGCTATGGTTCTGTGTTCGTTTTATAGGGAACCCCAAATTTGCTAATTTATTCGATTTTACATTTAGTATTTCCAGCGAAGATGTGATTTATAAACGGAAAAAAGAAGTTCAGTCTATTGAAAGTTTATTACTCATCAGGAATAAAGTATTGGAAATAGATACCAATTCCTTGTTAAACTTAATTTCTAATTTTCGTAGTAGATTTTGTACAATATCTGTTAACCTCAAATGTGAGCTATGCAGTTCTTGTTTAACAAACAATAAAGCGAATTCAATTCGTCTAATAAATAATGGTTATGTTTGCTATGATTGTAACAACAAAATATTTTGTATTTATAAACAAAAAGGATGTAGATACAAAAATATAAAAATGAATATGATGAAACATGAATTCTGGCTTTGTCAATTTTCTGAAAAGTGGTGTACTACTTCCGAAAACTACTTTTCAAATCATAGAAATCTTTTTGAACACGTATGCGGAAGCCACTGTACACATAAAACAATTGAAGGAAACAATGTTAACAGTAAAAATGTTACAATAAACAAAAGATGTTGGGGACCAGTTAAGTTTAACAATTCAACATTTATTCGAGATTACTATTGTGATGGCAAATTATTACATTATAAAATTATTTCTGATTTGTCAAAAAAAGAAACAAAGGAATATAAATGTACTTTGACTTTATTTAATGTAAAAACTGGCTATATGCTGAAAAAAGAAATGAACAGAGATTTACAATCTCTGGAGTATGATTGGATTTTAGAGATTGCAGACGATAAAAGTAATTCATTCCTAAGAAAAAAAACTGTTATAAATTCTGGTCAAACCGTAACTGTTAAAGTTTATAGCTGTGAATTGCAAATTGAAAAATGTACGACATAGATTTTATTTTTATTCTATTTTTACAAAAATGTTGAAATATTTTATATATAGTTTATTGTTTAATGTTTTATTTGAATGTCATAATTATTTATTTATATGTAATAATCTAGAAAAAAATATATGTGTTGTATTCTGTATTTTATTAAAATTAAGTAATTAAAAAGTATGTATTGTTTAAAATTTTGCAACAAAACCTTATATTATTGCAAATGATAGCATCAATATTTTCAAAAACCAACAATAGTTCATAAACCTATTTGGGCGGTATTAGCAGCACAATTCTAAAACTTGCCCTTTAAGTCTATTTTAACTAAACACATGACAGTGGATAAGAACCGATTTAGAATTTGTTATAGTACGAATATGGGTTTATGTAGATATTAGCTGAAAATAAATCTTAGATATTATTTTTTGGCAACATAGTAGTCAAACGTCAAAATACGCTTTTACGTTAAATGAAGAAATTTAACTGACAGAATTTTTCTGTGATATTGGTAAGTTTACTATTTCTTGTTATATAACAATAATAACAATTAAAAATACATATATCCATCAGAAATCCTGTCAAGAAATTGGAAGAAATTCGAACATTTAGAACTATGGGAGAAAACTTCATCAAAAAATAAATTTAAAATTATAAAAATAATGTAAATATAAAGAAAAGACATGAGAAATTTATTGGGCGCGAACAGTCATGTGACTTTGTTGTACTTGACAAGCAAATATGGGGGCCCGAGTTAAAATGACAGCTAGTCATTATGTACATATATGTCAAATGTCAATTTTCCATTCAAAATTTCATGATATCCAATTCCATGTGGTTTATTTTCCTCGACAAGCAAATTCCATATTCCTGGTGACAACTTAACTACAGTAAAATTTTTGAAAGATGTCCGATCAAGGTTGTCTACGAATTGTATGAATTCAGATTTTTGCTCCGCCCATCATGACAAATTCAGTAGTGTCGTTTGCTTAGTTTTTATGAGGGTACGTAAGATACTACTGTTATTTTATTATTATAAAAATATATATTACAGGAAAAACATTCAAAATTCAAAAATAAGACAACTAGTAAGTTTATAAGCAAATGTAAAACCAAATATGTTAAAAATAAGATACTGACACAATGTCAGTGTCAGTGACTCTGACAGAATATAACGTTATACTTACGGCTATGAATCCAGATAATGTATCTGAACTAATAAATAAACTTACGTTACAGCGAAAGTATTATCAACAACGAGCATCGTTTATAAATGGAATGTCCTAACTTAGTCGAAACAATATGAATTTTTGAAAGACAAGCGTGTTATATCCATCCTTATCACACAGTCTTACAGCCTTTGCAAAAGAAAGAGATAAATGTATGCCTATATGTTAATTAGTTCGTGATACAGGTGCCTTTGATCGGACATCTTTCAAAAATTTTACTGTACGTGAAAAATTATGACATTTGACATTTGGTGAGAGGTATTGTGTTGGCCACAACAGATTTTTTTTTTGTAGTATTTGAACAAAATGCGGTGTTATCATTTAATATTCAGTGAAATATACAAATAATGATAATATTAATAAACTGATTAATTTTATGTACTGTGAACATTGGACAAAAATCTTTATCTATCAGTATATCGTATGTGCTAATAAATACGATGATAATATAGATATCAAGAACCTTTTTACTTTGGATTAATTTGTCGAACAGTAGACAATAGTAATTTACTATTAAATTAGTTATTATTTTGTCATATTATTACATCATGTGTGAACTACCCGAAAATATACTCCAAATTTTAAAGTGTTCAGAGTGCGATCGCTTCCTTTCCAAAACTCCAATAATGATAACATTTACGGGCAAAAATCTGTGTGGTAATTGTGCTAGAAGTGAAGACGAAACAGCGCTTAATAGAAACGTGATTTACGAACAACTGGCGTTGGCAACTGGTGCTCTTTTCCCGTGTCAATATGCAGAAACAGGTTGCAACATGAAGATGAAAATTGATGAGGGTGTAACACATGAATCTGATTGTGAATTTAAACCCGTGTACTGTCCCATGATAATTAAAAACTGCAAGTGGGAAGGTAGGAACAGTGAAGTGTTACAACATTGCAAAGATGAACACTACGATCTTATTGTACCGTATCCTGTTAGTTTATCACCAAACATTCGTACCAATAACGAAGTTTCTCTGTTGACCGAAGTTTACAATTCGTTGTTTTTATTGCAAGTAAAATGCCATGTAAATAGTGCCAAATTATGGTTCTGCACGCACTATGTAGGTAATTGTAAATATGCGTCTTTGTTTGAATGTTGCTTAAACATAGGTACTGGCAATGAATGGATAACGAAGAAAAAAGAAATACAAACATTTGAAAAGCTTGCGCTGTCTAATAAAAACGTTATTGAAATCAACATCAACAGTTTACTAAGTGTTATTAACGCCAAAGAGATAAAAAATTTAATAAGTATTGTGCAAATAAATTTGAAGAATACAAATTGCATGAGTTGTAATGAAGATAAGACCACGGGTAATATAAAAATAAATGAAAATGGCTATCAATGTGCTGACTGCTGTAATATGTTAATAACAACATGTAAATATATTTCCAAGGGATGCACATACATAGATATGGTTTTAAACATGCCGAAACATGAAATTTGGTTTTGCGAGTTTGCTGAACGACCTGCCCAAGTTCCCGCTGTGACGAAATCATACCTGAATTTGTAACTTGTTTTGAACACTATTGTACGCACTTTAAAACAAGACATTTGTCGGCTAGTAATGATATTTTATTTAGTGTTGGACTACCAAATCAAATATATGGACATTTAATACAAATGGATGACATTACCTTTGTAACTAAGTTTAAATGTGGGAATTCCAGATTTTCCGTGGAAATAATTTCTGATTTATCCAAACAGGAAACTGAACAATACACTTGTATGCTTAAAGTATTTAATTTTGATACGGAAGCTTTTATTGAGAAAGAAGTAGAAAGGGATATGAAAAGTACAAAATGCGATTGGAAGGTGGTTATAGAAAACAAAGAAAATGTAATAGACGATGTGGGTATAAACTGACTATAAAAAAAAATGTTTAATGTGTTGAAAGTCACAGCTATTCTACTATATATTTGTTATGTGTTGCTATGTTATTGTTGATATATGTATAAAAAATATACGTTTGACATTTATACTTGTATTAATTTATTTTCTGTTATATTACTTTATTTTCTCTTAGAATATTCTACTTATGATGAACTATTAACAGGTTATGGGCCCAGGACCAGGCTCTGAATGTGGCCTTCAAGTATTTGATAAAGAAAATTTTAATAGTTGGATGTTTAGATTGTCTGTCATTTTAGAAGAAAAATCTGATGTGGCCAGCACATAACCTCTCGCCGTATATTTTACCTGGCTGTATGCATAAAGCAAAGAATATTTTTATAAATACAAATTATATATTCATATAAATCTATGACGTATAAACTTCTTTGTTATTCAATAATAGCATGTCTCAACATGAAGATATTTTACCATAAATTATGTTACAATAAATTACAAAGTAGAGTACTATATATAAATATTAGGCTGGTAACAGCAATTTTCAATTCGAACAACTTTGTTTACTTTCTCTTCATATTCTTCTAGTAAAAACATTAATTTTGGGCGGTCTAAAATGTATATATGGATTGTGCATCTATTCTTACATATCTTCTTTTACATTTTATTTTTTCATACATGTTATATCTAAATAACACTAATTCCCTTTAATAAAGTGACGGATAGATTGCACTCCGATTATTCTTATATCGATGTGTAATTTTGTCAATATTTACAACTTACTTGAGAAGAATTTGATAGCTTTTTCGCAATTCAAAGTTACTCTAGTCTATAGTACTGGTGTACATTGTCCCATAATGTTTGAAACAAATTTAAGTCCTTCAACCTAGACTTGTCATCTCCATAATAGTCACAGATCAAGAATTAAGGGATTCTCCAAGTACATTTTTCTTTCATTACTCATTATTTCTGACACTGACATTTATCTGTCAGTTACAAATAATTTAAATTATCAACTATTTTTCATGGCATTCTTTCGGCTGTCAAATTTATTACAACAGATTATTTTATATATTATACTTCTTTTATCTCTAAATCTATGGAATATATAATAAAATATTTAAATGTATCAGATAGAAAATTTAATTTTCTTTAATATTACCACGAAAAATTTTCAAAAAATAATATTTAGAAGATTTTTTTTCAAGAATCTTCTACTTCCGGTTGTCCAATTATTACCAAAACCTTTTCAGATCTTCCCATGAATGTCCGATTGGGAAATACGTTGTTAAACAAATTTTAAGTCTTATAGTTTTTGAGTAACCGTCCTTCCAACATCCCACACACACACACACACACACACACACACACATCCACACACACACACACACACACACACAGACATCATCGTAAAAATGTTAAAATCGGATTGTAGGGACCTTAAAACATGCTTATTCAATAAAATCTGGATATGCGATTTTTAGCATGAATGCAATACCTCTCTTAGCGAGAGGTAAAAAGGAGTCATATCTGCAGTAGAATTTGTTGAAAATGATGGACCTGATATAGAAATATGGAAAAAGAATAATTTATAGGAATGTGTGGCGAAAGATGATTGTTTCCCAATTATTATTGTGATCCGGATGCGGTATTTCGCTACCGAAAATCGGTCACTTTAATATGTTTAAGAGTAAGGATTTGTTGTATGATGTTGACGTTGTTCTTACTGTTATCGGGTTTGTGCGAACCCACTAAGTGGGACACGCGTGATTTTATGTATGTATGTATTTTAATTTCTTGTATCAGTGATAAATGTCTGGAATTTGTAAAAGATAAAAAGACTGCGAAAGAAATTTTGTAAAATAGTTGCTGGGATCTCTGGCATGGTTTACATGTTGAGTAATCTTAGCTACTCCGCTTAAATTTGTACTACTGATGATGAGAACTTAGTTCTCGAAATACGTATATAGCTTATTTTATAATTTTAAGGTTAAGGGGTAATTGTATTAGTTTTAGAAACAAAGAGTAGATTGGCACAGAAGATCACGTAAATTATGGTTCGCTAGCAATATTGAAGAATATGGGTCTCATTGATAATTTTATTAATAGTTAAGTGAAAAGGAACTTAACATAGTTTCCAGCATTAATAAATATGTAGGTATGTATTAAAATAAAAAATAAATATATTATAATGGCATATTACCCATTGCTGGGTGAGCTAAACTGTTTTGAACACAGATTTCGGTGATGAAGACATTTGTATCGTGTGGGCGTTTACCAAGCGTTATCTCACGGGCACTAAATGCTGCCACAGGGGTCAATTTTGTGCCATTTAAAATTCGAAATATTTGACGTCTGTTGGGATTGAATTCGGTTCCCCAGATTCGCGACCAGACACTCAAACACGCGGCAACGAAACCCCAAAAGTAGGTACTTAAATTAATAAAAAATAAATGGCGGGAGGTATTGTTTTATACATGTAGGTATAAAATAATGTAGATAGTCTTATCTTAAGACAGCTTATCATATTAACATTTTTACTTTAGAAATATTACCTACCATTTATCAATATTGATTAATGGAAGTAAACATTTTATTAACCAATAAATAAAATTTTTAAAAAGTAAAATTTTATTAAAATATTCAAATTTATGTTGGTAACTAGATAATGATAATGATAAGGTTGGCACGTTTCACATTTTCCGAGAAAAGAAGGTATTGAATCTAAATAAAAAAGAACAGCAGAATGTTTTGATTAAGTTTTAGATCAAAAATGCAAGTATCCTAACTTATACTTAGAACAGAACAGAGTATCGGCCCATGGCACATAGAATGAAATTGTTATTGAATATAGCATTATAACATTTGAAAATTCCGTTTTTCTATTAATATAGTATATTTGTCTTTAATTCGTCTTTTTATAAAATTCGGCCAGATTGTAAAATAATGCTAAGTCAAAGATGATTTCACAATTTGTTCGCTTTTTATAAAATAATTAGGCGTTTTATAAAAACAATCCGACATATTCTCCTTTTTAAAAGTAATGAAAATGTGTAAATTGTTTAAGAAAAACACTTACCAGGAATGACGTAAGTGATAACGAACCAAAAAATGCCGATGTAAAATTTGTAGTGGTAGAAATATGTCCAGTCCTCTTGACAAACCATTAAATCAAAGGGTGCTGAGGTGTCGTTCATCATTATTCTGCAATACAAAATAAAAAGTTGAAGTCAGATTTGTATTTACTCGTATATTTATTTTTCGGCAACGGATATTGTTTTAAAAATCAATACACTTTTAAACAGTGATTATATTTTGTTGCACCAATATATTTATTTATATTTAAAGTAGTGTATAATATTTTAATTTTTAAATGTATATTTTTGTTTCCCATATTTTAAATACAGTAAAAATTATAGAGAGCCCGGCGATCAAAATTATCGATAGCGGAACTGCTGTTATTTATAACATGGATGGCTCTAATGAGCTGATTACACATTTTTCAAAATTTTTTTTAAATAAACGTTTATGAAAATTTTTTCATAGTAATAAAAAAAGTAAAACAATAATTAAATAAAAAAATTGGCGTCAAAAATAGTCATAAAAAACAACCCCCCACGCGATAGTTGTAACTTGTTTAGCTTTATGAACTTGATGTCACATTCTGTTTTAGATCACATGAATTCAAAATATTACAAAAATTTCAATAATTGAATTGATTATATATATATATATATATATATATATATATATATATATATATATATATATATATATATATATATATATATAATCAATTGTAAATTGTAATGTAACTTACTTGGTTTTGGAAACCCAGAGCATAGGTGAGAAAATAACGAGACTGACGAGCCAGAGAATGAGGATAACGATGGTAGTGGAAGTTTTGTTAAACCATCGTGGAAAGCCGATAGGTTGTGTGATGGCTAGGTATCGGTCGATTGCCATTGCTGTAATGGTGAATACGCTGGCTCCCACAGCAACACCTGCAAGAGAAAATAATTCATTTAATAAAAACAAAAATTGATATACTTTATGCAGGATAGAGTTTTTTATGTTTACCAATAGACAGTATGTTTTATGTATAAATCACTAATCGGTAAGTGATGTGAATCATTCTTAACCGATAGGAAACACTTACTGACCTTTATACACACTTAAATAACTATTTTATAACTTTTTTATTTAGATATTATTTCATTTAATTAAAATCAAATACATTTTATTTATAATTAAAATAGTAATAAGAGGCTAAAAGAAACATTCATCTAAAATGTTTTAGCAATTTATGAAGATAGATTGAATATCAAAGATTCCATTACCTTATATAATTATCATTCATTTTCAAAAAAAACTTAAATTACTGAATTCTGCCATTTCCGAATGGTTGCACACAAACGTAAATGATTACTCAAATTGTTGTTGTTTAATATTATTTTCCAAGTTGATATATTTAAAGTAAGACTTTATCTACCAATAATGAGGATTACATAAAAAAAAATACTTCCGACGAATAAAGTTTCTGATCTATAAATATAGAAATCACCGTATAAATTTCGGCAAATTGTAAAACGCGTATTTTTTGCCGCCGGTATATTGTAAAATAATTCTATTGTTTTAGAATATAATTGAAAATTATCAGGCATTTTGCAGTGTGCATGAATCGGATTAGCTATATTGTAAATGCTAGTTTTCTTTTAACATTTAACATGAAAACGACTACAATTATGTAATTGGTTATTTCTTTTCCGGGTAAATAAAAAAATGAATATCATTCGGATTCGAAATATTCGACATGAGAGAACCTGACGCAGATATCTTAACACTTAGCACTCTATATAGGGTGTTAAAAAAGGGTAAAAACTTTTAAGGACATATAGTACTGAATGTATATCATCAGAGAGACATAATATATTCATTGAATTAGTTAATGATATTTAACTTATCATTTGTCATATTAGATCCAGAATGTTATTTGTTGTGAAAAGAATTACAAGTACAGCGTATGTTAGAATACTTTTACGACTGACATATTCCCAGGAGGTATAACAAAAATATCCTTATCTAAGAAGCACAGGATAGTGTCTTTGATCTAGAAATGCTTGTTGAATAGTGGATGAAACAGCGTTCAACATCAGCATTCCATTCGTAGCGTGTTGCACGCTGTGTTGCTCTGTGTACTTCATCATATTTGTATTGCACGGCTAGATTCAAATTATTCTAAGCGGGTATGTTGGTGTAAGAAAACACAATCTTAAATTTCTCGCTTTATAGAAGTATAAATTTATCCTTTTGTTCTAACTATAGGTTTCGGTATTTCAAATTTATTCATATTATCAAAGACTCCAGAAAAGTTGTTCTTTGGATTTAGGTCGGGTATTAAACACAACGGATGAACCAAATAACAGCATCAGGGTTGCCATGGGTACAAATGTGAAACTATAAATGAAGACGTGAATTGTATATCTACAAAAATCTGATGTGGCCAGCACATAACCTCTCGCCGTATATTTTACCTGGCTGTATGCATAAAGCAAAGATTATTTTTATAAATACAAATAATATATTCATATAAATCTATGACGTATAAACTTCTTTATTATTCAATAATAGCATGTCTCAACATGAAGATATTTTACCATAAATTATGTTACAATAAATTACAAAGTAGAGTTTACCATATATAAATATTAGGCTGGTAACAGCAATTTTCAATTCGAACAACTTTGTTTACTTTCTCTTCATATTCTTCTAGTAAAAACATTAATTTTGGGCGGTCTAAAATGTATATATCTGGATTGTGCATCTATTCTTATATATCTTCTTTTACATTTTATTTTTTCATACTTGTTATATCTAAATAACCTTAATTCCCTTTAATAAAGTGACGGATAGATTGCACTCCGATTTTGTCAATATTTACAACTTACTTGAGAAGAATTTGATAGCTTTTTCGCAATTCAAAGTTACTCTAGTCTACAGTACTGGTGTACATTGTCCCATAATGTTTGAAACAAATTTAAGTCCTTCAACCTAGACTTGTCATCTCCATAATAGTCACAGATCAAGAACTAAGGGATTCTCCAAGTACATTTTTAATTCATTACTCATTATTTCTGACACTGACATTTATCTGTCAGTTACAAATAATTTAAATTATCAACTATTTTTCATGGCATTCTTTCGGCTGTCAAATTTATTACAAAAGATTATTTTATATATTATACTTCTTTTATCTCTAAATCTATGGAATATATAATAAAATATTTAAATGTATCAGATAGAGAATTTAATTTTCTTTAATATTACCACGAAAAATTTTCAAAAAATAACATTTAGAAGATTTTTTTTTAAGAATCTTCTACTTCCGGTTGTCCAATTATTACCAAAACCTTTTCAGATCTTCCCATGAATGTCCGATTGGGAAATACGTTGTTAAACAAATTTTAAGTCTTATAGTTTTTGAGTAACCGTCCTTCCAACATCGCACACACACACATCCACACACACACACACACACACACACACACACACACACACACACACACACACACACACACACACACACAGACATCATCGTAAAAATGTTAAAATCGGATTGTAGGGACCTTAAAACGTGCTTATTCAATAAAATCTGGATATGCGATTTTTAGCATGAATGCAATACCTCTCTTAGCGAGAGGTAAAAAAAGAAAGTCATCCCCAGTGATCTTGTTATTCGTATCCGTACTAACAAGTCTGCAGGCTTTGATCCTTAAGCTTTTTCCAAATCTGTGTTTGGCGTTTTCGATGTATCCCTGTCATCCATTAAGGGATTTGTTTGTTTTGTAATGATGATTTTCCAACTGTTTTCTTTTCTTTCCAAAACAAAAAGTCTCCAGGAATCATTACTAGACTGTTCTTTGATGGTAAATCTGTATTATGTTCACAGTAAAAACGAATAAAAATATATATTTATGAAAGAATATTTACAACTTTATACAGCAGAAGCTTAGCAACGTTTTTTATTGGAAAGAGATATTAATAATTGACGTGTCTATGTAATATATCTATTAAATCTTTGGATTAATATATTGACGCAAAATACTCGTTTTCTCAAAATATCCTTTTCTGGTGGAATTATTACAAATTCTACTGCAACCGACCATAATTTTATGAGTAAATACAACAACAACAAAACCACGACGGAAAGTCGTTTGTGAAGTATATGAAATTAACTGTATTTTCTATTCTTGTATCAACTTATATTGTAGCTCTGATCGCAGCGCTTGAGTCCTAGAAATGGATAAAATAACTAATAGGCTTTGAAAAAGTTAAGCATACCATAAATTTCACTTCAGAAGCTATAAGAAAAGCAAAATTACTTGTAGAATCAAAACATGTTTATCGCGTTGAAGAGAAACAGTAAAGTATATTTAAATCCAGTATACTTTATTAATACATAAAATAAAAAATTATCCGAATATAGTCTTAACTATTGTAATCTAAAAATTTATTTCTTCTTGCTGTTAATATATATATATATATATTCAGAGGGTATGAATACATTTGGGGTTGGGCTCGTATAATAACATATTTTAAATGAAATGTCACGTCACGAAAGAGAATATAGGCACAATAAAAAATATTCAAATTCCCCAGATTAATACGAGCAAGTGAAGCTTAGTAAAGTTGTTTTTAAGATATGTGACAGGTCCCTTCTGTAGTTATTTATAAAATTAAATATTGTATGTCGGCAAGGTAGTGGTCTGCAGAGAGTTGGCGCAAACGACGGGCCGCGATGGTTCACGGGAAGGGCGTGACCCGGATGATGAGCAGAGAGAGGCTGACGGTTGGTGAGGAGACATCTAAGATCCAAGGCTCAAGAACGTTCCAGACGTTTCGAAAGAAGCAGACCCAACAGTCAACCTAGAAGTGGACCGGACTCCAAAAAGTCCACTATATTAGTGATGGAAGACGCCAAATTCCAGCGAAGGAATCCAGCCTTCAATACGAACGAGGAAGAAAAGGTGTAGAGGAGGTGATTAACCGGTGGCCATTTTTAGTTTGCTACCTTGCCACACACAATGAATTATATTTGTAACTTTAAATGTAACAATATTTTGTAACGTAAGTGTTGTTATTAGTTTTTAAATTATATCATATTTGAAGTAATTGTGGTTTTACCAACTGCCATGGAACCCAGACCATTGCTCAGAGAGCGGCATGGTACAGATACTACTATTATAAGTATTACTTATTTTTAAGCGCTACTTGTTTAAGTGTAACTCACACAGTTCTCCCTTTAATAAGCATTGAAATGCTACCGTTTCATATATTTCCATAAAATCCTAAGTAGGTGTTAAATTTTGCCTCACTATAAAAATGTATAGAAATAGACAAAGTGATCTATGAACTCATTGAACGTGTTAATGATTATTATCCAATGATGTTACATTTTGTCATTTACTATTTTGCTAACAATAATTATTGCTAGTTTAATTGTTGTTTATTTTCAGTAGAAAATAATTATATTTCAGTAGATCTTGGTAATATAATTACTACCTGTATTGTTCAACGGAACTGTTATCAACTTGTTTTTGTTTCTTGCGTCTAATTTTCCCGAAACATTATTTAATTCTTCCTTTGACTCCTATTATCTTAACAAAACTCAAATCTTGTCTCTCTTTTGTCGTGTCGCCTTCATTATATCAAAACATCAATAATTACAACGAAAAATGATGCCTTTCAACGTATTTAATTAAAGGGAGGAACATTAGTAACCTAATTACGCATGTTAATTTTTGTTATTTTGAATAAACGATATCATTATGAATATTAATGAATAAGTGATTTAAATCAGTGCAATATTTTTAATTCTTATACAAGTTGTCATTCAAAGTAAATATTTTTGTACCATGCCTAAAAAACAGTGCTGGTTTATGATTCTTTCACCCTGAAGAGTTGTAGTAATGAAGGCCCCAGGGCAATATGAAAGTGGAGATAAAATAAATTGCTGACACCTAAGTCTGTATATCTCTCATTTTTGAGTTATGTCTCCTAAAACTTATAATAGGTACATCCATCTTTGAGTAAACTTTTTAAAATTATCAAATATCTACAGTATTTTTACCTCTCGCTAAAAGAGGTATTGCATTCATGCTAAAAATCGCATATCCAGATTTTATTGAATAAGCACGTTTTAAGGTCCCTACAATCCGATTTTAACATTTTTACGATGATGTCTGTGTGTGTGTGTGTGTGTGTGTGTGGATGTGTGTGTGTATGTGTGTGTGTGTGTGTGTGTGGGATGTTGGAAGGACGGTTACTCAAAAACTATAAGACTTAAAAAATTTTTAACTACGTATTTCCCAATCGGACATTCATGGGAAGATCTGAAAAGGTTTTGGTAACAATTGGACAACCGGAAGTAGAAGATTCTTGAAAAAAAATCTTTTAGATAATATTTTTTGAAATTTTTTCTTGATAATATTAAAGAAAAATAAATTCTCTTTCTGATACATTTAAATATTTTACAATATATTCTATAGATTTAGAGATAGAAGAAATATAGTATGTAAAATAATCTGTTATAATAAATTTTACAGCCGAAAGAATGGCCATGGAAAATAGTTGAAAATTTAATTTGTTTGTAACTGACAGATAATGTCAGTGTCAGAAATCCGAAGACATTACTGAAGACTTTTTCTGGGAAGTACATACATTATATTATTTCTTAATGTATTAATAGAATTGGAAACATTTCGAAAAATTAGAAGAGGACAAAATTTCTTCATCAAAAATGAATTTAAAATTAAACAATCTAAATATATATGGAATAGATATATGCGTAAGTAGAATTTTTGGTGTAGAGTGTAGGTATACTCGTACAAGAAATGTTAAATACAATAGGGAGCGAGCAGTCATATGATTTTGTTGGCCTTGACAAGCAGATATGGGGGCCCATGTCAGAATGATAGCTAGTAATTATGTATATAGATGTCAAATATCATAATTTCTCATTCTAAATTTAGTGATTTTCCAATTCCATGTGGAGCAGAATTAAATGTTAAATATCTAAGGCATACAAGTAAACTTTAAACTCCTGGTGATAAATTAACTACGTAAATTTAGAAAATCTTGATATTTTTAATGAAAAATTCTAACATTTGACATCTATGTACATAATTACTAATTATCATTCTGAAACGGGCCCACACATTTGCTTGTCAAGCCCAAAAATGTAACATTACCGTTCGCGCCCTATACTTATGTAACCAAAAAAAGGAAGTGGCGAGAGGTATTGTGCTGGCCACAACAGATTTTTTTTAAAGGTGTCCGTTCAAGATCTGTATCATGAACGAATTAACAAATTGGCATACATTTATCTTTTTCCTTTGCAAAGGCTATAAGCGTGTGCGATAAGGATGGATATAATACGTTTGTCTTTCAAAAATTCATATTGTTTCGACTGTAGCCAACCATCTCTCTTTCCCTTACCGGACGATTGATGAACATATTCTAAAGTTTTAA
This sequence comes from Harpalus rufipes, assembly GCA_951394225.1. Classification (NCBI taxonomy): domain Eukaryota; kingdom Metazoa; phylum Arthropoda; class Insecta; order Coleoptera; family Carabidae; genus Harpalus; species Harpalus rufipes. Next base: position 1,570,411 of record OX596281.1, read on the forward strand.
AATCGCTTTAAATTTTTTTTGCGGCCATAATAAAAACCTTCTCGGATTAACAATAAGAGGAATTACCAAAATAATCAGTTCAGTTATGCATGTCTGGATAACAACTTATTCATGATTAGAACTAAGTACCATATAACTTGGCACTAGAATATCTCGCCAATATACACCTTGTCACAATCATGTTGGCAGAGAATCTCTGCATCTGACATCTGACAAATAATCTAATCTAACTTTACTAAACGTAACCCAACCTTAATTAACACAATCGAAATCAAATATATACTAATCCGGAGATCGGCAACTGAGATGTTATTTATTACAGTTATAGATAAATAAAATAAATACATCATCACGGCATATTACCATTGCTGGGTACGCCAATCTGCTTTGTATACAGATTTCGGTAACGATGAAATATTTGTACCGTGCGGGCGCTTACCAGGCGTCACCACACGGGCACTCATTGCTGGCGTGGAGAGTGCACCACAGGGATGAATTTTGTGCCATTAATTAATTTAATTTAATAAATTCTTCAATTATCGTTTGTTAATGACTCCTTGGCTAATCCACTGATTTTTACAGATAAAAACATTTCGCTTTGGCAAAGTATGATTTAAATTATTTATTTATTGCATGTAACTGAACTGAAGTATAGTAATAGGCAATGAAAATAGCAGATGAATAATTTAGCTTTTCTTAGTTTCCCAGAACTTGTGTAAAACAAAAAATCTATGGACTCATTTGTATCATGTCTGCTCCAGACATCAAATACCACCGCATTGCACTTCTAGCCATCGTTATGAATAATGCGGCTTTGCTGACATTGATAGGTACAGATGTTTCCTATAAATTTTGAGGCACTAACAAAAATCCATTCCTATAAATCAGAGTGATTGTTTTGTGCAATGAATACGAAGGACAAAGGTAATATTGAATTGGTTTACGTACATTGCAAGTAGCCAATAAGCATGCAGGCGACGTCACCGAAGAACCATAGCATGCTGACGGCCTTCCAAATGGCAGGGGGCATGCACACCAGCGTCACCAGCAGGTCTGCAGCGGATAGGTTCACCAGGAAGTAGTTCGTCACGCTGAAAGAGAGACATAGTTCAGTAATATGTAGCATGTAGCATTTTATCTATGTAATGATCTTGTTATCCCAATAGTGCGATAATGAAATTCTAGTGTAGTAATAATTTCATTATCGCACTGATTGGAATAACAAGACTATTATATGACCATTATTCACATTATATGCGTTAATAATTTCTATATCTCACGTATATCGTAAATAACTATTAAACATATAATAAAACATAATAAAAAATCTGTTGTGGCCAGCACGAAACCTCTGGCCACTTCCGTATTTGGTTACAAAAGTATAGGGCGCGGGCAGTCATGTGACATTGTCGGCCTTGACAAGTAGATATGGGTACTCGTGTCGAATGCCAATTAGTAATTATGTACACAGACATCAAATGTCAGAATTTTCCATTTCTAAATTTACGTAGTTAATTTGTCACCAGGAGTGTGGAATTAACTTAAAAATTATATGACATCTATGTACATAATTACGGCCCCCCATATCTGTTCGTCAAGGCCAACAAAGTCACATGACTGCTTGCGCCCTATTGTATTTAACATTTCTTGTATACATACACTCTACACAAAAAATATAAATAATTATTGTGTTTATTACATTTAATACAAATATATTTCTATTTTATAGTGTTTTTAAATGAAAGATGTATTGGATTATAAATAATGTATGAATCCGATTAGTTTTGTTGTACATAAATAAATTTTCAAAGAGATTTGTGACATAGAAAAGTTCCGTGTCGAATTTTGGGAAAATTTTAAAAATTGTATGTAAATATATTCAGCCAAATTTAATATAATGTAGAGAAACCTACGCAAACCCAGTTTCCGGCTAACAAACTTTCATTTTAAAATATTTTCCTGCCGGACGTTCTGTCAATACCATATCCTCAATATTTTCTTACAGCTATTCTGCTTCTCCAGGGCCGGTTTTAATATTTATGAACCTGAACATATTTTAATTTTTTGGCTACAATTTCTCTAACAAAATAATCATTTTTTGTCTGCCAGGGGGCATTCTAATTCTTTGTAATATATAAATAAAAATAATAACAATAACATTATAGCAACAGGTAATTAAAATTGGAATCGTCATTATGGTTACGTTATGTTGATGATGTCTTCGCTATTTGGCCCCATGGACGTCAAAACTTATCAATTTTCTTAAACCATTTGAATAACATCCATGATAATATTAAGTTCACCGTAGAAGTTGAAAAAAAAAGCATTATTCCCTTTCTGTATGTGTTACTAGAGAGAAAAGAAGATGGTTCTTTACTACATTCAGTCTAGTTCAAAACTGACTCAATACAGCAAAAAATAGGTGTACGCCAAGCCATGGAATTTTTTACCCATTCTTATCAATAAAGTGTTGCTCTAGTAATGAGGTTTCAATAGATAAAGTGCCACATTAAAAGATGTTGGAAAAAAATCGACATAACCGGTGCGTTACACAATCTCCTAGTTCATAGTGAATGAAAATAACGCTGAAATTAATGATAAAACCGGCTCTGTTCCACTTTTTACCTCTCGCTAAGAGAGGTATTGCATTCATGCTAAAAATCGCATATCCAGATTTTATTGTATAAGCACGTTTTAAGGTCCCTACAATCCGATTTTAACATTTTTACGATGATGTCTGTGTGTGTGTGTGTGTGTGTGTGTGTGTGTGGATGTATGTGTGTGTGTGTGTGTGTGTATGTATGTAGGATGTTGGAAGGACGGTTACTCAAAAACTATAAGACTTTAAATTTGTTTAACTACGTATTTCCCAATCGGACATTCATGGGAAGATCTGAAAAGGTTTTGGTAACAATTGGACAACCGGAAGTAGAAGATTCTTGAAAAAAAATCTTCTAAATATTATTTTTTGAAAATTTTTCTTGATAATATTAAAGAAAAATAAATTCTCTTTCTGATAAATTTAAATATTTTTATATATATTCTATAGATTTAGAGATAAAAGGAATATAATATATAAAATAAACTGTTGTAATTAATTTTACAACCGAAAGGATGCCATGAAAAATAGTTGAAAATTTTAATTATTTGTGACAGATAAATGTCAGTGTCAGAAATAATGAGTAACGAAAGAAAAATTTACTTGGAGAATCCCTTAATTCTTGATCTGTCTCTATTATGGAGATGACAAGTCTAGGTTGAAGGACTTAAATTTGTTTCAAACATTATGGGACAATGTACACCAGCACTGTAGACTAGAGTAACTTTGAATTGCGAAAAAGCTATCAAATTCTTCTCAAGTAAGTTGTACATATTGACAAAATTACACATCAATATAAGAATAATCGGAGTGCAATCTATCCGTCACTTTATTAAAGGGAATTAGTGTTATTTAGATATAACAAGTATGAAAAAATAAAATGTAAAAGAAGATATGTAAAAATAGATGCACAATCCAGATATATACATTTTAGACCGCCCAAAATTAATGTTTTTACTAGAAGAATATGAAGAGAGAGTAAACAAGGTTGTTCGAATTGAAAATTGCTGTTACCAGCCTAATATTTATATATGGTAAACTCTACTTTGTAATTTATTGTAACATAATTTATGGTAAAATATCTTTATGTTGAGACATGCTATTATTGAATAATAAAGAAGTTTATACGTCATAGATTTATATGAATATATTATTTGTATTTATAAAAATATTCTTTGCTTTATGCATACAGCCAGGTAAAATATACGGCGAGAGGTTATGTGCTGGCCACATCAGATTTTTATTTAATATTTTTTCTCAAAATTCTTTTGATAAAATGGGATCTATATTCAAAAAATCTTTTATATATAACATATACTGTATAAAGAAAAGTCTAGTTTACATGTGAAAAGTAAATTAGGTACTTATTTTTAAAATACATGTATACAGACACATTAAAATAAGCTGTAGCTAGAATAATTATTTGTATTAATGGCATCTACCAAGAAATTTGTTTTTCTTTGAAATAATTTATTGGGTTATTCAAGTAACATGAAACAGGTGTTTCTCTTTTCGCAAAGTAATAATATATAACTGGACATATTAAAACAAAGTATTAAATACAATAACACTAAAATTTTGAAACGGAACTGAATCTTCAAGTTCTACAATTTAAGATGAAAATTGATTAATATGAATAGATTAATTTTGTGTTATAAGCATGTTCCGTATGCCTGTGCGTAAATAATAGTTATTTGTTTATCTAGGCACTAAAATACCATGTTTACAGCAGAGGCTATCGTTTCATTACCGAGGCGAAACTGGGGCCTGAGGCAATGAATTCTGTAGAAGCTGCAAATCTGTGTTTGGTGCCGATTTTAGACCACGTTTTTATTTAACGAGACAAAAAATATAAGAAGAATTATTTTTCCTTTTTAGTACATTTTAATAAGATTTTAAAACAGATTTTTTATTTATTTCTTGCTCTGTATCTCACCTCGAGGCTTCGTCTCTCGGTAAAATACATAAGCCCTCATCTGTAATGAAACATATCCTACCACGGATATAATATACTATTTCCTTTTTCAATAATAATAATTCCACTATCTTAACAACGTAACTGTCAAAATGTTGATGCAAAAATACTGCAGTTTGATAATACGACCACTGTAACACAAATGTCATTAGTTCAGAATAGCAAAATACACCGATTTCATTAGATAACAGTGACAGATCATAAGTGAAATTGTCAACACAAGTATTAAATTCGTATCACATACTTTGGTAAACGAAGAACAAAAGTTTCGAAATGTGAAATATACGAATATACTTCTAGCTAACTTCTGAATTTATATAAATATTGAACGAAATTTTTCCGTGAATACTTGTCAATTTATGATGAAATGGAAATTGGCTGACTTTTTGATAAAAACGTGCTATAAAAAATTCACAGCTTTCCCATTTCGTATGCAATAAATATAAATAGTATCTTTATACGTGTAAATTGCTTTTCGCTTACAAAACGAATATATTTAACTGCAATACAAAAGAAAAAAATATTAACTTCCTGATTTATTATCATGACATGACTAACTTACATTCCATAAATAAATATATCTTTTTCTTCTTAACTCATTGTTGTCCTTGCCAATAGGTTGTAAATCAAATCAGAAATAATATTTTTTATCACCCTATTCACAAGACTTTATTGTTGTTGTGGGGAATTCAATATGTGAATTGCGTTAGATCTCTCATCACCAATGTTCACGGAATTTTGTACGCCAATATTTGTATCTACGCCAGCATTTATACGATAAAACATTTCTGTACGAATGGAGGTTTATTCGCCAAAACGTACTTTATACACCAAGCATTATTTGTACGGCTGTGTACGCTAAAATTATTGGAAATACGACAAACGGTTTATATGTTTACCGCTAAGAGAGGTATTGGATTCATACTAAAAATCGCACATCCAGATTTTAATGATTAAGCACGTTTTAAGGTCCCTACAATCCAATGTGTGTGTGTGTGTGTGTGTGTGTGTGTGTGTGTGTGTGTGTGTGTGTGTATGTATGTGTGTTGGAAGGACGATTTCTCAAAAACTATAATACTTAATATCTGTTTAACTACGTATTTCTCAATCGGAAGTTACTGGGAAGTGCTGAAAATGTTTTAGTAATATTGTATAACCGGGAGTAGCAGATTCGTAAAAAAAATTAAATATTATTTTTTGAATTGTTTTGCTGTTGCTAGTATTAAAGAAGAGTAAATTCTCTATCTGATATATATAAATATTTTATTATATCTTTTATAGATTTAGAGATAGAGAGGTATTGGATTCATGCTAAAAATCGCATATCAAGATATTACTGATTAGGAGCGTTTTAAGGTCCCTACAATCCGATGTGTGTGTGTATGTATGTGTGTAGGGAGGTTGGAAGGACGATTTCTCAAAAACTATAATACTTAATGTCTGTTTAACAACGTATTTATTTCTCAATAGGACATTACTGGGAAGAGCTGAAAAGGTTTTAGTAATAATTGAATAACCAAGAGTAGCAGATTCTTAAAAAAAAATCTTTTAAATATTATTTTTTGAATTTTTTTGCTGTTTAATAATAATAATAATTTAGTACGCTTCATATAAATACTGACATTTAAGTGTTTTTCGTAATTATGATCTCTTATAAAATTTCTATGCTCTTAAAATTGCATTTTAAAAGCTATAACATTATTTAATTAAAACGGCCAATGTACTTCACGTAAATAAAATTAAAAAGTAATTACACTTAGATTAAAATTTTATCGCTACTTCAAAATTAAAGTAATTATTTTTATAATATCTCATTCAGAATGTAATATTCAGAGTTCTTCCTCTGGTTTAATGCCTTGTAATACTGTCTTTATTATGTGCATTTATAAGTATTATATGTTATAATTAACAAATAGTTAACAGTCTATAAATGCAGTGGTAATTCTTATATATATATATATATATATATATATATATATATATATATATATATATATATATATATATATAATACAATAATACAGTCGTTGGAGGCGTTACGTCACAGCGAGAGGCCTGCTGCGACGTTACGAAATGAGCATGTTTTCCCCGGTTTCAAATCTGGTTGCTGACATCATGTCAAAGATCATCTTTCACAATTTATTTCTATTGAAAATTACTGTAGCTTCAAAATGAAATGGATTGGAGGAGAGATTATGTGCTAGCTACCAAAGATTTTAAAATTTAAAGTATAGAATATTTTAATAAAACATGTAATAACGTCAATTTCTTGTAGAAATGTTCTTTTATTTTTCACTGTTCTTGGAAACAGTTTTAATTTTAAATTCCAACCTGGAATTTTATGAGATCACGAAGATACAACGTGACACAAGTTTTATATTGACAAAAACCTTAACTGTTGGAGTTTAAGTGCAGAAACTCTTAGATACATAAGGGTATCTATCATGGACAAATGCTGCAACTTAAAATAATGTGTCAACTTTACACGAAATACAACTGTCGCGGAGTGCTTCTCGCAATAAATCTAGACAGATGGAGGTGTGCTGAAAAACCAACATTTTACTTAGGTAACTTTCAGTTTTATAAATCTAAATATTGCTCAACGAAAATAAAATAAAAGAAAAATAATATATAAGCATTTATTTGTATTTGAAGTAGGTAATTAATTAATAATTGTGATCTGTTTTAAAAATACGTTTTTTCTTCAAACGTCATAAAAGTAGCATCTTTTGTGACTAAATTCACAAGGTAGAAATAAAATAAATAAATATCCATAGAAACTATACAGAATCAACGAATAAGGAACAACTTGTTTAAAAGAAACCTGTAATATCGCCTTAAATGTCACTATGACCTAAGAATAAAGTTACTAAATACCATCAATAGCTGTCAAATTTATATAAATAACCTATGAATTAAAATATAAACAGAGTTTATTTTTGAAGATATAACATAAAGAATAGCAGACTTACAGATTACAATTACAGGGACGGGAATGAACATAAGAATACTTAGAATTAAAGTGATAAGAAAAGTTTTTATTGTTTTGCAGTGATTCCTGGATATATATTTCAGTCACACAGTTAGATTTCCATCCAATTGTTCAACTTCAGGGGGCGTACATTATAATACTTCAAATTCCGACATAATTGCACACAAGGAGGATATAAAATTGCACAGTTTTTATTTAAACGTTAAAACGTAAATATTTTCACTTCAATGTTTATAACAAAAAGTGAACAAATGAGTCTCCATAGCTACAGGGCAATTGAAAACGAAAACGTAATTTACGTAAAATGTAACGTCAGTAGTAGATATTTTTCTTCAAATATCTACGTTCGAAGAAAAAATAAAATGTGTCATTCGGAGTAAAAGTGTCTGTGTGCAATATACTATTTTTATATGCGTTGGAAAAATCAAACTAACCTAATTTTTGTAATACCAACTATCTACGTTATTTTCTATTTCTAACTTTATTACTATATTTCTTCTCTTCCTCTTATTCTTAGTATTAAATTCAATTTATATAAAAATAGAATTCTTATAGTTTGGTTCACTAAAGATGACTATTTATGATCATTTATAAGCCATCTGATGTAATGTTACTTGCAGATAACTGCATTTCGTGTGCATAAGCGTGCAATATGAAATATTTATGGATACATTTTTACTGAAAAAAATCCCAGTTAGGGATATAACTGAAAGTTCAAAAGCCGACAAAATATTATTATAAATACATAGAAAGATGTCTGATATATTTTTTTGCATAATTTCCAATTATTTTTTTGTAGCGAAATTAATACATGAAAATATCTTGGAATAAAATCTCTAAATTTGAATTGCATTTGAATGTACATAATTACAACAATTAAAACAAATCTAATTTAAACCGCAATGCAATTTTACGTCTGTAATGTATTTATCATTCCTTTTAAGATTGAAATCACGTAAGAACTTAGAATAAATTTTCAACTTGCCCGCACATGCTGAAATGAGAGCAATTGTTCTGGAGATTGTTTAGAAATTCTTCCCAACTCCAGCGCTTTTGAGAACCTTGATAACACAAATTGAAACATTTGCAGTGTTCGTAAAATTGTTTATCAAATGATCTTAAACTTCTATAATACGACTTGACTGTCCTTTTAAGTTAAACAACTTGAGGAAATATGCTGTTTGTGTTGTACTTTAGAGAATTAAATTTTGAAATTTATATTTATATAACCTGAAAATTGGTAATTTCATTCTATAAATGGAATTACAACTGTTTGTGTTTTGTCTTTTGTTTTCACTTTTTCAGGAAGAAATAGTAAACTTTATATTTGATCAAAAAACAACGACGATAGTGTATCGTATAAATAAAAATTTATAACGTTGCCAAGAACGACAGAATATTTTTTTATTGAACATTTATTTCCTTATTATTTTTCTTTCATGAACACATTGTTTGTTTAGTGTCTCACATATCGTAAAACCTAACTTTTTGTGACAAAAATACTTCTCGCCACTTCCGTTTTTGGTTACATCACTGCTCGTGCCCTGTTGTATTTAACATTTCTTGTATACCTACACTCTACACCAAAAATTATACTTACATCTATTCTTTACATTTAGATTTTTTAATTTTAAATTCATTCTATTAAGGAATTTTGTCCTCTTCTAATTTTTTGAAATGTTTCCAATTCATTGTCGGGATTGACAGTATTTTTAAAGGGTATGTGTAATATACCTATCATTTTAAATATTTAACTATTAATACAATAAGAAATAATATATGTACATATGTACTTCCCAGAAAAAGTCTTCAGTATTTTCTGACACTGCTTACCAAGAGTCATATAACTGCTCGCGCCATATAAGTAACGAATTTAACATTTCTTGTACATACAAATAATTGAAATTGTATCTCTTCTTACGTTCTATGAGAAATTTTGTCTTACTATTCTAATATGTTCAAAATTCTTCAAATTCATTGACGGTATTAGCGGTATTTCTTAAGGATATATATATGACTGACAATTTGCATTTATCTGTCAATTACAAACATTTAAAAATCTCAACTGTTTTTTTGGCAACGACTTTATTACAACAGATTATTTTATATTATTATATCCTATATCTCCAAACGTATACGAGATATAATAAAAAATTTAAATGTGTCAGAAACTACCACTTTCGGTGTTCCAATTGTTACCAGAACCTATTCAACTCTTTCCATTACTGTTAGATTGAGGAATCCGTAGTTAAACAGGTCTTTAGTCTTATAGAATTTGAGAAATCGTTTCTCCAACAACCTAACACACACATACACACACAGACCTCATTGTAAAAATTTTAAAATCCGATTCTATAGACCTTAAATTGTGCTTACTCAACAAAATCTGGATATGCGATTTTTAGCATGAATCCAATACCTCTCTTAGCGAGAGGTAAAAATTATATTGTAACAAAATATTGTACAGGCAAACTAATACCAAATCCGCGGTTTGAATATTCATGACAGAATACAAGCCAGTTATCTCCGCAAGTGCTAGCAGTGCCTCGATTCGGCCTATTCGTGTGCAAATACAACTATCCCCGCATTTACGTTGCTTTTAAATGGAAATTTCTACACTTCAGAAAGAAAAACTTAATCTGGTCATTACTTTTTTGTTCAACTAATTGAATTATAGCCTCGCCAAAGAACTGTTTTGCATTTTCTATCATCATTTATATGTAAAACGTGTTTCTTTAAAAAAAAGTATATTAAAAAAAACGAAGAATAACTCTTTTATAAAGAGTTCACTACAGGGCTTATGTTTATTTAATAAGAGTTACGAAAATAGAATTACCAATAATAGTATATTGTGTTATTAGGAGTAAAGTGATACTTTGTGTGGCGAGCGTGGAAGTTTGCACGACGAGCGAAACGAGTCGGACAATTGCAAAAAAGATCCTTCTTTTATGACGTTTGAAGAAAAATAATATATATTTTTCCAATTAGGGCCGCTAATAATCTTTGAACTAGTATTATAATTCAGATTTTTGAACAAATAAATTGTGTTTAATGCCGTCTATTAGAACTGTTGACTATAGGGTTAATAGCATTTTAATTAGAAAACAATTTGGAACTCCGTTAAAATTGAAACGAGCGAGTGATTTTAATTACTTAATCTGTTAATTAACATTAAAAAGTTGACAGTTGTTGGAGTTCACTACCTAAAGCGTTCTGATGATGAGGGACTGTATTAAGTTTCAGGAAATGAATTTCCAATTTCAAACTTATTGAAAGGAAGTTCCCGGGGATATTCAATGGAAAGGAAATAAAACATCTTTCAAATGAAAGTTGCCAAAAGTACCTCAGTGCTCCGTTATTAATTAAATTAGATTCTCATTTTATTCCTTTCCGTTTATTTATGATATTTTCGCCTTGCATTTAGTTAAAGAATTGACTGCTTTTTCACAAAAGCAAAACACGTCCAACAAAAATAAATCTTCTCATTTTAAAACTGTTTAGTGTGTGACGCGTTCAAGTTATCCGTTAGGGTGTGGCACATCGTTTTTTATATATTTTATATTTGTATATTTCATACATTCTTTAATACGACTTTGTTAAATACTATGTTTAACATTTTCACTTGAAATTATTAAATTATTTCAGAAATTATTTAATTAACATAATACATTACTACTTTCAGTCTACAGGAAGCCTACGCACACTAATCAATATACGAGGGTCATTCAATAAGTAAAGAGACAAATGGCTATAGCTCAAAAACGGTTTATTTCAATCTTTCAAAATTAAGGCTATTTTTCAACATAATCACCCCCCCCCCCCCCACAGTTATGCATTTATCCCATCTTTCTTGCAGCTTCCTAATTCCCTTGGCGAAGAATTCTTTCGATTTACCCCGAAGCCACTTTTGCACCGCTTCCTTAACTTCCTCATTGTTAGCAAATCTTTTTCCACGTAGGGCGTCTTTGAGTGGTCCAAACAGGTAAAAATCAGATGGGGCGAGGTCGGGACTGTAGGCAGGATGAGGTAAGACCTCCCAACCCAATTCTTGAAGCTTATCACGGGTCAGCTGGGCTGTATGAGGGCGGGCGTTATCGTGCTGAAGAATGACTCCTTTTGACAAGAGTCCACGGCGTTTGCTCCTGATAGCTGGTCTAACTTTGTGTTCTAGCATCTCAGAGTAGTATTGGCTATTGATAGTTCGCTGATCTTCAAGGAAATCGCAATAGACTGGACCCTGTTAGTCCCAAAAGATGGTCAGCATCACTTTACCGGCGGAAGGTTGAACCTTGAATTTTTTGCGAACTGGAGAGCTAGTGTGTTTCCACTCCATACTCTGCCTTTTGGTCTCAGGATCGTAGTGATGGATCCAGACCTCGTCGCACGTCACTATTCTTTTAAAAAAAGCGTCTCCTTCAATCAAACTTCGTTGCTTTAAGTCTTGACTAATGGAAAGCCTTGATTCTTTATGAGCGTCAGTAAGCTGTCTGGGAACCCATCTGGCACACGTTTTTCTGTACTTTAAATTGTTCTGAATGACATTGTGACCAGTTCCAACACTTACTTGAACTTCCTCAGCTATCATTTCAACAGTAATTCTTCTGTTATCACGAATAAGTCCGTCAATCCTCGATTCCAACGAGGGACCAATCATTATCAGAAATTTGTCATTCAGAGAAATTAGAAGAAGAGCTGAAAAAAATTAAGAATATTTTTATGAAGAAAGGTTTTTTAAAATCTTCTATCGAAAAATGTCTGACGCCGAAAAGACCTACTAACAATACTAATGAAAGGGACATATTGTTTGCTTCGCTTCCGTATGTCAAAAATGTCAAGACTGGTAGAATTCTTCGTAAGAACAAGATGAAAATTTTGTTTTCTCCATATGCTAAAATTCGTCATCCCTCTTCAGTCATCAAGGTTTTACCAGATTCCACGTGTCTGCGGGAAAGTTTACATTGGCCAGACTGGTAGAACTATTTCAACAAGATTGAATGAACACCAGCGTTCGATCAGATTGAACCAGCCAGAAAAATCTTCAGTTGCAGAGCTTGCCCTGGAAGAATTCCACCGTATAAAATTCGAGGAAACAAAAATACTAGCGAGATTAACGCACCTAAACAACAGGCTAATTAGAGAAGCCATTGAATTTTCAAAACGAAGAATAATAATCTCAATCATTGTGACGGTTTAGGTTTAGATCTTAGCGAGCATGGCTTCCTATATTAAATATATTGTAATTAGTCACCATGGTTACCTGTTGCTAATGTTTTTGTTATTATTTATTTATATATTTGTTGATTTGTTGTTTAATCCCTGAATAAGGCATTAATTCATGCAGCCGAAACGTCGGTTTTATAAAAATAAGCAGAACTAAAAACTAAAACTAAAAAGGTTGTCCATGTTGAATTTGTATATTTATCATACTACATAATACTTTCATCTCCTGAAGAAGACCCATGGGGGGAGGGGGCGGTCGAAACATAGAGATTTAATAAATAAAACGGCTGAAACCCAGAAACTCGTCTAATTTCAAAAAATGTATTATTATTTTTATAATTTTTTAGCAACCTATATGGCAAGACTATGTATATTGTTATTTTCTGTAATCATTTTATGTCACCGTAAGAAACCTCAAAGCTGCCGTGGAAAGAATACCACAGGGGTCACTTCTGTGCTATTTGAAAATTTAAAATAATTTTCAAGTTCGATGTCCGTAGGAATTAAACCTAGGTCATTCGGGAAACAACACATCACCTGACCTAACGCACACAACCAAGAAATCGCATAAAATATTTCATTATTTAAACTTATTAATACATTATAATTTACCGTTTTACCTAATTGCTTCATATTTCCATACGAGCATATTATGCGAAGGCGGTTACATTATCAAATACAAATATTAACTATCTATATTAAAACATCTGAAGGTGTGCCGTGTGCTAACTTACATTAGAATTTAATTCCAACGGAAATTTAAGACCAATTTCCACGGAGACAACTACAAAATAAAATCGGAAGACTTATTGATGACATTAATTCCCACAAAGGGATGCAAATTGTATATTTTTATGAAGGAAACAAAAGTCTTTGGAAGTAGTTTCGGCAAATAAAAAAAGCGAAGGAAATAATATTTAGTTTCTCAGAAAGTCTATCAACAAACATATTACAATTCTCAACCTGCCAAGAATTTTTGAAAAAGTAGAAATGCCAAGAAACAATGGGGCGGAGAGAAAGAAATGTCAAGAAATATTTTCTTGAAAAATGTTTAGACATTTATATGGAATACTCGTATTTGCATCAAAGTGAATATAATTTGTAAAAAGGATTTTATTATTCATTTATATGAAAAACAAGATTAAATATTTCTTTTTATTATTCGAAGTATTATCATTAACTTAAAATTAAATTCAAATCATATCTTTATTCTACATTAATTACTAATTATTTGGAGAATAATGGTATTAAAAAAAATGTTACAATATCGGAGTAGACTATGCAATAAAAAAATACAAACAAATTAAGCAGGTTACATATAATTTTGTTAATTATGTTATTAATTGATTGGTTTCCCGATATTTTTTTTATGCCGGTATTGAATTTCCCTAATTTACTATCTAACAAATAATTATGCATTATGGTGAGCGTTGAAATATAAACACAATACGATCATACGATTCTAGGAAATTTATTATTAAAAAAAAACTTTGTTACTTCCAGTTGGTATTGGATTCATGCTAAAAATCGCATATCTAGATTTTAGTGAATAATAATAATGATTACAACATTTTTAGGATGTGCATGTATGTGGGGGTGCGCGTGTGAAGAGTTGAATTTTTAAAAATTTGTTATTGCTAACATTAGAAAAAAATATATATATCATCACGGCATATTACCCATTGCTGGGTGTGCCAATCTGCTTTGTACACAGATATTGGTAATGATGAAATATTTGTACGGTGTGGGCGCTTACCAGGCGTCACCTCACGGGCACTCATTGCTGGCGTGGAGAGTGCACCACAGGGGTCAATTTTGTGCCATTAAAATGCGAAGTAATTTTTGGCGTCGGTCGGGATCGAACCCGGGTCCCCAAGATTCGCGACCAGACACTCAGGCACACGACCACGTTAATAGTATTTTATGTATCTAGGACGAAAAGTGAATCTTTAAGGTATGAGCGACTTGTGTAATTACTTGTGAGTACCTTAAAGACACTTTTCGTCTAAGGAACATACATAATTTTATGTTATACTGGTTTCTAGTTATTAAATTATTACAAGAAATATGCAGCAATTTGTAGCAATATAAGTTTTGTATAAGTAGGCTAAGTCGCAATTGTTCGAAAATCCTAGCAAAATTATGACAGCCTAACAGATAAAAACTGAATTTTTCTGGTTTCCTTAACATTCTTATTTACTATAACTGATGAAAAATACATTCCTCTTTAAAGTTCTAGGACTTAATGTTTCACTTTTTGTTTTATAAATCGTTCAAAAATTGTTGCTTTAGAAACCAATATAACATAAAAAACATAAAATTTTCTATCGTACACAATTAAATTTTTTATTGTATCTTCTATAGATTTAAAGATATAGAAATATAATTTATAAAATAATTTGTTGTAGTAAATCTCACAGCCCAAACATCTCCATGGTAAGCAGTTGAGATATTGAAACTAAAATTCAGAGATAGTACCGAAAGCTTTTTCTGGGAACAATATTTAATATTTCTTATTTTATTATTAAATATATATTTAAAACTATAGGTATGTAAATACACCCTTCAGAAATACCTCCAATCTCGTCAACGAATTGGAAAAACCTCGAACATTTAGAAGAATAGGAGAAAACTTGCCCATAGAATTAATTTAAAATTATTGCAAATATCTAAATATAAAGATGAGATTAAATTACAATTTTTTATGTGTACAAGAAATGCTAAATACAATAATTGTATATCCCACAATGGAAAGGGCAAGAGGTATTGTGATGGCCACAGCAGATTTTTTTATTAGAACATAAATTAAATTTCCGATGAATGAATAATAATATTAATAAATATGAAATAACGGTTGAAAAATATGAGAAGAAAAGATTTAATATAAGACAATGAGATATACAACATGAAATAAATTAAAAATATTTTCTTGAACAAAGCATTCGTCCTACGTATGAAACTATTATTAAATTCTTCTGCCGTGGTAACGTTGGAATAAATATAAACACAACACTTTAAAGTAATTGCCAAAACAAATGAAATGCTTTTACAAATATTTGAAATACATTTGTTATTATGTTCCATTTTTTATTGAACAAGCACTGAATAAGTGTTTACAAAACTAAGGCTACCAGATTACAACTACACGTTCGTTGATATGTATATTGATTTGAAATAGAAATTTTAGTGGCAATAACTGTTCACTGCGTTCGATCATATCACCAGGAGAGTTATTAGCGTAATTCTCAAACAAACATGCCTACAGTCAGAATTCGATATTACACGTGTAGCTTGAATAGTTTTTAATTGCTTGTATTTTGGCTGTAGTACCAATCAAATTTGAACACTGACATTAGTGACAGTTACTTCAAACAGTAAAAGAATCACTAGACTATTTTTCTTGCTAGTATTTTATTATATCTTTTATATATTTACAGATAAAGAAATATAAGGTATATAATAATCTGTTGTAATAAATCTCACAACCCAAAAATAATGTCATGAAAACCAAATAAAAAATTTAAATGTTTGTAACTGAGAGATAAATGTCAGTGTCAAAAATCCAGACATTACTGAAGATTTTTTGTGGGAAGTACATACATTATTTCTTTCAAAAATACTGTCAATCCCGACAATGAATTGGAAACATTTCGAAAAATTAGAAGAATAGGACAAAATTTCTTCATAGAATGAATTTAAAATTATCTAAATATAAAAAATACATGTAAGAATTTTTGGTGTAGAATGTAGTTATACAAAAAACGTTAAATACAATAGGGCGCGCACAGTCATGTGACTTTGTTGGCCTTGACAAGCAGATTTGGGGGCCCATGTCAAAATGATAGTAATTATGTACATAGATGTCAAATATGATAATTTTTCATTCTAAATTAAGTGATTTTCCAATTCCATGTGGTTTATTTTCCTCGACAAGTAAATTCCACACTCTGGTGACAAATTAACTACGTGAATTTAGAAAATCCTGAATTTTTTAATGACAAATGCTCCCTTGACTTATGTAACTAAAAACGAAAGTGGCGAGAGGTATTGTGCTGGCCACAAAATATTTTTTTTTTAAAGAAAATATATAAGAAACGCAAAGATACGGTAAGGAAATAACTCTAGTGTTACAAGTTTCTAAAAAGATACAAGAGACGATTACCTGGGTTTGAACATGTCATGAGGAAAGATGTAGAATATTTTAGAAGAAGAATGACTAGCTCAGTAATAGAAGGTTCATGAAACAGAGGAAGACCAAAAATAAGATGGAAGGACTGCATTGCGGAAGACTTGAGAGAATAGGAACTAAATGACACGCAAAACAGAAATGAGTGGAAGAAGAAAAAAAAATAGCGAATACTAACGAATGGGAAAAGCTAAAGAAGAAGAAGATGTCAGTGTCAAGTGCAGTTTGCATCGTTTGTTTATGAAATAATTTTACTGGAAATTTAGAATCTTTTGCAAGAAAATTTATGTATGGAATTTATACATAATACACAGAATTGACGGAAGGTATTGTGCTGGCCACATCAGAAATAAATAGAGCAGTTTGTCAACTTCTGTAAGAAAGCTATAGATTTCTAAACCACTGGGGCAAAAGTAACAAAGTAAGAAATAAAAGAGGTTCCAACCGAAAGTATTTGAAGAAGAATCTACTTACTCCAATCTTAAAATTGTTAAGCTTTTGTATACTCTTTAGTCAGTGTAATTCAGAAAGGTTTCCAGCTGTTCTTCTGAAAAATAAATCTGATTTAACAGAACATTTAGTTCGAATTACAAATGTTTGCAAGAATTTAAAACATGGCTCTTGGCAAGTAGCATATTTTATTGCTCTTCTGTTTTCCCTGCTCTACGCAATCTTTGTAATTAAAACAGTGTATACGGTCGTTGTTACAATTTGTTAATAGCTGACTTACACCATTACATAGTCTGTTTGTTCGCCGCTCTACAGAGATGTAAATTTTTAACAAGGAAGGTTTATTGCACAAAGTTATTATCATGTAAATATATTATGATATTTGAAAGAGGATTTAATATAATCTACAAAATTATATATAAGTTGCTTTAATTAATTTTTTACAGTATTTTTTCTCAAAACCACTATTAGATCTAATGTAGACAGCACTTTGAATTCCACTACATACTTATTAATATATTTAATTTAGACAATTTCCTGCATTTTTACCTTCCGTCACCTTTAGGTAAGGAAGGTATCGTCTTTGGTGAAAAAATTCAATGATGAGTTTTTAGTGAATAAACACGTTTTATGGTCCATATAATACGATTTTACCATTTTTACGATGATGTTTGTATGTATGTATGTGTGTCTGTGTGTGTGTGTACAAAATTCTGGTTATAATTGGTCAACCGGAAGTACCCTCATTTGAAGATTTTAACAGTTTTTCTTGAGAAAAACGCAGTTAAATATCATTTATTGACATTTAACGTTATTATAACTTCAAGAATATATTATTCTCTATGCGATTTGATTACATTTTATACTTCATATTCAAAAGATATAGAGTTAAAGAATTATAAAGATATTAAATCCCATAAATCAGCCAGCTATGCTAACCATGGAAACTGCTAATATATTCAGATAATTCAAATTGACAGATGTCAGTATCAATGAAATGTAAATGACTGTGGCAGAGATGAGGATGTTGATATAGATGTTTGGGAACATACGGAAAGATACGAATAGCCATGAAAGAATAAGGAAAATAACTAAGAAATGAATGAGAAGGCCACGCAAAACAGAAATGATTGGAAGAAGAAAATAAAAAATAGCGACCCCTAACGAATGGGAAAAGCTAAAGAAGAAGATAGTGTCAATTGCAATTTGCTTAGTTTGTTTATGAAATAATTTTACTGGAAATTTAGAATGTTTTGTAAGAAAATTTATATATGGAATTTATACATAATACATAGGATTGACGGAAGGTATTGTGCTGGCCACATCGGATTTTTTTAAATTTTCTTTGTAAATATAGAAACCTTGTACAGTTATAAACAGAGTGTTGGCGCTTACTCTATTGCGCTGGAGTTTGACCTTAAAGACGACGTTTAGGATTATTAAATGAGATGAATAAAGAGTTACGGTGTTTAGTAGTTAATATTTTAAGGGAAGAAATGCGCATCCCTGCTAAATTAAATTTAGATGGCAAACACGAGCACACAGAGAATTTCTAAAATTCTTTGATGGGGCTAAGCATGTTTGTTTTAAACTTCTAAATTTAAAAGATGTATGAGATATTTTTTCGCGGTTTACGTTAAAGTAATATTATCTTTGAATGTTGCTTGTCTTTATAGAAGATTACCAGATATATTTTTCCTATACAATCTTTTTAATTTGTGTTATTCGAGTAAATATAATAGATCTTTGAGTTTGTTTACGTTCTCAAAATGAGGTTATTTGACCATTTCCCTGCAGGTCGTCTTTCAAACGGAAGGAGTGTGTTAATATGTTTACTGCATCAATCATTTACATATTCACTTTCAAAATGATTATGCATGCAGACATTCTAAAAAGATGTTATGGCTTTTAGCAGGAATCTTGGAATCTATGACTTTAAATGGCAAAATAATATGAAATCCAATCCACGCTTTCGACTGAATTTTCGTCTCTGGATTGTAGTGCTGTATCTAAGTTTTATCCATGGTTATAAAACGTCTTTTAAATCGACCAGATATTTCTTAATCAACTCCAAATTTGCGGCTGAAGTTCGTGCCCGAATGCGCTTTTGCTCCGAACTAAGCAAATGCGGCATCCACGTGGCGCACATTTTTCTCATTCCCAGCTCATTATGTAATGTAAAATTATGAACTACATGTTCATAAGAGATTCCTATGGCTTCCTTAATTTCACGCACTTTCATTCGGCGATCATCCAGAACCATATGATGGATTTACAATTTCCGCTGTGGTAGCCGATTTTGGGCGACCTGAACATGGCTAGTCACAGGTGCGTGTTCGACCACGTTTAAATTCAGCATCCAACCTGGTCTTGATTTCCATTGCCGTCTTTCTTTCCAAATTAATATATATTAGTACAAATTCCATACATAAATTTTCTTGCAAAAGATTCCAAATTTCCAGTAAAATTATTTCATAAACAAATTATGCAAATGGCACTTGACACTGAAATCTTCTTCTTCTTCTTTACCTTTCCTCATTCGTTAGGGGTCGCTATTTTTTATTTTATTCTTCCATTCATTTCTGTTTTGCGGGTCGTCCTCACTTGGTTGCTTTTCTCTGAAGTCTTCTGCAATACAGTCCTCCTATTACTGAACTATTCCTTCTTCTACCAATATATTCTTCATCTCTCCTCATGACATGTTCAAACCAATATAATAGTCTCTCTTGTATTTTTCTAGAAACTTTTAATACTGGAGTTATTTCCCTTATTCTTTCATTTCTTAGCGTATCTTTCCGTGTCTTCCCCAACATCTTTCTCAGCATCCTCATCTCAGCTACATTCATTTGCATTGACACTGACATCTGTCAGTTAGAATTTTCTTAATATAGTAGCTGTTTCCATGGTTATACCATAGCTGGCTGATTTATAAAATTTAATTTCTTTATAATTCTTTACCTCTATATCCATTGAATATGAAATATAAAATGCAATCAATTCGTATAGATAACAAAATATTCTTTAATATTTATAATAACATTAAATGTGTAAATAATATTTAACAGTGTTGTTTTAAGAAAAACTGTTAAAATATTCAAATGAGGGTACTTACGATTGACCAATTATAACCAAAATCTAATCAAGTCTGCATACGGATGTAAGGAAGAGGAATACACACACACACACGCACACACACACGTACAGACATTATCGTAAAAATAGTAAACTCGTATTGTAGAGTGCTTATTCAATGAAAACTCACCACCGAATTTTTTGACTAAAGACAATACCTTCCTTACCTAGAGGTGACAGAAAGTAAAAAAAATCTGTATGTACGTAGTATAATAATACATTCTCTGTGGAGCATCATTATGAAAATTAATTTTCTAGTATTATTAACGATTTTACTTATATTTTTTGGTATGTAGTCTCAGAAGTTGAATATTTTAAATTATATAAAATACATATTAATACTTATTACAGTAAGATGACTTACTTATTAAATGTTTTACTGCCTCATATATTTGGTTTATATCTTTCTCATATTGAATTTTATTACCTCTTATTAATTTGACGACATTTTTTTTATGACATAAGAAAAATAAAACATTTAGAACAATTTGCAATTATGTGTTCAAGAAGTCACTTCCATGTAATAAATTATTGTAAATATGAAAACAGACATAATTAAAGATATTTTTCCAGAAAACTGCAGCCTTGAACGATGGTCATTTCTTCTAGTTTGTAGCCAAAAATATGTTAACATTTTCTGAAATGTCTGAAGTTTTAAAATAGGTTATAGAAGGATAAAAGCTCTATTTTATTTTTCTCGTTAGCTTTATAACTTGCGGGCTTATAAGCTTTCTGGCAAGTTGGCTGCTGCAGTTTTCTAAAATAAGAAAACTGTACAGTCAGTTCTTATAAGGTGCAATAAATCATAATAAAATATGAGATTTATGTAATAATTATTCATCTCAGACTGGCAAATTCAAATTATGATTTAAATTCATATAAATTACATCCTTATCAATTTCGAAGTCTAATATTGCAAAGATATTTGAAAACAGTATGCTTGAAGAAGTTATGAAAAACATAAATAAATTAATATATCATCACGACATTCTATCCATTGATGGGTGCGATGATGACATTTGTACCGTACCGTATCGAGTGGAGAGTGCACCACAGGGGTCACTTATGTGCCATATATACACATACACCATTGAAAAATATTATATGAATTTATTTGGGTGATGAACTTTTGTATATTGAATTCATCAGTTAGCAAATCAATATTAATATAATGAAATTCAATTCACCGAAAGGCTAATATATAAAATATTATTTATTGACCAACCATAAAATTACAGAAGTATAAAAAGGTACATCAATCACCCCTATCATAAATACACATTAGCAATTGTTTGCATCGGATGTTCCAAAAACAAGTTCACCCTCGATTTTGATTTATCAAACAAGTACACATCATTTCATAGATACTCGTAATAAACAGTATACGTGTACGTGGGAGTATTGATATGATTTTAGCCTCGTTATTAATCAGTAGTTATATAACATAAGGTTCGGAAATAATCAAACTGTGTATGTTAAGACTATACAATGAATTTTTACAATTTTTTACGGAATATCAAAAATATTACTTGTTTATGATATGATTTCATTCCTTCATTCATTAAGTTGAGGGCTTTAAGCGCTAACCGCTTTTGTCACTGCGACCTGTAAGATCTGATGTAACATGGCCCTATCTTAGTTTTCTATTTTGCGCCCTTATGACCTTTTCAAATAAAAGATTGTAGTTTTAAAATATAGGGAATTTTGTGTCAGTTGGTGGTACTAATATGACGTTTGAAATTTCAATTTTCGTTCAACAAAACAACTTTACTATTAGCTAAATTAAAATATTATACATTTTCCGAGAATGCATTGAAGTGGTGTAAGAATTATCTTAATAACAGAGAATTTAGAGTTAGTATAACTAAAAACTATATAAATTTGCATTCACCCTCATTCCAATTAGTACGTGGGGTACCTCAAGGGTACATTCTGGGGCCACTATTCTTCTTACTGTATGTCGCAGATTTACCTGCCGAACTAAAACATAGCGATACTCATATGCTGATGACACACAAATCATTTGGGTTGAAAAGCAGCCTTTGGCTGAACCCCCGCCCTTGACTGATTATTATTTGGGTTATTTATGTATATGAAACAGACATTTATTTGGTCAGTTATAAGAATTTTTATTTAGATAATAATTATTTGTGGACCCCACTGAATGTTTAAATCGTAGAAATGAGCTATAGGGATCGAAGAGAAATTAAATAAACGAAGAAAGGAATTGTGAAAAATTCATGGACCTCGCTGGGATTTGAACCCAGGGCCTTCCTATATCTTGTAGGACGCTCTAACCAACTGGGCTACGATTTCCCATCGAAGTCAATGAATATTTCACAAGTCTTTTTACAAATCGTAACGAGTACACTCTCTAAATGGAGAGATGAATACTCAGGAGAATATATATATATATATATATATATATATATATATATATATATATATATATATATACGAGGGTCATTCAATAAGTAAAGAGACAAATTCTATAATTTTAAAACTATTCAATGAATGTGTACAATCTTTTCAGGGGTGTTAGTTGGCAACCTTGGGATATGCTCTGATCAGTTGTTTCATCATTTTATGTCAACATAACCTCAAAATTTTCAGTTCACCATGGCAAATCCACTAGAAGATTGCACCTTAGAAGAGCAGCGCTCAGTCATTAGATTTTTAGTCGCAGAAGGTGTAAAACCAAGTGAATTTTTTTCTAGAATGTTAATACAGTACGGTTAAAGTTGTATGAACCGTGCGAATTTTTACAAGTGGGTTGATCGGTTTAAAAGTGGCCGAACAAGTGTCGCAAAAAATTCAAGGTTCAACGTTCCGCCGGTAAAGTGATGCTGACCATCTTTTGGGACTCACAGGGTCCAGTCTATTGCGATTTCCGTGAAGATCAGCGAACTATCAATAGCCAATACTACTCTGAGATGCTAGAACACAAAGTTAGATCAGCTATCAGGAGCAAACGCCGTGGACTCTTATCAAAAGGAGTCATTCTTCAGCACGATAACGCCCGCCCTCATACAGCCCAGCTGACCCGTGATAAGCTTCAAGAATTGGATTGGGAGATTTTACCTCATCCTGCCTACAGTCCCAACCTCGCCCCATCTGATTTTTACCTGTTTGGACCACTCAAAGACGCCCTACGTGGAAAAAGATTTGCTAACAATGAGGAAGTTAAGGAAGCGGTGCAAAAGTGGCTTCGGGGTAAATCGAAAGAATTCTTCGCCAAGGGAATTAGGAAGTTGCAAGAAAGATGGGACAAATGCGTAACTGTGGGGGGTGATTATGTTGAAAAATAGCCTTAATTTTGAAAGATTGAAATAAACCGTTTTTGAGCTATAGCCATTTGTCTCTTTACTTATTGAATGACCCTCGTGTGTATATATATATATATATATATATATATATATATATATATATATATATATATATATATATATATATATATTCAGGGCCCCTATATCTAGTAGTACGCTCTAACCAACTGAGCTACGAGTTTCCATCGAAGAATTTCTGTTAAATAAAACCTATAATTTCTTAAATAAAATCCTACGTTAGGTTATTAACACACCAGACAAGTAGTAGTTCGTAGTTTATTATAGTTTCTCTTTATCTAATATCCCATATCTGAAAATATATTTTAAAGTGGCCCGTTCTTTTGCCGGTCAATGTATAAAAAAACTTGTAAAGTATAGTAAGTTTGATAGAAAATTGCCAAACAAAACATTTTCTAACAAAATTACCGGAGACTACCAATCACTGTCATTGTCAACGAAGAGGCCAAGATTCAATTATCCATGACCGATCGAATGAACGAACAGCGAATCGGTAAGACTTGTTTTGCTCCTTCGCAAACCGTAGCCTCCCTGAACCAAGAGTTTTTATTTTATTATTTTTCACTTTGTTTACTTCATGAATAAATAAATTTGGCTCGCTGTTGACAGTGCTTTTCTATAGTTAATGTGTTGCATACAGCGTCGTGTTTTTATGCAAAGTTATTGATTGTCACTTCAGAACAATTTTATTAAAAAAGTTTTTACTATAATTACAAATTTCATACACACTCGCTCTAAATTAAAATTTATTTTCTATAAATAATACACTAGCGTTTGAAAAAGGAACTTGCAAATATAAAAGCAGAGAAATGGGTAATATGACGTAAACAAGTGTGATATGAGTTCAAATACTTTTCTAAAAATCTGATGATTTCTAGAAAATATAATAAAACATATAAATGTAGCAGATTGATAATTTAAGGATCTTTATTATTGTATTAACATAAATTTCCAAAAAAAAAATATTTGGAAGAATTTTTAACTACCACTTCCGGTTGTCCAATTGTTACCAAAACCTTTCAACTCTTCCCATTAATGTTAGATTGAGGAATTCGTAGTTAAACAGGTCTTTAGTTGTATAGAATTTGAGATATCGTACCTACAACATCCTAACACACACACGGATATGCGATTTTTGGCGTGAATCCAAAACCTCTCTTAGCTAGAGGTAAAAATAGTGGAGGACCCCGTATTCAAACTGAAATTCAAGATAATCTGTAGGATTTTTGTTAAGACTGTTGGATATCAGTCTTCATCGTAAAAATGCGAATGAACTGTATTACGAAACAGATAAAACTTTTTAAGTGGAAATTTGAATTTTTTAAATCCTCTATAAGCTCAAAATATCTTGAATTTTCATTAGAATGCAAGTTAGTAAGTAAGACATCGTAGATGATCATCTGATCACCGCCAGCACAACGAGTCATTGTCTCTGGTCCAGGAGTCCACTCACTGTGGACCGGACAGAGACCACAGGTTACACCACACTGAAGAGCACCAATAAGTGAGAAACGCGTCTGTGGTTACTTGTTGTGCTGGCCCACTTCTGACGATGGCTTCATGGAAGCTGACTCAGAAGTTATAAAACTTGTAAAACTAGACGTAACGTTGTAATTTTTATTATAAGATAGAAATTGCGAAAGACTTGAGAGGAAAGGAACTGAATGAGAAATAAAAAATAGCGACCCCTAACGAATGGGAAAAGCTAAAGGAGAAGAAGAAGGAGAAGAAGATATCAGTTCCAAGTGCAATTTGCATAGTTTGTTTATAAAATAATTTTTTACGAGAAAATTTATGTATGGAATTTATACATAATACACAGGATTGACGGAATGTATTGTGATTTTTTATTTGTCATTGCTACTAAAATTTTCGCTTTTAAATTTTTTAAAACTTCTAATTCGTTAACAAATAAATTGGACCTGTCTTTATATGACATTTTTTTTTCTGAAATGAGACTCACTTTCCGTTGCGAAAGTTTGCAACAAGGCTAATAAATCATTCTGTATACGAATAGGAAATACGAGTAACATTTCCATTTGACAACAGTTTTTATTTCCTTATTTATAGTACAAACAAAATGCAAATACATAATATGTTCAGAATTTAAACGTGTATCAAATGAGCTGAAATTTATTACGAGTAAATTCCTGACACGAGATAAACGTAAATAAAAATTCTCTTCTTCAAGCTGTTTCTAGAGTGTCATGCGAAATGAAGCAAACAGCTGCTCAAATAAAAATTAATTGTGAATTGCAAACAAAATAGCATTATGTATTAATTTTTTTTATTATTACATTGTACATTTTGTTATCACTCTGAAGGTAAAGAAAGTGGTTGTAATATCCGCATAAAATCAAGATTTTAAATACCATTGCGTGCATGTGATTTATAATCACTTCCGTAACAATAAAAATGAATGTTGCAAGAAGTATGAAATAAAAAGATAAAATCTAAGATGATAAATTAGCACATTAACATACACTCATATTTGCCAATTTTCCTAATTAATTACTAGAAAATAATTAATGAATAAACTATGAAATTTAAAACATGGTTATATTTTCATTACAAGCAGAGGGTAATTTATCCTTTATAATTAAATTAGCTACCCTGGCGTATATATTGGTAAGCGATAAGCTGTGAGCGGTAAGCGAATAGCGGCGAGCGTTAAAAAAGATATTTTCAACAATAGATTTTACAAGATAGTGTGTACATTACAATAAAACGCTTATGTTAATGTACGTATTTTCATGTAAAAGTTATTATTGAAAAAAAAAAACACCGTCACGATAGTGCATCATAGGGCGTATGTTCGCCAACGCTCAATAGATGATGCGTTCGTAACGTCATCCGTCATATATTTGTTCAGAGTTCAAAATTCAGTTACGTAAATCTAAATGTTTACAGGTAAACAGAAAACTGTTGCGATATATTACATTATAGCTCAGCCTTCAATCGGACCGTTTAGAACACAGAGTAATGTTCACACATTTAAAGAAAAATGGAAAATATTTAATATTTATATGTTATGTTTTATGTTTTATAATATATTTTAGTGTAACACCTTTTAAATTTATTTTTTCCATTGTCGATTTTATACATCTCAACGATAAAAATCGTGCAAAAGAAAATAATTATTTTTAAAAAGTGAATATCGTTAACACTAATAAATTCAGTATTGTCGGAAAGAGGACAAAAAATGCAATCCAAATTTATAAAAAAATAGTGTAGGTTGTATTTAAATTCACAAAGTTGCTGTCACTTCCGATTATACCGGAAGCTCTACAATTACAGTTTATACACATTTCAATCACAAATATTGCGCTGATTAAATCATGTCCTATAAGCAATATATGTATCTGTAATAATAAGCGAGAAAACAGGGTGTAACCACTTTTTCAAACACACTGTTATTTCCAACTTATAATCTATGTAAATAATAAATTTCATGACTGAGTGTGTAAGAAAAAGTATCAAGTTTAAATGAAAATTTCATTAATTTTATTTAACCAAATTGGACTAAATTTTCAGCAGAACCTACGTTACAATTTCGCATTGGTTTTATATCAGTATGTGGGAAATCATCACAGAGACAATCCCAATCCGAAACGAAGGTTTTCGAAAATTGGCAATAACGCGTGAACCGAATGGCTGTTGATAGCAAATAAAAGAGTCGCCTGATCTCGCCAATATCAACGTTTCACATTGGAATATTGTTGTTATTGGTGATATTGACATTGCTATATATCGCATTATACGTGTTTTCCTAGTTACTTAAATAGAATATTTATCCTGAAATTTTTATTATTCAAATACTGGATGCTGTTCAAATATAATAATACAAATAATGAAATTGAATAATTATTAATTTATTAATAGATTGATAATTTAAAGATCTTTATTATTGTATTAAGACTAGTTTTCAAAAGAAAAATCTGATGTGCCCAGCACAATACCTTCCGTCAATCCTGTGTATTATGTACAAATTCCATACACATTTTTTTGCAAAGGTTCTAAATTTCCAGTAATATTATTTCATGCAAATGACACTTGACACAGACATCTTCTCCTTCTTTAGCTTTTTTCCATTCGTTAGGGATCGCTAACTGAATTACACACCCCTGATAAAAAATAAACCACATGAAATAAGAAAATCATGAAATTTTTTTTCCTTGTAAAAGATCTTATATTTCCAGTTAAATTATTTCATAAACTAACTATGCGAATTGAACTTGACACTAACATCTTCTTTAGTTTTTCCTATTCGTTAGAGGATCGCTATTTTTTATTTTCTTCTTCCACTAAGTTTTGTTTTGTGTATCGTCCTCATTCAGTTCCTTTTCTCTCCTTTGATCTTATATTTGGTCTTCCTATGTTTCTTCCACCTTCTGTTATAAGCTATTCATTCTTCCAATATACTCACCTCTCCTCATGACATGTTCAAACCAATATAATCGACTCTCTTATATCTTTCTAGAAACGCCCAACACTAGAGTTATTTCACTTATTAATTCTGGTTGTCAAATTGTTACTAAAACATATTCAACTCTTCCCATCATTGTTAGATTGAGGAATCCGTAGTTAAACAGGTCTTTAGTGGTATAGAATTTGAGAAACCTACAACATCCTAACACACACACACACACAGACATCATCGTAAAAATATTAATATCGAATTGTATGGACCTTAAAACGTGCTTAACCATTAAAATCTGGATATGCGATTTTTAGCATGAATCCAGTACCTGTCTTAGCGAGACAAACTGTTGAAATTTTTACCAAAACTTATAGTGCATACGTTAAACTAATCTTTAATGTTCTGGAAAAATGGATATAAAAAATCACCCTAGTGCCCGTGACAGTAAGTTTTTCATTTGTGAAAAGTAAGTCACTAGGTTTTATATTATAAGGGTAGTATAGACAACAGTCAATAATAAAGGCTATCTTCCTTCCACTAAAATAGCTATCCTGCTATGCAATAAATTGTTTGCAGAGAAAATGAAAAATATAGAAGAAAGTCCGTTGCTATTGATTAAATTTAATACTTTACGAGTTCTTTGTTTTATGAAGAATGGATTTAATGAACTTTGGGATTAAATATCTAAAAGCTAAGTATGAAAGTTTCATAATTAAATATTGTACTATTTTTCAAATTTTTATTTTGACGTGTCATTCTACATTTAATAAGAAAGAAATTCATTAATTATAAACGAAGTATCTTAATCATTAATTTGGTGATGAATAGTGCAAGGTTGGGTAAAGCAAACGAGTTTGTATACTTTAGTAATGTAACGTCGCACGAGAAAAGTATTTACTCAGAATTAAAAGATTAATGGGGATTTAGAAATACGGGTACTTACTTTAAAATTTAAGTATAAAAAAGGATTTTACATAATTAATTAAAATTGGAAAAGTATTTTATCGTGTTTGACGATTCCCGGAAATTGTTTAGTAAGCGAAATATCACGGGTCAAATCTAGTAGTCAATTAAATATAATACAAGGAATGAAAGGAAAATATCTGATCTAATTATTCATAATACACGTAACCGTAACATTATCATACGCAAGTTTGTAAACATAAAATTGAAATACTAGTACATAATACGAGGTCTGAATAACGAGACTACTTATGAAAAAGAGTTTTATTTTAAAAATTATTTTATTATCGAATGCTCCCCTTCAAAGTACTCCCCTCCCCTCGCCACACACCGTTCCATTCGTTTTTTTCATTGGTCAAAGCAATGTTGGAAGTCTTCTTTTGTAAGAGCGTTTAGGAGGTCCGCCGATTTTCGCTTCACCTATTCCATCGATTCGAACCGGGTTCCTTTTAAGGCAGACCTGATCTTCGGAAACAGAAAAAAGTCACAGGGTGATAAATCAGGCGAGTACGGCGCGTGTTCGAGCACTGGAGTGCCTCTAGCGGTTAAATAACGCTTCACAGACAGCGCGTTATGAACAGGTGCGTTGTCCTGGTGCAAAATCCACGACTTGTTTTTCCACAACTCCGGCCGTTTCTTACAAACTCGTTCTCGCAGCCAAAACTTTCAAATAGTAAGTTTGGTTTACAGTTTTACCCTCGGGCACCCGTTCAGTCATCACGATGCCGTTGATGTCGAAAAAAAAAACGATTAGCATGGCTTTAAATCTTCGGTGCTCTCTCGGCCTTCACAAAACCGTTTATACCGTTGGAAAACAAGCGCACGAGATAGAGAATTCTCACCATAGGCCTCTTTCAACAACTTATAGCACTCAGTCGGAGTTTTTTTTAAATTTAACGAGAAATTTCACATTGATCCGTTGCTCGTGTTTTTCGTCACACATTGTTATCGGCACGAGAAAAAATCACGTTCGTTTTTAACCTCTATAGAAAAAATACTACTACAGCGACAAAAACGTGTTTTCGTACCGGAATAGTAGACACTTCCAGCTATCTAATGCTGCATTCGTTTCCCCCCCTTCCCCTCTAGGACGCCTTCTGCGCGCGCAGTCTTGTTATTTAATCGCCCGATCTCGTATAGGTTTTCAATGATCGTGTTCTCAATGCTCTTATATCTGGCGCGCGTTGACTTAATTTCAATTCCAAATAAATTTCTGTAATATAATAGTTTTGTATCAATCTCGACAAAAGTGAAAGTATTCCTAATGTTTCTTTTAAAAAGGCATCACTCATTTGTTAGTTATTTAAGAGAATTTCTGTTATGAATTCATATTTTGACAGAAGATACATCATAACTGACTGATGGTGTAAGGAAAATGTCAGACAAGTTTGCTACTAATAATATTTATGTTATTGAACGCTAAGAAAAGTCAGAAGTAGAATAATTAAATTTTAATAAAGCCATGATTAAAAACTATTCTTTTCTGTTTAAATAATTTAAAAATCTTATGTGGCCAGCACATTACTTCCCAGCCAATTTAATTTTTATTTTACAATCTAGGGTGCCACATTTTACTAATATTTTTGTTTTTTTTTTAATTCATTCATCTCACCTCCACCACTCTCAATTTTTAAATTTTAAATGGCAATATACCCATTGTCATACCAAACAACAACGCTCATATACAAAAAATCTTCTGGCTTATCGATTGACTGATTTTTACCGCGATCCCTAAACCTCACTTACCTAAGGTAGTGGAAAGTTAACAGCCTTTCATAATCAATCAGTCTGAAAATGAAACGTCACTTCACAAAAGGGTTGATAAAAACGTTTTTTGATTATAAGTCAGACACATTTTAGATAACAATAGTATATTGTGTTATTAAGAGTAAAAGTGATACTTTGTGTGTGGCGAGACATACAATGACACTTTTACTCTGAATGGCATATTATATTTTTTCTTCAAAAGTAGGCACTTAAAAAATAATTTACTACTTGACGTTACAATAATTTAAACCATTTTTAATGTTTGTTTTTAGGGGCTAAAAATGTCATTACGTTAAGTACCTACATAAATAAACTGATCGCCATTAAAACATTCATATACTTAAGGATCGGAAAATTACTTTCTCGTTCCTTATAGACAATCTTCCAGATAGCTCAGTAAAGAAGAGTTTTTCGGTTTAAAAAGTGATCAGAAACAGCTCATTTTCTGGACGATCGCTAAATAATAAATATAAATAAAATAATGCATAGCTATAGACCTGACAGTGTTTATTGGGCCTACCCAGCAGAATATTGTAACGTGCGAGCAGATGACGCCACAGTGCTAGTAAGCGCGCGACCGGTGCCACTGGGTGAACGTTTGTCTTGACTGTTACTGGATATATACTGGAATGTTATTAGAGTTAGTGGCGCACGTTACAATATTATTTCAATTTGTAGGTTATCAATTTAAATTTGATAGCTGTTGACGGTTTTAGTAATTTATTCATAGGTTATCTAGTGTGTTTAGAGTGATATTACAGTTCTTTTCTATTGCACAAGTTATTTATATATTTATTTTTACCTTGTTAATCAAGTAAACAAAGATGCCAATTTTATAACATTTGAAGAATTTCTCCACCTTTTATAACCATTATTTAAGTATTTTGTTTGATAAAATTCGATTAATTTTTATTGTGAATTACAAAAATTTTAGCAATTAAATTAGTGAACACATTTTTCATTTTGTCTTTTGTGTGATCTTATTATTTCATAAAGGAATATGAAGTTAAAAATACCTTCGCTTCAGTATGAAATATGTTCCAATAATCGTATGTGGAGACATAAACGACACTTGACACAAATTACCGACGCAGGAGAAGTGAGAAATTCAATGTCGAGAAGCTTTTGTTTTCTCCTTCGGCGCCAACCTTGTTTTTATAGATGTACGCGCCTGACTTCATTTGTCATGTTGTACGAGTACATAATCGGAAGCGAAATAGAAGAAAATATACCCACACAAGTTATTGGTCAAGGAAATTACGCAGAATTTCAAATACGTGGCTTACTTGATTGGGAAGGATTATAGTAAGATCGGGTGTACCCGATGCAAATATTTGCAACAAACAATATTATGGGCTGTTAGTAAATTATAAGTTTTATGTATATTCAAATTCTGGTACTACTCTACACTGTTTTTTAGTCTCCGCTGCTTTGTTGGACACATTGACACTTGGGAGAACTTTGGTTGATTATTCCATACAAAACTGTTAATAATAAATAAATCATTTAGGGCCGTTTTGTTAACAATTCTGTTGTTAATTATTTTAGATATTATTGTATTGTACAAATTTTATAACAAACTGGAGGAATGTTCAATTTTCTAACAGATAAATATATTAGTGTAACGTTACAGAATGCGTTCGCTGGCTTTGGCGACGGGTTATATACCTGGCGGCTTTAGTTCTAGAACCTCCTGGAGAACTTCTAGAGGTAAACAACACAATAAATTACGACACGTCGCGACCTGGCCTAACGAGTCCGCTAGCCGCGGACACAGAGGCGCCAGCTATGGCGCGGCGGCGGCGAGGGCTACGGAGCGGCGACGTTACATTATTTTTAATTTTAGGATGGCACACTACATAAATTAGGAAGTCCACTCTACGTTAAACAATATTTTGTTTGTGATTATTGTAATCAAAAACGAAAGTGGCGAGAGGTATTGTGTTGGCCTAGCCACAACAGATTTTTTACTCAAAATATTTGTACTTCAGCTTGCATGAGAGTAGGTATCCCTTTTATCGCGCGGGTTACATTTTACATCAGTAAACAAAGCTTGTTTCCCGAAATGAAACAGGACTTGAGGCCTTGGCTCCTTTACGGTTGTCGTGCCATTCAAGAAGAAGAATGTTTGTATGAACAATATGGCTCTTTATCTTCATATGTTAAGTGTAAGCTTGATGGCTCGTGCACATTAGCACTATTGTGACAGGTTGATGAATGTTCTATGTAATTACCACAAAACTAATAAAAACTAGCAATAAGAAAAAGATTAGAAAAATCTATAAGAGCTAAATGGGGCGTATGTTGAGCCTTCTTAGCGGTTTACATCTTATAACAGTCTCATCCTAAATATTGAACGGGGATGAAACTATGAAGCGCCAGCTTTGACTTCATCAATCTTACCGGTAAAATGTCTTATTGCATTACTATATATATATATATATATATATATATATATATATATATATATATATATATATATATATATATATATATATATATATATATATATATATGCAATTTTTGTGCTGAGTATTCATCTCTCCATTTAGTAGAGTGTATTCGTTACGATTTGTAAAAAGACTTGTGAAATATTTATTGACGTCGTTGTATGAACAATGTTCCTCTACATTGTTTTGGCATTTATAATATTCTTTGCCAGTGTGTGGTAAAGTATACATTGGTCAAACGGGTAGACCTGTAGCAACAAGGTTAAAAGAACACGAACAACATATAAGATTAAATCAATCGGATTAATATGCTGTTGCTGAACATGCTATTCAAAAAAATACATGCAATTGATTTCCAAAACTCGAAGATTTTAGCAAGATTAAATAACTGGATGAGGATACTAATTAGAGAAGCCATCGGAATCAAGTAGTCTTCTAATAACGTTAATTTAAATACAGGTTTTGAGCTCAATAAGTCGTGGTTATTTTGTATGTTGTCTTGACTACGTGTATTTCGCTTGTTATTTACCTGATGAAAAAAGATACTAAACAGCTTTTGCCTTTTCAACAGAATTTTCAAAATTTTCTTGTCATGACGATCTATAATCTTGTACTATTTCAATGAATCATTTCCTTTTGAAGTTCAATGTATGACAAACAAGTACCGACCCTTCCAAAAAATTTATTTCTATTTTGCCTGAATCACGACCTGGCGAGCATCTGCCAACACTCCAGGGACGGCTCGTGATAAATCTGTTTTGTTGGGCTGTGTCCTATATCGGTATTCGTGGGCAACGGTCCGGACAACTGACCAATGACAATCTTATTTATGACCAGTATTTTTAACTGACGAAATAAACAATAAACAATACACAGTTAGGTTTAACCGACGTCCAAGGCCGGGATGAAATAAAGGGATAATCTTGTAAAGAATTGCTTCATTATTAAGGTTCCTTTTGAGTTATATGATATACTCGTTATATAAACGAGATTATATAAAAATCATGGAATATTATCAGTTACAATCGGTTACAATTCTCTAAAAAAGTTTTCGCTGAAATAGTTTTAGGGTAAAAGCTTTTACAGGTTAATCTTTCGGTCGTATTGAGTAAGAATGTCAACATAATTATTTACATCTTAATTCATCTAAATGTTATCTATGAATTTCACTATAAATCGCAATTTAATCAGTTTTAATTATAATATTAATAATGTTCCTCTGGAGGTAAAGTCCATACGAGATTTAGGTGAAGTCTTCGATCCTAAACTTTTGATGACACCTCATATTGACGCCATCAGGAAAGACTCATACCTTACAATGGGTTTCATATTTCGACACTGTAAAGTTTTTAAAAATCCAAACACTGTTATTTGTATGGATAATTCTTTAGTACGCTCCAAACTTGAAGACGCGTCCACAGTATGGAATCCAATGTACAAAAAATATTAATATTATTGAAAATGTACAAATGAAATTTGTAAATTTACTTTGTTATATGCAAACTAGAAAAATTCAATATGAGCAGTTTAGAGAGTAGGCGAACTTATTTTTTTCATTCTACTAATATTATTTCACTGTTTAATTTTCATATACCAACAAAAGTAACAAGGTTTTATAATTTATTTAAGTTTCCTAAAAGTAACACAAATAATTATAAGTACTCCTGTATTAACCGTATAATATTCACATACAACACTAATTTTATACACTTAGATCTGCTCAATATGTCTTTCTATACTCTGTTTGCTGTAATATTTTTGTTTATAATATATATATATATATATATATATATATATATATATATATATATATATATATATATATATATATATTTCAGCTTGGGGCCTCGAAAATAATTAATCCGGCCCTGGGTTGAGATATAAACATATATGAATTAAACAATTATTAGATAATTGTTGTTACAGAGAAAGCAAATTAAGCTTTAATTAAAAATGCATACTGAGATATGATGTAATTTACCGAGTATGTTTGGAATTTGAGATGTTCGTTCTCTCGGGGTTGCTAGGAAATGGTTGAAGCTTAAATTCCGCAAATGTTAGACTTTACTTTTTAATATTAAACATATATGTTATGCTTCTCGCAATAACGTAACGTTGAAGAAATATTTTAAAAGAAAATGTAATTTTGTTTCATATATTATGTTTAACTGAACTGTTTACGTTTTTAATATACGCTATACAAACTATAGTTCATTTTTATAAAAAAATCTGGGTGAACATGATAGGGTACACAAAGAAAATTTAGTTGTCCGTCTCAACTTTTTATATGAAGTGTTCCTTTTTTCTACTATCCACTTTCGATTTACCGTCTGGAAATGAATCCTATCCTGGACTATGTTATTTACCAGAATCTTCATCTAAATACTTTAAAGTCTTTAATAATTCCTTGATATTTTTATTAA
This sequence comes from Harpalus rufipes, assembly GCA_951394225.1. Lineage (NCBI taxonomy): Eukaryota > Metazoa > Arthropoda > Insecta > Coleoptera > Carabidae > Harpalus > Harpalus rufipes. The sequence goes on from OX596281.1 coordinate 1,606,332, forward strand.
TTATTACACATTTTCACTTCACTATCATGTTATTAATATAATAAAATTACATAATCACTACGTGGCTCACGAACACCAATTTGGTGAAAATGATAACCAAAGTATGAAAACATGCTTAATCACATATTGTAATTATGCAGTATTCTGCATGAACATATTAATTTAACGCGGTCGTCTTTTGCTGATAGAATACGGTAAAGTTTGTTCGCCTTAGCGTTAAACACGTCTTGATGTCGACGGTAAGAGGCTTAATGCGAGATAATATCATGCATTATATATATTAGCTTTACTTAGTTAGGTCCTTTATTCCTTAATCATCACCGTGCGTTTATACTCTTGATTGAATTATTATAAATTAATAATTTCCCAGAACCACGCCATAAACACTCACTCTAAAATCAAAGAGGCAAGTTCCTTTCATCTACAGAACAAAAGGAATTGTTATGCCAAAAACAGACCCAGATGTCTATAATTGTTTTGTTGTTATCCTATAATTATTTACGTAGCTACATTTCATATGTATCGAAAATTAAATTGGAATAATTATTGTTTGTGATGCGAAAGCAAAATTAACATTAAGAACATCACAAACATCATAATGTTACGTCATGCATTAAGATATGTTCTGTATCCTGTAATACATATTAATTAAATTTCTCTTCCTTAGTTACGGATTAAAATTAAGGGTTTGTCACAAGAAGTCTTTTCGTGAGCATCAACAGCAAAATTGCTGCGCTCTTTAAATTTATAACTATACAATGTTGAGAAATGTCACTTGTCTACATTTTTAATGGAAACATTTAGTCGGGAACTAATGGCACTTTAGTGACACATTTACTACCTTTACAAATCAATCTGACATAACTGCTTTGTCGGTATATTACATAATCAAAAAATCTGTTGTGGCCAGCACAATACCTCTCGCCACTTCCTTTTTTGGTTACATAAGTATAGGGCGCGAACAGTCATGTTACATTGTTGGCCTTGACAAGCAGATGTGGGGGCCCGCTTCAGAATGATAATTAGTCAGTATGTTTCATTCAGAATTTCAAGATTTTCTAAATACACGTAGTTAATTTGTCACCAGGAGTGTGGAATTTACTTGTCGAGGAAAATAAACCATATGGAATTGGAAAATCACTAAATTTAGAATGAGAAATTATGATACATCTATATACATAATTACTAGCTATCATTCTGACATGAGTCCCCATATCTGCTTGTCAAGGCGCCCTATTGTATTTAACATTTCTTGTATACCTACATTCTACACCAAAAATTGTACTTACATATATCTATTCCTTATATTTAGATTGTTTAATTTTAAATTCATTATATGAAGAAATTTTGTCCTCTTCTAATTTTTCTAAATGTTTCCAATTCATTGTCAGGATTGACTGTATTTTTGAAGGATATATGTAATAGACCTATAATCTTAAATATTTAACTACTAATACATTAAGAAATAATATAATGTATATGTACTTCCCAGAAAAACTCTTTAGTAATATCTATGAATTTCTGACACTGACATTTATCTGTCAGTTACAAACAGTTCAACTGGTCAACTATTTTCCATGGCATCCTTTCGGCTGTAAAATTTATTATAACGTTATTTTATTTATTATATTTCTTTTATCTCTAAATCCATAGAATATATAATAAAATATTTAAATGTATCAGATAGAGAATTTAATTTTCTTTAATATTACCAAGAAAAATTTTCAAAAAATATTATTTAGAAGATTTTTTTTCAAGAATCTTCTACTTCCGGTTGTCCAATTGTTACCAAAACCTTTTCAGATCTTCCCATGAATGTCCGATTGGAAAATACGTAATTAAACAATTTTTAAGTCTTATAGTTTTTGAGTAATCGTCCTTCCAACATCCTACATACATACACACATACATCCACACACACACACACACACACACACACAGACATCATCGTAAAAATGTTAAAATCGGATTGTAGGGACCTTAAAACGTGCTTATTCAATAAAATATGGATATGTGATTTTTAGCATGAATGCAATACCTCTCTTAGCGAGAGGTAAAAAAATAAAAATGTCGCACTATTGTGAAAATAAAATAGGGCATTCATTCACAAAAACGAAAACATAAAATGTTTAGATTAAATTGAAGCAATAGGTCAAGAAGAATAGGAAATAACGCTAAATTAAAATTAAATAGAAAAGACGTCTTTTCTTTATATTAATCCTTATTAATTGAGTAGTAGTGTAAGTACAAAGTGTACATTTTATTAGGACTCCACTGTGGCGACTGTAGAAAAAATCTTGTGTGTGTTTCGAGCACAAATGGACATTGTCGATTTCGTGAGACGAAACTCTCAATCGACAATGTCCTATTTTGCGCTCTTAATACACAAATATCAATTTAGAATCAAAGCAACAATTTCTAAAATTTTCTTCTTTATTTTTACAAGTTTTAATCGGTTATAACATAAATAGATGGTTTATTTATCCTTTGCCAACCGTAACGCATTACTTTGGCATCTGTCAAAGACTATTTTACTGTCACTTTTATTTCAAGGTCGTTTTTATGGTTCGGCCACACACACACAATCATCGTAAAAATATTAAAATCGTATTTGTATTGTGCGATGTTTAGCATGAGGTAAAAATCGTAGTTAAAAAATTTAGGGATTTCGTCTCATTTGGTGATACTAACTTGAATTTGGAAAATTCAAACTAACCTTATTTTTGTAACACTATCTATCTACGTTATTATCTATTTCTACTCTTCTTCTTATTCCTACGGTTTTAATTCAATATCATATAAAATAAAATTTAAATTAAATGTAGAAGGCCGTAGTTATGAGTCACTTTATTTTACACGAATTGGACGTTTCTGACAACATTTGTCCATCATCAACAATGGATAATACATTTTTACAATCATAAAGTTCTGTTAAAAGTTACATTCTGTTAGCCTACATATTACAAAAGCAGAAAAACATGGTCAAATTAACAACATGTTAACTATAGGGCGACAGGTTGAGCTCATCCACTATCATACAATGAATGGTTTTGAAAATAAAAATTTGAATATTTGCACATGCTCGTTTTTTTGTGAAACGCGCTATTAATATTTTCCATTGTTTTCATGAAGCCAAAAGTTTATACATGCAATTGCAAATTTAAACGAACGTAAAATTATTTATTTATTTAATTTTCCCAGAAATACACAATATTTTTTTTCTATGCATTATTATCAAAATTACAAAAAAACCGTACTTGCCATGTGAAATATTTACTAACATTTTAATATTATTCTGCTGCTATTTTCCCCAACGAACTCCGAATAACTAATAATCAATTCAATTGCTATTTCCTGGTATGGAAGCAAAAATTGAATTTTGCTTGTAATTGGAACAAATACCGTAGTCTATTGTCTATTTCCAACTAGAATCTACATCCATATATGACCCATATTTCAGTCTAATTTTTCATATAGCTACGGGCTGTATTTTCTGTTTAATAAAAATAAATATCTGCTTGTATATCGTAACTGATCACCCAATTTCCCTATGTGTCATAAAAATTTATGTATGGAATTTGTACATAATACACTGGATTGACGGAAGATATTGTGCTGACCACATCAGATTTTTTCGTGTAAAGATTAACTCTACAAATGTAAAACAATCTTTTCAAATTGTCAGTTCATTTTACAATGAAACTGAAAGTGAATATTACGTAATTATACACCTAAGTTCGTTCCAAGTTCAAACAGAATAATTTAACATGTGAAGTAATTCATAGAGTAGTAAATCAGCATTTGATTTATGCAAATTTGTAAGAAGGTTTTCTCGAGTTACAAACATTTATGATAAATGTAGGGAAGTTATGTAAAGCGGAGTGTACGATTCAAGTTTTGAATTAATCAAAGTAATTTCTCCCTTTGGGCACGTAGGCAGTGATTGGTTCGTGTTTGGATATCAGTCAGTAATCTAATAGATAGTTTGTTATGTGAACTTTATACTGAATCTCATGTGGTGACAAAATGTATTAAAGTACTGTATTTTATTTTCTATTTCATTATAACGTCAAGCAACACTGACATCCTTTCTATATTCAAAACTGCTTATACAGGATGTAATTTTTAAAACGATTCAAATGGCTATAATATAGAAAAACAGTTTTTTAGCTGCCAAAAGTTTCTATATTAATTTATTTATAAAGGAAAAATATCTTAATTAGGTTAACAACATTAAATTATGTTAAAAAAATAAAAAACCGGATGTAATCAGTACAATACCTCTCGTTTAATTTAATTTTTATTCATTTCAATACCTATATTCCTATATATTTACTTATGCTGGTAACTGTATTTAGTTCTTTTCCATATAACTATTGTTCCATTTACTATTATCTTTTCCAAAACGTTATTATCATTAATTTGAAATGATTAGTTTGTTGACCGTGACATATTATATGTCAGTTACATACATTTGAGATCTGAACTGTGTAACCATAGAATAGTGTTTAAAGTGTAGGCTCCGGAAATAAAATTACAGATAGTTTTATAAATTTATCCATAAAATATATAGAAAAAGTATTAATGCAAACCTGTAGAAAATTTAATAATCTTTAAATTTTATATAACATAAATTTCGAAAAAATAACACTTAATGGGATTTTTCGAAGAAGAGCTAAAAAACTATTTTGAGCTTCCAGTAAAGTGCCATTTCCGGTTATTTGATTTACATCAAAATCTAATGGTTTCTTTCCATATTATAATAAGGTAGAAATACAGGGTTTCAAAATTTTCTGAACGACTGTATTTGAGTTAGAGCGTAAAGAGAGGATCCACACACACTCACACACGCACAAACACACACACACACACACACACACATACACACACACACACACACACACACACACAGATATCATCGTGGAAAAATTGGATTTTAGGGACCTTAAACCGCGATCATTTACCAAAATCTCGATATGCGATTTTTAATACGATCCCTATACCTCCCTTACCAAGGGTAGCGGGAGGTAAAACATTTCACCACCATTATTTATTTATTTTGATTTATTCAATTTATCCTAAGTACTTATACATACACATGAGTATAAAGTATTACAACACGTGCGGCAATTTTATTGTGAATTTATATATTGATTGCAGCAAATTGAGGCAATTTTTTATATTCAGGAAAAACGATTTACAGTTCTTTTATTATTATGTAAAAAGGTCACAGTTTACTGAAATATTTATGTGAAGTTATAAAAAAATAATGTGAAAACAATTCAATGGATTATAAAAGCGATTAAACGATAAACTGACCGTGTTTTAGTTTTTATATTTAATTTCTCATTATGGCTTGTAATTCCAATAAAATATTTAAATGATTTTATAATTCATGTTGTACATTTTGTATTTGAAAAACTTACACCATAATATAGGTACATTTTTTTAAACTGGCAGTTAACAGACAGTTTAAAATGAGATGAAAATACAAAATCTTCGGCCGACATTTTTCAGCTGAAATGACCAATTTTTGGCGGATAAAACATAGGTTTAGTTCTTTAAAAATAATTTATTTTTAAAACGTTTATTCTGCTATTACTGTTATTAAAGTCGTGTTTTAAATTAATTTGTTATACGTACATGTAATGTAAGTATTTAACAATATGTTTTAAGTTTTTATTTAAAACATTTTATGGAGTATTAATAGCAACAATTAAATGAAAGAGATATGTACCTTCACAAAGAAACAAACATTTTAATGTATATAATAAAATCGAATTCGAAGAACCTCAAACAGTAGATAAAAGAAAATAATTTGACATATACTATATCCGGTAATTATTTTGTGGTCTTTTCGGTTGCGTAGGAAATTAGGACAAGAAGAAAAGAAACATGAAACCGTAATGAGGAAATTAAGTAATACGTTGTAATAAGAGAGTAATTGAGAGGATATAAAATTGGAGCTTAATTAATTAGTGATATTGTATGTTATTAAAACTGTTATGGGCTTCAAGTAAAGTATCACTTCCGGTTCAATTTCAGTCAAAATATAATATATTGTTCCCCTTGATATAACAGTCTTAAATACTAAAATTGAAAATTTTTAGATTATATTTTAATATAGTTCTTCATGAAAAACTGTTATGAACTTCAAGTAAAGTATCACTGCCGGTTTGTCAATTTCAGTTAAAATCTAAAATATTGTTCCCCTTGATATAAAATTAAAATTTTTTAGATTATATTTTAATACAGTTCTTCTTGAAAAACTGTTACGGGCTTCAAGTAAACTACCACTTCCGGTTTGTCAATTTCAGTTAAAATCTAATATATTGTTCCCCTTGATATAAAAGTCCTAAATACTAAAATTGAAAATTTTTAGATTATATTTTAATACAATTCTTCTTGAAAAACTGTTACGGGCTTCAAGTAAAATACCACTTCCGGTTTGTCAAATTCAGTCAAAATGTAATATGTTGTTCTCCTTGATATAAAAGTCCTAAATACTAAAATTGAAATTTTTTAGATTATATTTTAATACAGCTCTACATGAAAAACTGTTATGGGCTTCAAGTAAAGTATCACTTCCGGTTTGTCAATTTCAGTCAAAAACTAATAAGTTGTTCCCTTTGATATAAAAATCCTAAATACTAAAAATGAAAATTTTTAAATTATATTTTAATACAGTTCTTCATGTAAAAGTGTTACGGGCTTCAAGTAAAGTACCTCTTCCGGTTTGTCAAATACTAAAATTGAAAATTTTTAGATTATATTTTAATACAGTTCTTCATGAAAAACTAGTACGGGCTTTAAGTAAAGTACCACTCCCGGTTTGTCAATTTCAGTTAAAATATAATATGTTTTTTCCTTTGATATAAAAATCCTAAATACTAAAATTGAAAATTTTAGATTATATTTTAATACAGTTCTTCATGAAAAACTAGTACGGGCTTTAAGTAAAGTACCACTCCCGGTTCGTCAATTTCAGTTAAAATATAATATGTTTTTTCCTTTGATATAAAAATCCTAAATACTAAAATTGAAAATTTTAGATTATATTTTAATACAGTTCTTCATGAAAAACTGTTACGGGCTTTAAGTAAAGTACCATTTCCGGTTTATCAATTTCAGTCAAAATATAATATGTTGTTCCATTTGGTTAATCTTTTTGTGTTTATATTTGAAAAAAATATATAGATGTCTTTTCCCGTTCCCGAAATATTATTTTTTTATAGTTTTCCTACAAAAATACACTATATCCCTGAGTACAATTATTTGTCACCGAGTTATGCTGCGGAATTAACACTATGTTTCCCAACAAAAAATACAGTAAGAAGAAGAGTCCATTAAAATGAAATAGTTATATATTTCGCTCTCTGTCTTACAAAAAATAAATATTTGCGAGTAAGTGTACAATCCTGTTCGTTGTTATTCTATGGCATGTTGTCTCTGTCTTACAATGTATAAGATAAATATGTTGTAAGACAGAGACAACATGTCATAGAATAACAACGAACAGGATTGTACACTTACTCGCAAATATTTATTTTTTGTAAGACAGAGAGCGAAATATATAACTATTTCATTTCAATGGACTCTTCTTTTTACTGTAATTTTTGTTGGGAAACATAGTGTTAAGTCCGCAGCATATCTTGGTGACAAGTAATTGTAGTTACGGATATAGTGTATTTTTGTAGGAAAACTATAAAAAAATAATATTTCGGGAACGCGAAAAGACATCTATATATTTTTTTCAAATATAAACACAAAAAGATTAACCAAATGGAACAACATATTATTTTTTGACTGAAATTGACAAACCGGAAATGGTACTTTACTTAAAGCCCGTAACAGTTTTTCATGAAGAACTGTATTAAAATATAATCTAATTTTTTTCAATTTTAGTATTTAGGACTTTTATATCAAGGGAAACAACTTATTATATTTTGACTGAAATTGACAAACCGGAAGTGGTACTTTACTTGAAGCCCATAACAGTTTTTCATGAAGAACTATATTAAAATATAATCTAAAACCTTTCAATTTTAGTATTTAAGACTTTTGCATCAATGGGAACAACATATTACATTTTGAGTAAAATCGATAAACCGGAAGTGATACTTTACTTGAAGCCCATAACAGTTTTTCATCAAGAACTATATTAAAATATAATCTAAAAATTTTCAATTTTAGTATTTAGGATTTTTATATCAAAGGGAAAAACATATTATATTTTGACTGAAATTGACAAACCGGAAGTGGTACTTTACTTAAAGCCCGTAACAGTTTTTCATGAAGAACTGTATTAAAATATAATCTAATTTTTTTCAATTTTAGTATTTAGGACTTTTATATCAAGGGAAACAACTTATTATATTTTGACTGAAATTGACAAACCGGAAGTGGTACTTTACTTGAAGCCCATAACAGTTTTTCATGAAGAACTATATTAAAATATAATCTAAAACCTTTCAATTTTAGTATTTAAGACTTTTGCATCAATGGGAACAACATATTAGATTTTGAGTAAAATCGATAAATCGGAAGTGATACTTTACTTGAAGCCCATAACAGTTTTTCATCAAGAACTATATTAAAATATAATCTAAAAATTTTCAATTTTAGTATTTAGGACTTTTATATCAAGGGGAACAACATATTATATTTTGACTGAAATTGACAAAGCGGAAGTAGTACTTTACTTGAAGCCCATAATAGGTTTTCGTGAAGAACTATATTAAAATATAATCTAAAACTTTTCAATTGTAGTATTTAGGACTTTTATATCAAGGCAAACAACATGTTATATTTTGACTGAAATTGACAAACCGGAAATGGTACTTTACTTGAAGCCCATAACCGGGTACCCGGTTCCAAATTTTTTCGGTTCTTGACAGCACTAGTAGTGGTGGGAACCGGTTCCGGTTCGGTTCGATTCCGGTTCCAAAATTACCCGGGTACCCGGTTATTTTAATGTGTAATTACCCGGTTCTCGGTTCCGAGTCCAAAACTACAAATATTTCATCATTACCAATATTTTTGTATGAAGCAGATTGGCACATCCAGCATTGAGTAATATGCCGTGATGATATATTTATTTTATTTTCATTCTGACACGGGCCGCTATATCACAGGTATTGTGCTTGTCACAACAGATTTTTTCCAATCACAAACAGTAAATAACTATAATTGAAGGATTTTCTACAGCAAAAGGAGTTCGTTTGTTAAAGCTTATGATATGACGCCGTATCATTAAATTTCAGTCACGTCACATTGTAAGCAACAATATTTTCTCAAAAGCCAAGGAAAGCTCGACAAATAACGTTTGTAATTGCATCAAATTAGTCTGCGCTTTTAAGAAGTTTGAGTTTTTGACAAATAAAACGTTGATAAGTACTCCTAACCTCAGTAATATATAATCCACATTACAAATCCTACAACTACTTTAATTTATTCCAAACATTTGATGCTCCTTTTAAAATCCTAAAACTCATATCCCAACTTCGTACAGCTAATACAAAAAAAAAACACTTTCAGATATTCCGCGACGGAGTAGTTTTCGCATTCGACCAAGAACTGATCTGCACACTATGCAACACACACCAGGAAGCTAGCCTGCAACACTTCCTCTTCATTTGCCCAATAATTGAACCAATAAGGAAGGAATATATCTCCAAATACCTGACTAATACCCCTTTAGAAGAACTCAACATATCCCTTTTGTCAAATTTCACAGCAGAAAATTTTTACAACATTTATAACTTTTTTAACAATGCTCTAAAACTAAAAGCATTTATTGAATTTATGTAACACGTATTGTGCAATATTTAAACTAAATTATTGTACCCAACCAATTGTATAAGATACTTTCTTGAACAAATATATATTATTTATTTTATTTTATTTATTTACTCCTAACCACAGTATAGAGAATTTTTTTATTTATTTTATTAAAACCGGAAGCGTTTTCATATTGTTGCTTGATTAGGTATAAGTATGTATAAAAAATTTAGGTAGAACAATAAAATATTAAAGTAACAAAAATGTATATGAACGTTATCTATTCTACTAGACAAAAGATAATTATAAATATTATATAAATATTATATATATATATATATATATATATATATATATATATATATATATATATATATATATATATATCCCTTAAATGCATGAGTGCCGCGCCATCAATGAACTGTGAGTTCAGCTGTTTGATTCTGTCAATATTTAGGTTATATTTAATGTGTTTACAAAAATAAATTCTTGCTGTAATCAAAGTTAGCAAGGAATTAGGTAAGTGGGGTCCTCAATGGACCCCATGTATGCATTCATGTTCCTAATATTTAGTATCTCATTATATACATATTTTTGCAGATTTTACACAAAATGGCTAACTGGGAGAAAAATAAATCTCTAACAGAAGAAGAGCTAAGATATATATATATATATATATATATATATATATATATATATATATATATATATATATATATATATATGTATATATATATATACCTTTCTAAGTTTTTGGTCTGATGTTAATGCAGATCAGTATAGAATAATTTGTTATAAGGATAACAAAAAAGGCAGTACGTTACGCAGCACTTAATCTCATTGCCATGTATAATATGCGCACAAAGTGTAGTGTGCTGCAAACAGGACCGAACCTCTAGCTAGAGGGCTACAGCATCCCTTAACCAACTAAAACTTTGTGCATCCATATTCAGTACACCACAGCTGGCCTTGTTTATCATCCTGCCTATTACATGGTTCTCACTTCTCATGAGTCTTTGTCAATTACCCTTGGGAGTGGCGAGTGCCGTAACTGAATGTGTTTATTATTATGTGTAGATAAATCTGGTGTAATTGGCTTTAAGATGTATACAAGCCGCCAATGTGTCTGCTATTAGGCCTAACCCTGGTTTGATTTAACGTTGGGGTACTTGAATTTGGTCACCTCAACCCTCAATCTCATGCTTGACTCGATAATTCTGCAGAACCCAAGAGCAGAAACTTTAGATTGGAGTTATCAAGTTGCATGTCAATCGCACTGATCTAATAATACTGATAACTACTTGAGATTTCTATGTATCACGCTTAATTTGTTTTGACTGAGATTATGTCGATTTTTTTCCAATGAAACTTAAAAAAAAATCTGATGTGACCAACACATGACCTTTCGCCATTTCCATTTCATATTACATAAATAAATATATCATAACGGCATCAATTTTGTGCCATTCGAAGTAATTTGTGGCGTCGATCGGGATTGAACCCGGGTCGTAATTAACTAATTTAAAATTTCTTGTAAATACAAATTCTGACATTTGACATCTATGTACATAATTACTAAACATTGTCACATGACTGCTCGCGTCTTACACTTATATAACCAAAAACGGAATTGGCGACAAGTATTTTGCTGGCCACAACATATTTTTTCTTTCGTTAATATGTTTCCAGAAGAAAATACTTTAATAAGACATTCCACAAATATTTATGAAAAAAAAATCGAGATATGAGATTCCTGGATTTCAAATGTCTACCTCCAGTTTTGAAGATTGTCCTTTTATTGAGATTAAGTATAAATTAATTTAATGAGTTTTAATATTTTCAGTGGGAGGACGAAAAAGAAATACATTTAATTAGTTCAAAATTATATAACTTAAAATGGCGAAATCAAATCATAACCATATTATCTAAACATACCTATATTTCAAATGTTCAAATATGAGCTGTCCCTACTTGCAAAAAAAATATGAATATCTATTATTCCTCTTTATCAAATTTTGACATTTATCAGACACTAACATTACCTTCGTCAAAGATAAAGTGAATATTGAAGTTTAACATACATTACTAAATTGATCTGCAATATTTTTTAATTTAAACATGACAGCCCTAAAAGTATGTTATAGAAATATATACGATATATTGGTTTAATGTAACTTACCTAGTCATGAAAACGACAATTTGAAATATAATTACCTCAATTTCAAGTGAATGTTTTATTTGTATACACTTCTATACAATATAATACAGGTTAGCGAGTTTTTCGACCTTCGCGCAAGCAAAAAGATTTGCTTTTGCACAAAAATTATAAGGTATTTAAAATACGCTCAGTTCAGGAAATACAAATCAATACATAAGAATATAGATTTGCTCTACAATATCCATATTTTTTGTACCTTCCGTCACCTGTAGGTAAGGCAGGTAATGTCTGGTCAAAAAATTCGGTGGTGAGGTTTAAATGAATAAGCATGACTCTAGAATACGATTTTCCTATTTTTACGATGATATATGTATATGTATGTGTAAGGACGTGCGCGCGTGTCAGAGTAGGCGTGCGTGCGTGTGTGTGTGTGTGTGTGTGTGTGTGTGTGTGTGTGTGTGTGTGTGTGTTTATGTGTGTTGGTCTCGCTAGTATTTTTGTTTCTTCGAATTTTATACGGTGGCATTCTTTCAGGGAATGCTCTGCAACTGAAGATTTTTCTGGCTGGTTCAATCTGATCGAACGCTGGTGTTCATTCAATCTTGTAGAAATAGTTCTACCAGTCTGGCCAATGTAAACTTTGCTGCAGACACATGGAATATGGTAAATCCCTGATGACTGAAGAAGGATGACGTCTTTAACTTGTCTCAACATATGTCGAATTTTAATATATGGAGAAAACGAAATCTTCATTTTCTTCTTACGAAGAATTCTACCATTCTTGTCCGTGAGATTTTGACATAAGGACTTGAAGCAAACAATACGTCTCTATCATTAGCATTGTTAATAGGTCTTTTCGGTTTCAGGCATTTTTCGGTAGATGATTTAGAAAAACTATTCTTCATAAAAATATTCTTAATTTCTTTCATTTCTTCTTCCAATTTCTCTGAATGACAAATTTCTGAAGCTTTTCTCATTAGGCATTTAATTGTACCATATTTCTGAGAAGGATGATGATGTGAATTGGCATTAATATATTGATTAGTGTGCGTAGGCTTCCTGTAGACTAAATGTAGTAAAGAACCATCTTCTTTTCTCTCTAGTAACACCTCCAGGAAGGGAATAATTCTATTTTCTTCAACTTCTACGGTGAACTTAATTAAAATATGAGTTTTGAAGGATTTTTTTATAATTTAAGAAAAGCTTTGATTTCTTTAGATAACATTTTTGACAATATCTCGTCAAAACTGACATTTAATTAAATACTTAATACTTTTAAATTAAGACATACGTTTTCTTGTTTATAGCCTACTCCGAGTTAGGATTTTTTTCTGAACACACTGATAAGGGATTGACTACACTAGAAACTACAAATAAAATAACTGTACAGCCGTAGGGTAGATGAGTGTCTGATAATAATAAAAATAAATTCTATATAATTTCCATAGGTCACTTAATCTTCTGACACCATCAAGGCAAACAACGTGGGAAAAACACATGTATTAAGCACCGAATCACTTTAATTAAAAACAATTCCGAGAATGTAACAACCTTGTGAGATGTGCAGCGTATGAAGGGTAAGGGTTGCTTTACACTACGCGATGAGAAAAGACGCCCCCGCACTAACGCGTCCCAATTTCGTTTGTTGGCTCAGCAACTTAGCAGAGCAAACACAGAGTTTGCGAGAAACAAAGAGTGTGGAATTAATATCAAGAATTAGTCTAACGAAACATGCTAATGGACAGAAAAATGTAGGGAAAATATTTTGGCATTTTCATAATGCTGGGTCAGCACATTATCTTTTGTCAGTTCTATTTATATATTAAATAATTATTTTATTTAACGATGTTTGAGAAAAAAAATACACCTATATTTCTACAAAAAAATATCTCCTCAACGCAGCATTTTTTTGGTAGTTTTTTGATACTGATAACAACTTCGACTTCTCAACTAGAAATTATTATTTTGCTCCCAAATTTTTTTTTTAAATATGGTACGTTGATAAAATGATTTGAAGGTCCTTTGTTGTATACATTAGATAGAATAACTAATTATAGGTGAAACAATTTTTGATAAAAAAATAGAAAAGAAAACACTCATGTTTCACAAGATATCTGACTCAACCTTTCGTTTATTTTTCAGATAATGGCCGTTCTGAAAAATGACCGAGTGGTTGATTACTCCAGTTACACTCCATCTACCAACACTTTGCACTCAGTCACCAATTTACTCCTTCCAACACCAGATTCATACTTCTTCCAACTACATGCTCTTCACTTTCTCCTAAAACAACTACATCATCCGCATACGCTAACGCAGGCACTATACTTTCACCATGTACACCATCCATTTCACTCAACGCTCTCCGCAACAACACATCTATATACAAGTTAAACAACCCCTGTCTCACACCAACAATTATACGGAACCAATCACTCAACCTACCATCTATTCTCACAGCAGCCTCACTACCCTCATACAACGCTCGAATCGCTCCTAACCAGTTTCCATTCACACCGTACTCTCTGAGTACATCCCACAAAGTATCTCGAAGAATACTATCATACGCATTCTTTAAACCACGAAAGCCACAGAACACCTTCTTGTTCTTGTAAGAGTAAACAATTGATCGACACATCTCCTCTTTGGCATACAACCACCCTGAACGTCACTAATTTTTGAAATTGTTAAGGTTTGAATCTTATCAAAAAGATTCTCTATTACACTCAACAAACTTTTCGCGCGAAAATTCGTACATTCAACTGCCTTTGCCTTTGAATAATGGGCAAATAACAGCTTTTTTTAATCTTCAGGAGCCACACAACGTTTCAAACAAAATCTAAATAAATAAATTAACCATTCATAAATTAAATTGTACTATGAAGCACATAAACAAATAGGTTGCTTGTACTATAACATATTTTATATTCTCTAGGTATTGTCTTCATTTGATATCACTCTTTCCATTGTTTACAGATTGGTTACGCCTGTAAGTAAACTATCATAGATTTACTCACCTCGTACAAAAGCGGATTTGGATTGAAAATACGAAACAATAAGCTCAGCGCTGATAAAAGTATATAATATATGATTTATGTATTTCAAGTATTGAAGGATTAAACGCTTTAAGCAAACTTTCAAAACGTGTTCTGTCATACAATTCAAAATGCTACCTTGTACTATTAATTACCATAGAAATCCTGATATTACAGTTTACCCAAAATCATAAATATGCATTAAATTTTACCGCATGATGTATATGTATAAAAGGGACAATTTGACCTCTAAGAGCAATGAAGGAGTTGACCTAGCACAGGGGTGGCGAACCTATGACACACGTAATATCATAACTAATTAAGGAAAAAAATATATACCTAATAATAATTTAATAGCCCAAGAGAATAATCCATTTAAAAGTTTGTAATATTCAGGTGTCCCAGGTTTAACTCGCCAAACTTAGACCATAAATAAAATAAAATAGTTATTTATGAGTTAAGTGTTAAAACTGACATTTAATTTTGTGAGAAGGAACTTTGGAACACTATACAAAGCACTAGTGGTCCACACTCCACACCTACGAACAAAATAAAATCACTTTTAACACGTGTATCATACGAGCCCAATCCCAAAAGGAATAGATATAAGTAGAATTTTTGTGACTTTTTTGGCCTTGATAAGCAGATATGGGGGCCCATGTCAGAATGATAGCTAGTAATTATGTATATAGATGTCAAATATAATTTCTCATTCTAAACTTAGTGATTTTCCAATTCCATGTTGTTTATTTTCCTCGACAAGTAAATTCCACACTCCTGGTGACAAATTATCTACGTGAATTTAGAAAATCTTGAAATTTTTAATGAAAAATTCTGACATTTAACATCTATATACATAATTACTAATTACGGGCCTCCACATCTGCTTGTCAAGGCCAACAATGTAACATGACTGTTCGCGCCCTATACTTATGTAACCAAAAAAGGAAGTTGCGAGAGGTATTGTTCTGGCCACAACATTAACTGGAAATATCCTCATTTGAAGATTTTAACAGTTTATCTTGAAAAAACGCTGTCAAATATTAGTTTTTCACATTTATAGATATATATTTACAAATATTAAAGATTCTCTATACGATTTGATTGCACTTTATGCTTCATATTTAATAGATACAGAATTAAAATAATTATATAGATATTAAATTCCTGTCAATATTTTAAACAGTATCATATTGAAACATATCGGACGTTTGTATATTATCAAATAAGAATCCATATGTTTTATACTTCGATTTTTATTTCTGAGAATCGTAACAATTATTATTAATTTACAATTCTAATCTGTCCTCATTCATTATTTATTGACATTAATGTCTGTAATTTAACTTTTAATTATTTAATGGTAGACCAAAACTTTTAGATGTGTATCTGGTTTGATATGAGTATATATATTTTCGAAGACTTTATCGTGGAATTAATATCCTATTGTTAGAGTTACAATGAATCATCTTTCTTCGACATCAATGTTGTGTGTTTGACAATAAGTGTTTATTATGGCCTAAATATATCACGTAATATAAGAAAACAAAGCTGCTTTTCCCAGGACGAAAATAAACGAGCGTCACGAAGAAAACAATATCTAGTAGGCATGGACAAGATTGTTTTTTTTTTAAGTGTGCAACAGTTATTAATATTCTACTGAATTTAGTACTGTTCTGTTAAAAATAGAAAGTTCAGGAACCTAATTAATAATAGGTTTGTTTCTCCTGCTACCCTGCATCTACAGCAAACCGCGGCGGTGAACTTTGCTGTTCACTGTGAAGTCTCTATATTCTACTCGTTCCGCTTTTCTAGTACCGGCACCCAAAGTGATGATTTTTACAGGGACACATAACTTGGTGGTAATAATTGGCGGTAATATTCGTGTCAACATGTAAGGTGCCAGTGTGATAGTGTGACCAACACAATACCTCCCGCCATTTATTTTTTATTAATTTATACATTGTGACATGTCCCTCCAGTTGTTATTTATAGAATTAAATATTGTATGTTAGTGTGTCGGCAAGGTAGTGGGCTGCAGAGAGAGGTTGATGGTTGGCGAGGAAACAACTAAGATCGAAGTCCCAAGGACGACACAGACGTTTCGTTGGAAGCAGACCCAACAGTCAACCTAGAAGTGGACCGGACTCCGAGAAGTCCACTAGATTGAGGCTGGAATACGCCAAATTTCGGGGAAGGAATCCAGCCTTCAAAACGAACGAGGAAAAAAACGTGTGGAGGTGATCAACCGGTGGCCATTTTAGTTTGCTACCTTGCCACACACTGAATTATAATTGTTAACTTTAAGTGTAACAATATTTTGTTAACGTAAATGTTGTCACATTAGTTAAATTATATCACATTTGAAGTAATTGTGGTATCTTCTTTATTAACTGCCACGGAACCCAGACCATTGCTCAGTAAGCGGCAGGTTACAACATATACCTATGGGGTCTCGTGGCCGTGTGCCTGATTGTCTGATCGCGAATCTGGAGAACCGGATTCAGTCCTACACTAAATATTTCGAATTTTAAATGGCACAAAATTGACCACTGTGGTGCACTCTCCTCGCCAAAAATGAGTAAGGCGACGCTTGGTAAACACCCGCACGATACAAATATATCATCATCATTACCGAACTCTGTATACAGAGCAGATTAGCACACCCGGCAATGGGTAATATATATATGTCGTTTTAGAACGTCTTTCGACGTTGTCCGACGCCTACTCTCCATCCTTTCCGATCTTCACAATCTTCTGGGCTCAGGTTACGTTGACTGATTGATTTTGATATTAATTTTTGCCATTCCAATTTGAGTCTACCTCTTTTCCGTCTATTTGCTGGTTGTCATTCTAGAACTTATTTAGGTAGTCTTGTTTCGGGCATACGTTGCACATGGCCATACAATATTAGTTGTTTTTTTCTCAATATCATCTATATCATCTATTATCGTATCTTTTCTTGATATCTGCAGAGATCTCATTACGTCCATGTTTACTGCTTCTATTGTTTCATATTTTTCTGTAATCCTCCACGTTTCAGCTCCATATAAGAGAGTACTCTTTATTAGTGTCTCGTATATGTTAAACTTTCTTCTTTTTGTGATTGCTTTACTTCAAAAACTATTAATACATTCGGTAATTTTCTATGCTTGTATTATTTGTTTTTCTATTTCTTTCGCAACTTTAGCAGTGTCATTAAAAGTGGTGCCTAAATATTCATATTCTTGGCAATGAGAAATTACTTGATCATTATCCAAGTCCAGGTCGCTAAGTTCACTTCCTACACACAAGTATTTTGTTTTATCGATGTTGACCGTTAGGCCCCATTGATTGTACTCTTCTATTAATTTTCTAATCATATATTGCATGTCGTGGGTAATATGCCGTGCTGATATATTTATTATTTTTTTATTTAAATACATACCTGTATATTTTTGGTACAACAGTACTCGTATATTTCATTATTATCCTTATCAAATGAAACATTGGTTAAAAACCATTCATATTTTATTTATACTTTATGTATTGGCGAAATATGTACTTGTTGATTTAATCTATGATCGAAAAGAAAGTAAAATTCCCTGGTGTAATAAATGGCTAGGGTCTGCCAAGTTTGATTTAATGCTGATGTTGATATACTCCATCTGGAAGATTTAAGGCTGGAACGCGTGTCTGTCTGAATAGCCCTTAGAAAGTATTTTTTTTTCATTGTGCCCGCATTTTCAACACCTTTGTATAGCGAAAAAGTTTATATGAGCACATTTACAAAGTTTTATTGCAAAAAGTGAGCAAAGAAACATATTCAAAGGCACAACCAGAATTTTAAGGCATATAAATCTTTTGGAAAATTGCACACGATTAATTAAATTCAGGTTTTATATTTTATTACTTACTATATATTTATAATTGAAAGGTTTATACAATAACAGAATGTATAATATACAAATTTTCAGGGAATGAAATAAAAATCTTATTTCAAAACTGTTCGGCAATATTTTTTATTTATTTTAAAAGCAATGACAAGGTATTCAGATGGATATTTTATTTTATTTATCCATAATTTATTAAAAAGTCTGATGTGGCCAGCACATTACCTTCCGCAATCCTATGTATTATGTACAAATTCCATACATAAATTTCCAGTAAAATTATTTCATAAAAAAACTACGCAAATTGCACTTGACACACTGACATCTTCTTCTTGAGGTTTTCCCATTCGTTAGGGGTCGCTATGTTTTGTTTTCTTCTTCCATTCATTTAGTTCCTTTTCTCTCAAGTTTTTCGCAATCAGTCCTTCCATCTTATCTTTGGTCATCCTCTGTTTCGTCTACGTTCTATTACCAAGCAATTCATTCTTCCAATATATTCTTCATCTCTCCTGTTAACATCTTCAAACCAATGTAATCGTCTCTCTTGTATCTATCTAGAAACATCTATCACTCTAGCCATTTCCTTTATCATTTAATTCCTTATTCTATCTTTCCATGTCTTCTCCAATATTTATCTCAACATTCTCATCTTTACCACATTCATTTTCTTTTCATTAACATATGTCAGTTAGAATCTTCTTAATATAATATCTGTTTCCATGGTTAGCATAGCTGGCTGATTTGTAATTTTTCTTTGTAATTCTTTAACTTTATATCCATTGAATATGAAATATAAAATGCAATCAATTCGTATGTTAAAAATAATATTTAACAGAGCTTTGTCAAGAAATGCTGTTAAAATATTCAAATGAGGGTACTTCCGGTTGACCAATTATAACCAAAATCTAATCAAGCCTACATGTGGATGTAAGGAAGAGGAATACATAAAATTATAATTTTTGGAATTCTAGTATTGCAGTTATCGCGGCCAATAGCCGAAATTATAATCACACACATACACATACAGACATCATCGTAAAAATTGTAAAATCGTATTTTAGAGACTTTAGAACGTGCTTATTCATTGACAACTCACCACCGAATTTTTTGACCAAAGACAATACCTTCCTTATTTATATATTATTATATAATTTCGACGTCGTGTACCAGCAATAACGGCTAATTCTTCTTCTAACAAATATTTTGTAGACATTTTTGTCCGAAGCGCACGAAAAAACTAAAAATAATAAATGTTCAATTTCACGTCTGGTATGCCAGGGACACACCGACCTAATAATAATAAAAAGTTAATAATTACTTTATTTGAGAAGACCCTTAGAGGTTGATACTGTGTACTTCCATCACGTATACACTGAAGCAGATTCACATACAGCAGGGTTTAAGGTGCACAAAAAATTAGCGAACTCAAATTGTGCGGGGTCAGGATTAGTTTTGGAACTATTAATTTGTCAATACGATTTCTGACTTCCATGTTCAGAATAAATTATTACCTTTAACACAGCACTGTGTGGCATTACTTTTTTCGTAAGTGTATCATTAACAAATTAATTTTGTATGTGAAAATTTTATATTAACATATTTCATTATGCTAATTACTTTTTAAATATTATGGCTGAAGGAGAATAATATTAGTTTTTGTTGTAGGGATGAAGAAAGTTTTAATAAAAGTTCCACCCATTCTATTTATTACCATTTGGATGAAAATACAGACAAATATTGTATTCTTCTTGGTCTTTTTCCACGTTTCTTTGTACGAGCATAAGTGTAGCTTAATATAATAAATTTCGCAATATATGAAATGAATGAAATAATACTTTACTTTATAGACATGTTCACTAAAATTTTTGGTTATAATTACTTAATTATTTTTAAATCAAAACCCTTATCAGTGTAACAGTGAACATTATAGTATTCGGTGTTATTACTCAAAATCTTTGTCATATATAGTATTTATTCTTACAAAACCGACGTTTCGATACACACTTCATCTGCGTCGACAAACCTTCAAAAACAATATAATCTGAAACGGAACGGTATATATATATATATATATATATATATATATATATATATATATATATATATATATATATATATATATATTGAAAAGTTTCTGGAATCACTGAGAAGGTCTTAGTTTTTCGAAAACAATCTTATGTCGTTGTTTTGTTTAACTCTTCATATAAACTGTCAAGAAATTTCAGTACAATCTGTCTATACGTGAAAAGCGTTTAGATCGATCTACCTAGCGTTAAATCGATAATGGATAAAAACGAAGTTCGTGCGGTGAACAAGTTTTTTATTTAGGCTGCGTTCGGATTTACGCTCTGAGCGGTCGAAGCGCTCGATGCCGTTTTATAATTACATCTGAGCGATCTTTTTGCTCAGCTATACGTTCCTTTATTAGCTCACGGAGCGCACAGAGCACGATCTGTTCACTCGTTCCTCTAACCATGGAGCATATTGAGCAGTTGTCTGGCGCATGCGTATTTAAGCGCAAATTTAAAATGTTTGTCTATTCTTTGAATGAATGTTGTCGTTTTTATATATCAATAAAAAATGTTTGAAATATATAGTCATTTTAGGAAACATTTTGTATATAACTTTCAGCTTTAAGTGGTCCATAATCATTTCCACATCCTTAATTAGTACCATCAAAAAAACGTTCATAACTCACGCACAGTACACATGTTAAGTTCCGTTTTAATTCTGGCGCAAATTAATGTGTCAAAATGGCAGTAAAACGCTATATCCGTTCGGGTATTCAAGCTACATATTGCTCAGAGTGCTCGACAGATTTAAATACGGAACGTACCCTTAGAAGAAAGACGGCAACGGAGATCAAGACCAGTTTGGATGCTGTCCTTGGGAATGCTTTACCTTCGTTTTTCACAGCGAGTTTTTGGGTTTCGGAATTTAAGCGTGGCCGAACACACACCTGTGATGAGCTACGTTCAGGTCGCCCAAAATCGGCTATCATACCGGAAATTGTGGGTAAAGTCCATGATATGGTATTGGAAGATGTGAAAGTGTGTGAGATTGCGGATGCCATAGAGATTTCATAATTTACATAATGAATAGGTTATGATCCCAGTATGTGGAGATTTATTTCCAATCTACATAGTTCGTGGCAAGTTACAAAACTATACGGAAAGTTTTATTAAACACATCAATTGAACGAGACATATTGGTGTAATAGTTACTATTTCGGAATATAATTCAAAGTCCCTTTCAATGAAATTTCGGTCATGTTTCCCACTGAAAGTTTGAAATTTCATGTTTTCACTGCAGTAATTAATTACTGAATTTTTATAATGTAAAATATACAATAACGGTTTATACTCGTAGGTAATTTTGATTAATGATGTTTATCAGGGTTCACGGAACTTGAGAATGAAAAATCAAAGTGGCTTCTATTAATCGCTTGTTTATAATTATTCATCATTTGTTGATGCAGTGAACTAGTATGCATCCTGTTTGTCTTTATGCTATAATTATAATTATGGAATGTATTCCATGTAAATTTAATTATTATTAACTGATTTTTTTTCATTATGCTTTATGTATAGTATGTTCAGAAATACAACCTAAGTCGGAGTAGGCTATGAACAGAGAAACATATGTTTGACCTTTATTCAATTCAAAAGTCAAGTTGCCAAAATTGACCATGAAATGTTTTTGTTTAAAACATTGTTAAACTCCTATGTTCCGCGTTTCATAGCACAGCTTGTAAATAATGTGTCAATATTTCAAATTAATAAAAATGGCGGAAGATATTGCGCTGGTCACATTGTTTTAATAAAATAAAATGGTCAGTAAATATTTCTTTAAAAAAATATATCACACCATTAGCAGTGAATGTGTTATGATATTCTTCTTATTTTGAGCTATCGTAGTAGGCGATTTATACGTAATCATTGAAAAGAGAAAATCTAAAATGATGTCCATATCTTAAAAAGGAGAAGAAAAAGAACATTTGATTGCAGGATGCAGAATCATAAAAACACGAAACTCAATTCCTTTCGACGTCTGCTTCAGTAATCTAATTCTTCTCATGTCGGACACTATGGTGGTCCGGTTCAGTGAACCGATGCAGTAAGTTACATCACTGATACACAAATATTTATTTTATAGAAAAAAGACCCATTCTTAACTGACATGAAGTATAAACATTATAATGATGTAAATGATAAAGGAATACGTGACAATGAGACTTTCACATTTTTACCTCTCGCTAAGAGAGGTATTGGATTCATGCTAAAAATCGCATATCTGCATTTTATTGAATAAGCACGTTTTGAGGATCCTACAATCCGATTTTAATATTTTTTCGATGATGTCTGTTTGTGTGTGTGTTAGGGTGTTGGAGATACGATTTCTCAAATTCTATACAACTAAAGAACTGTGTAACTATCTAACATTAATGGGAAGAGTTGAATAGGTTTTGGTAACAATTGGACCACCGGAAGTGGTAGTTTCTTAAAAAAATCTTCTAAATATTATTTTTTTAAAATGTATATTAATACAATCATAAAGATCTTTAAATTCTCCATCTGATACATTTAATTTTTTTATTATACCTTCTGTAGATTTAAAGATATATTATATAATAATAAATAATAATCTGTTGTAATAAATCTCGCTGCCCAAACAACTCCATGGAAACCAGTTGAGCTATTTAAATATTAATTAAATATTTAAAATTATAGATATATTAATATTACATATATATCCATAAGAAATACCGCTATTACCGTCAGTGAACATATTATTATTTAAATATTAGAAGAGTAGGTTCGATCTCGACCCACGACAAAAATTACTTCGAATTTTAATGGCACAAAATTGATGCATTTTCCACGACAGCAATGAGTGCCCCTGAGGTGACGCCTGGTAAGCGCCCACACGATACAAATATTTAATCATTTACCGATATCAGCGTAGAAAGCAGATTGGCATACCCAGCAATGGGCAAGATGCCATGATGATATATTTATTTAACATAAAATGAAAATTGCAAGAGGTCATGTGTTGGCCACATCAGATTTTTACTATTATTTTTAAATGTAATCCATTGTTCAAGATGTAATTATGTATATTATTGTAATTCGTTGTTTCCGACTACGTTCGTTTATTTTAGACAACTGACTGATGAATGGGTTCCGTCCCTTCAGTTGAACCAATTCATTTCATTCAATTTGCTCAACCGTTTTCTTTAACCGACAAGTTTCTCCACAACTACACAATCCACAACAGCTATCAAAGCCCATAAAATTACGCTTGATAAACACCTTCTTCGTTTAAAAATATCGACTTTAACTGAATCTACGTTCTATGTCAATCAGATACAGAGTACAATGATATGACAATTTATTATTACATTTCCCATTTTGTTAATTTTCAATATAGAATATATTACACCCCTATTTTACGTCCCGCTATTCTTGATAAGGGAGGTATAGGGATCGTGCTAAAGATCGCATATCGAGATTTTAGTAAATGACCACGTTTTAAGATCCCTAGAATGCTATTTTAACATTTCCCGATGATATTTGTGTGTACGTGCGTGCGTGCATACGCTCTAACTCAAATAGGTACCACCGTTTAAAAAATTTTGAAACCTTGTATTTCTATCTTATTCTACTTTGGAAAGAAACCATTAGATTTTGGTGTAAATAAAAAAACTAATCATTTCAAAGTAAAATTAGTAACGTTTTAAAAAGAAAATAGTAAATAGAACAATAATTATATGGAATAGAACTTAACATAGTTTCCAGCATAAGTAAATAGGTAAGAATATATTCAAGTATTTAAAAAATATATTTTATATTTTCTAAACTTTTACTTTATACACTTGTATGTCCCATTAAACGAATGGGATATTAAAAATTAAATAAAATCAAATTTAAAGCATATTCTTGTGACATCAAAATAAATAATTAATTTTTCTTCTAGAACTGGTGATTAATTAGATTCGATTACTCTTACCGAATTTATATTTGAAAAGTTTAAGAACCGTCATATTAAACCATTAACGTATTGGTCCTAATTTTTTTTTTCTTTATGAACCTTTTCTAGAAATCTTTTTCTATCTTTTTTTTAGTTATTGACAATTTGTCGTTGTCAACCCTCAAATCAAATTAGCGAACTTCACTTACAAGGGACCAAGATCATAAATTCCACAAAATGCTGAAGGAATTAATCAGAACAGAAATCAATAGGCCTCATACGAGTACATTGTGATAGACGATGCCCGAAAGTGCCCTTCACAATATAAATACAGGGTGTTACAGAAATAAGTATATTAAATGTAACCAGTGACCTTAGTAACTTAACTTTTTTTGTAAACCTTCTAAAATTTTTAAAAAAATTGTTAAAATTTTATTATACGTCGATTCATTAATGACGTGGTGGACTGTGTTCAACATTCTCAAATACTTTTGTATGCCGATAACACAAAAAATATAAAACCATCAACTCTATTAATGACTGTATTCTCTTACAAAACGACATCAACAATATTTTAAAATGGTCCCACAACTCAAAATTGTTCTTTAATTACAGCAAATGTAAAATAATGAGTTTCTTTGTTAAAAAATACGTTTACACTTATGCATATCACATGGAAACTAATTCGCTTGAGAAAGTAATTCAGTTTAAGGATCTTGAGATTATATTTGACACAAAATTAACATTTAATGTACACATTAAGACTACTGTAAGATCATCCTACTAAAAAACTTATATTGTGCATTTGTCCGCTCTAAGCTAGAATACTGTTTACAAGTCTGGAATCCAATATATCATAAATATATATATCTAAGACTGAGTCTGTCCAGCATAAATTCATCAAATATTATATTTTAAAATCCATGGACAATATCCTAACTTTACCCATGATTATTCTGTTTTATTGCCTGAAGTGAACTTGGTGTCATTAAGTAGCAGAAGAAATTTACAATTATCTCTCTACTTATACAAATTAATTAATAATTGTATTAATGATCCATGTAGTCTTGAGCTAATACCATTTCACATTCCACGAGTCACTTCAAGAAATAAAGCACCATATCTTTGTAAAACAACTAGGACTAATTATGAATTGAAATCTCCAATAAGACAACTCTGTGTAGCATATAACAGTGTATCATGTACTATTGACATTAACATATTTTACGACTCCTTATCTAAATTTAAGAGTATATTAACAAAATATTATTCGGATTAAGTTACTTGTTAAATTATATGTTTATCAATTAATTACTGTACTTACTGTTTCAACTCTTTCTTTTTTATATTTGTATATCATATGATCGTCCTGTAATTGGGATCTTGTATCCTGTTGGATTGATTTATTTATAAATAAATAAAATATATTACGATGTGATGTGATTACAAAAAGATCTCAAATACTTTTGTGTACAATGCAATTACGTCACATATTAACCCAAATTTATGCTATTATTTGTGAACTAGGTTTGCATTCTGTTACATTTCCTTAGATTTATATTGTAATTAAATTTAAATCCATTGATTTATTGGAACATGCAGCAAAACAACTTTATTGGTTAGTTTTTTGCTTAAGACCAATAAATCTGGATTTAAAATTAATTACAATATAAAATAAAGGAAATGCAAGAATCAATTTTTTGTTTTGTTACCTATATAACGTTATTGATGCTATTTTTTACCTAAAAAGTCTAATGTAATATTTGTTTCAAAATAAATACTAACTGGAACTTTAGGGTTTCGTTATTTCATTAAAAGTACAATAAATATTTACGTTGTGTGCTGTGTTAAATATTTAAACCTGAAAAAATCTCTCTCACATATCGCTTGTTCATCTTCGCGTGAGTTCCGTGGTAGAATCTGTCAGAAAAATAAATAATAAGAGTCCTTTCGAGTGTATGAAACGATTTTGGTTTGTATTCTTTCTCTAGTAAATAATACAAAATTTATGTTAGTATTTATAAAAACTGTGGTTAAAGGTAACTGAAAATATACCAATTAATTCCCAGCTTAAATTTTATTACTTTAAGAAAAATTATTTGTGAATTATTAAAGAAAAAACATTTGTCACATGCGGACAATGGTTTATTTGCAAAGAAATTTTATTATAAGCAATGTATTCAAGTTCTATACACTCTATTAATAAACCATATCAAAATTTGTTGAATTGGAGAAATAGTCATAGCATCCAGAAATTTATTTATTCTCGTTTTTAATATAATTATAAATAAATATCACTTTGCAAAATAATTTTACTAAAAACATAAAATTTAATATACTAATTAATTGAATATATTGTTAGTTTCCTTTACCTTCACATAAATAATAACAACATAAATTTTCTTCTTGCTGTTAATATATATTTTTCAGAGGGTACGAATATATTTGGGGTTTGGTTCGTACACAACATTATTTTACATTGTATTGTTCGGAGCAAGCTTTATATTACATATTTTTTAAAATACATAGACAATAAAAATTCATAACTCGACAGAATATTATTTATAAAGAAGATGTTATAACAAAACATAATTTCAATCTCATGTTTCATGGTTATTACACTTCGTGTATATGTTCATGTACATACTCCAATACTTGCTAAAGTTTATATACCTACTACCTGTAGCTCCATACATCCTCTTGCTCGTTTTGCAATATTCCATGAACACAACAAACTAGATTTACTTACTAGATACAGCTATGTAAACTTCATGTCAAAGGAAGAAGTTTTGCTTTTAGCCTGTTGTACATTATTGTTTAAATATAATACAGATTTTGTATTCTTTACAAGTACATATTCATACTGTCATTGTAAAAATACATGTTTTTTCGGATTAAGATGTATTTCAGGAGAGCGACATTTTCAAACATTCTATGTGGTGTGCCGTTTCATATTTCCTTCCATTAGAGCCAGTGGCGGATTTAGAAAATTATCGTAGGGAGTACGAAATTAGGAAAAACAAATTTGGAATACCAAAAAAGAAATTCATATTAATATTGTTGAAAACAAATTATATACAAAAATTGAGATACAATTGTGGGTAATTTCTCGACTATAATGTGGAATAGGTGTCAACAATTACTCCGAAAGTTCAGTCGAACAGTATTTATTCTTACTATACCAACGTTTTGGTGCACCATTACACCTTCTTCAGGATCTACAGCTATTATATAACAAAAGTGTAATACAAAATAACATGGACATTATCACACTTAGGCTCGGTTGTTCCAAGTTCAGATAAAGTAGCAGTTTACTATCTATTAGATAAATTTATTCTACCTCTTAACTAGAGAATAAGATTTTTCGGTTGCCCCATGATTTTTTATTCTCCGGATAGCTAACTGGCAGATTGCTATCAGAAAAATTAAAATTGTGTTAGGGTAGTTATTTTTGAAAAGTTGGCAACTTGGTTGTCACAATTTTAATAGAAATTTTTGGTGCAGTTGTAGTTTAAACCACTGTTTGAAAGTTTAGAAAAAATGATAAATATGACTTGCAAAAATGAGTGGTGAAAATTATAGATTAAGAGAAAGAGCAGTTTATTTTACTACCACGGAAATAACTAATTTAATTAAATTAGTCGACAAATATAAAAATATAATTGAGTACAGGAAGACAGATTCCGTCCCTTGGAAAGAAAAAAAGACATCATCTGGTGACATCATTGATACGGACTCCTATTGGTCGTCTGTACACCAATAATAATGTAGCAAGTTAAATCCTTGAATGCAAGAGCTGATATTCAAGGACTTACCAGCGTATATTTTGGTGTATTCTAACCAATCAAAGGGCAGAATTTATATCCTTATCTAAACCAACGCTATTTTCTTTCGTGAAATGAAGTATAATATAATGTTCACGTATGGAATCAAATTCAACTATGTATAAGACGGAGAGCTGTATACGTTACAAAATGTGAAATATTTCGCTCGTGCGGAATTCTAGATCTGCGCTCGAGAATGACCTTTACGCACAAGGGATCAAGCTGGCATTGAAATCCCTGTCCCGGAAATAGTCACGTCTGGTTTTGGTGCCTCTGGACGAAGCAATTTCTCCCGTAATGATATCTAGGAGAGTGCGACAGAACGTGAGCAAAGGGAAAAATTCCACGCAGGACTGAAATCGGTCGAGAATGTAATTCCAAAATTGAATTTTATAGCGACGCAGCGACACACGAGTTGATGGTAATATGTGGCCGCTCTCATTAAACGAGCACCGCGAAGCCTATTGGAAAACTACTAATAGGATGATTCGATTTGTCCACTACTATCATTTTTGATTTTTGCTCGAATGTAAAATCAAATTTTATTGGTTTATATTCTTATCAACCTAGATGGAAATCCAATCCATGCGTTATGATTCTGGGATTACTTTTCAAGTTTTTGCATGGAATTTTTTCGTACTAAAACGCAGAAAATCATGAAAAATGGTTGCTCAATATTTAGTGTATTAGGCAGGCCATGGCAAACAAAAATTTCCCTATCATTTTAAACTGTTATTTATATGTCATTTGAAGTTGCAAAAGTTAAGTTAGTTATAAATTACTTAAACAAAATTTTAAAGTATCTTTGTGAATGTAAATGTGGAATTAACCAGAATGCATTTTTAAACCAGTGGGGTTAGCGCTAGACAAAATAATTTAACGGTTCGCTAGAATCTAGCGTTGATATAGTGTCAGTTATTTTCTGACTTTAAACACCGCTGTGCGCTAAATTTAGTAACTGATTAACGTTCGATACGCATCTAGCGCTAACAAATAGCGTTAATTTTTGCTAGGTTAGCGCTATCCCGGCTGAACGGGAGCAGTATTTATGTACAAATTCCATACATAAATTTTATTGCAAAAGATCCTATATTTCCAGTAAAATGATTTCACAAACAAACTGGGCAAATTGCACTTGACACTGACAGCATCTTCTTCTTTAGCTTTTCCCATTCGTTAGGTGTCGCTGTTTTATTTTCTTCTTCCACTTATTTCTGTTTTGCGTGTCGTTCTCATTCAGTTCTTTTTCTCTCAAGTATTTCGCAATACAGTCCTTCCATCTTATTCTTGGTCTTCCAGTGTTTCGTCTTTTTTCTATTACTAAGCTATTCCTTCTTCCAATATATTTATCTCTCATCATTACATGTTCAAACCAATGTAATCGTCTCTCTTATATCTATCCACAATCTTCTATCACTCGACCCATTTCCCTTATATTATCATTCCTTATCCTATCTTTCTGTGTCTTCCCTATTATCTATTTCAACATCCTTATCTCTGCCACATTTACTTTTCATTGATACTGACATCTGTCAAATTGAATTATCTGAATATATTAGCAGTTTGCATGGTTACCATTCTTTAATTCCATATCTATTTAATATGAAGTGTAAAATGCAATCAAATCGTATAGAAAATAATATATTCTTTAAGTTGCAATAACTTTAAATGTCAATAAATGATATTTAATGCGTTTTTTCAAGAAAATAACCAAAATCTAATTACCTCTTCTTCAGCGAAATTTTACAACATATTCATTAAAATTTAATATAATTTTCAGAACAATTTCAAATGTAGAATAAAACTAAAAAATTACATCGAAAATGAACAATATTTTTTATTCTGTGAAATGGAACATGTTTTGTTTTTGACGCAGTTGTGTGCATGTTTTCAACCCTTCAATACAACCACGGACGCACACTGTACACTTGTATATTTTCCATATTTTTTGAATGGTGTGAATTTATTACGTAGAAACTCATTGCAACAAATATACTAATTTAAACGTACTCGTTTTGATTTATGATTAATTGTGGAATGTTATTCTGCAGCGATTAGTACATAGTGCTTATAGTAAAACAAAACTTAAAACTTTAACTTTGTAAACATTTATTACCAGAGTTTCAACCAGTTTGGCAAATTTCAGAAACCACAAAACTAAAAGGCTTCGCGTGATATCAATTCGGTCAATATGAAATTTTCGAATAATCCACACATTTGGATATTTCAAGGAAGTCCAACAGATAAATTTTAACTATTGGTATTTATTTATTCGTTGATATTTGCTATATTAATTTAGATTTGTCGAAGTAATCAGAATTGTAAATATTTTTGTTTGTCAACAATCGTATTGTGAGTTGGCGTTTAACAATAGACCTTTTCAATACAATAGTTGCTATTTTTTCTATCTATGCGCATTATGCAATTATGATATTTGACATGGGCCCCCATATCTGCTTGTCAAGGTTAACAAAGTCACATGATTGCTCGTGCCCTATTGTATTTAACATTTCTTGTATACCTACACTCTACACCAAAAATTCTACTTATCTATTCTTTATATGTAGATTTTTTAAATTCATTCTTTGAAGAAATTTTGTCCTACTCTTTTAATTCTTCGAGATGTTTCCAATTCATTATCGTTATTAACAGTATTTCTGAAGGGTATGTGTAATATATATAATATCTAACTATTAATACAATAAGAAATATTATATGTATGTACTTCCCAGAAAAAATCTTCAGTAATGTTTTTGGATTTTTGACACTGACATTTTTCTGTCAGTTACAAACATTTTAATTTTGAAATTGGTTCCATGGTATTATTTTAGTTAGTTAGGGATGATATATTAAGCAACACGGAGCGAAGCGGAATGATTGGCTTCCGGTGAATCGCCAGTGTAATATAATTTATAATTGGTAGATAGTGATTTGTTCTCGAAATGGCCACTAGATTCCGTCTGGTCTATTTCTGCAACAGTTCACTAATTATTTGCGGCTCTGTCTGTACAGTGAACAATGTAGTCGCATTCCCTAAATTTTTTATTTTATTGCAAAATAATATTTTATTTTATTATTTTACTTGGCGTCAGTTTTTTAAAAATCTATATGCGATATCATTAAGTCAACAAGACAATTAATTTGAAAAATCTGTTACGATAAATATTTAAATGATTTCTAAAGAAGTACAATTCATTTTAAATTCCAAGTAACGACGTACTTGTATAAAAATCCATTGTACCTATAACCTATATTAATGTTTATTGCATTAATATTTAAACTTTATATAAATTATTAAAACGAATTCGAATGTAGTTTCTATAAATAAAATGCACTATAACTATAAAATTCTCTTAGAAATAATATATTTATAATGTACAGCACTAAAATGTAAGCATACGTGCTTATGACTCCAATGAAAGTTTTTAATGAACAAGTGTATTTTTACCTCCCGCATTCGTATAACATGTGACCGTCCTGTAATTGGGATCTTGTATCCTGTTGGATTGATTTATTAATAAATAAATAAATAACCATTTCATAAGAAATATTGCTTGCTATTAAGCACTCCAAACTAGTATGTATATTTCACATTGCACCATGTTTTCAAACAATGAAACTAATAATAGTTCGTATAAACCCATATTCAGAACAGAGTAAATAAAATAATCGCTTGCAGTCTGCTGTTAGGCTAGGCCAGCAGGATGAGATGAATCTAGTCGTCGGACGAGTTTGACCTAATGGAAAAGCAGGCAAATAGTGAATTAATTTGTATGCATCTGTTCTCTCTGTGATGTTTGTCGACTTGGATCAACTCAAACAACTGCCAGCCGGAGGCGATAATTATTGCCATAAATTATCAATTATCACACAGCAATCATACAATTCTAGAGTCAATTAAATCATCAGTATTGATTGTTTTCAATGATAATAAAATATCAAGTAGCAAAATAATTTATTGTTCGTATTAAACTCTTATCAATTATCAGTAATATAAAAGCGTGCGGATTATTGTCGGTTTAAAATATATGAGAACGTGAAGTGCTACTCATTTTGGAGTTTATCAATATCAAATGGAAATACCGACAATTGAATTATGCGAAGTTCTATTATTTAATATTTTTATTCATTTTGGGTTAGTAATATGGCGAATAATTAACCTCATTTTTCAAAAGGTTGAAAAGTTTTTTAGAGATGAGGGAAAGTGGCGGGAAGATGCCATCGCAACTTGATGAATAATTAATCTAATCACGTAACAGACGTTCAATAGGAAACAATTACGATTTAATTATGCCTACATGTTGATCTGCAACAAATGTTAACAATAAATGTAATTTATTAACCTTAAGAAAAGATACAATTTATTCCTATTTTTGGTTCATTAGATCTCTTTTCTTTGATACGAATGAGGCAAAAATTCTCGCTGATATATAACTACTTCTTATCTTCTTTCAAAGAGAACACAGTATTATTGATCAGAATAATACAGAATTTTAATCTATATATTCTTAGATTGTGTCATAATAATTAGTTTGTTATTGAAGTGGCTTATGATATACATACATATTTACCTTATTTGCTAGTACAAACAAGAAATATTAATCCCTATACACAGTCAAGAAATTTATGTTCCAATTTCATCATCAGTCAGAGTAGGATATATGGTTAAAGCTTGGGTAAGCTATAGTTTGAAGCCTCAAGACTTTCGAAAATATGTCGTTCGACGGCAATTTCAGATATCCTACTTAAAAAAATCACGCTGTAGATATTTTTAATTAGTATATTATTGTATTTAGAGTTTTTAATCAGTGTTACAACCTGTGATTATCTAACAGCAAGCGCTCAAGGGCGAACCTTCCATTAGTTTTCCCGGGCGGAAATTAAAACATACAACCCGCATCGATTTTTTTATACCGTTTTTACTCATCGGTTATATCGGTTATGATTGCACATCTCAGCCAATCCTAACATTTTTACAACATACATATAAAGTAACAATTATTATTATTAATTTTTTGTGAGGTTAGTAATTTTCATTGTTGTAATCACAATTTCCTTATTTTAGGTAAGCATTTTCCTATTGTAAACACAAATCTTGTTTTATCTACCGTTCCGCTTGGTAAGGGAGGTATAGGTATCGCATATCGAGATTTTGATAAATGACCACGGTTCAAGGTCCTAAATACATAGATAATATTGGAATCAATTAAAAGACTACATATTTTCAAATATTTCTTCTTTACCGAAAATCGGTCACTTTAATATGTTTAAGAGTAAGAATTATGAGTGTGGCCGAGGCGAAAGAAGTCTGCTTAGATAGGAATGTGTGGTCTATGATGATTGTTTCCTAACTATTATTGTGATCCGGATGCGGTATTTCGCCACCGAAAATCGGCCACTTTAATATGTTTAAGAGTAAAGTTTATGAGTGGGGCCGAGGCGAAAGAAGTCTGCTTAGATAGGAATGTGTGGCGTAGGATGATTGTTTCCTAACTATTATTGTGATCCGGATGCGGTATTTCGCTACCGAAAATCGGTCACTTTAATATGTTTAAGAGTAAGGATTTGTTGTATGATGTTGATGTTGTTCTTATTGTTATCGGGTTTGTACGAACCCACTAAGTGGGACACGCGTGATTTTATGTATGTATGTATGCTCTGAATATCCGGTAAAAATAAAACTGCTTACTTCCTGACCTTTGTAAAATTCAACATGCATATTTTTTCCTATACGTAACATACTCGTATTTTAATGACAGGTGGTACAAATAAAATAATTTATATTGTGAAATGTTTGTATAATTATATTTGCTGAATCATGTTTACGTAAACATTTTCAATTTTTACATCCACATATGTATGTATATGATGTTATGATATATTTTTTGTCGATGTTGTTTTTCATGAAGGCAATTTCAATAAACGAATTTAATAATGAAAGAAATGGGGTATGTGACCAAATTTTGATTTTTACATACAGCACGGTGACCGGCACAACCAAACATAGGATGATATCATGTAATATCAGACTTTCGTGATATCATGCTTCCTTAAATATTTTAGGTAAAAAAGCTTCAGTTGTAGGGCATACAATTCTGCATCTGAAGCAAGAAACAAAATTAAATTTGTATGCCTTGTAACGGCGTATCTGTTATGTTATGTAATTTATGTTTATTAGGTATTATTTCTAATTTCTATTACAGTTAACAATTATCTGTTAATTTTGTGTGCGATGTAACGGCAGAAGCAGGAAGTAGGTATGAAAATAATCAAAATCACCCCCAAAAAGCATATATTCATGGAATTGAAACAAAAATTAACAAATATTACCGATTTGTCAAGCTAGGTTAATTTATTTTTGTTATTATTTGTAATTTCTAATCACCTATTCGTTTAGATGTAAACTCAAGAAGAACGAAAAATTATAATTTTTGGAATTATGGTATTAAAGTTAAGCAATACGAAACGATGGTCACATACACACGCACACACACACACACACACACACACACACACACACACACACACACACACACAGAGAAATCCTAAAACATTAACTGTCATTCGATATCTATTTTTCGTTCACCATTTTCGTTTGCGATAGTAACACCGCGATCGGTGATTTGAGTCGCACCGTGTCAAGTTGCAAGGCCGATTGTAAGTGTTTTGTCTGTTACACTCTTAAAAGATATGCCTGGCGTACTCAGGATTTAGTTTCACGCTGTGAACAGCTCTCTTAAGAGCAATCTAAACCTGATCTGCTCTGAAAACGGTTTACGAGGCAAACCCCTATGTTTGTAAACATAAATTGTTTACTTCACATTTTCCAAAATCCATATTTGTGCCTCGGATTTTTATTATTATCGAATATCTTTAAAAGATTTACGCATCTCTTTAGCTTCATTCATTTAACGTCTATTTTTTTGGGAGACGTGATTGATTATTATTTTGACGCCGAGAGCTTTAATTTGTTCGTGTTCACTTTCACTTTATAGATAGTTTGTGTCAACAAATAATGAATCTTCAATGACAGATATGTTTGCACAAAATCCGGAAGATAAAAACAGATCGAAGAATTTTATATGAGCTCATCTATAATGGGATATTCCTGTAATATGGAATTTATGCAAAATAGTAACTTTTAACCTTATACTAAAAATCGCATATCTAAATTTTAGTGAATAAACACGTTTTAAGATTCCTAGAATACGATTTTAACATTTTTACGATGATATCTGTGTGTGTGTGTGTGTCAATGTTGGATAAACGATTTCTCAAATTCTATGCAACTAAAGACCTGTTTAACTACGGATTCCTCAATCTAACATTAATTTTTTATTTTTTGAAAATTTATGTTATTACAAATTATTAAGATTATTGAAATCTAATAAAACCAGTTCAATCAACAATCAACATTACTAAAGTAGGTACATTTAATATTTCTTATTGTATTATGAATTAAATATTTAAAATTAAAGGGCGCGAGCAGTCATGTGTCTTTGTTGGCTTTGGCAAGCAGATATGAGGGCTGGTGTTAGAATGACAGCTAGTAGTTAAGTACAGAGATGTGACAATTGTCATATGTCATAATTTTTCATTTAAAATTTCCAAATATTTTGATTTCATGTTGTTTATTTCAATAGTGTGGATTATACTTGTCGAGGAAAATAATCCACAAGGATTTGGAAATTCGTGATCTTTGAAAGAAAAATTATGACTCTTGACATGCATGTAAATTATTAATTGTTGTCATTGGGGCCCCATATCAGTTTGCCAAAGCCAACAAAGTCACATGGCTGCTCGCGTCCTATAAGTATATATATATATATATATATATATATATATATATATATATATATATATATATCCTTCAGAAATACCGATATACGAACACCGTCAATGAATTATCAATTGCAATTGATGCAGTATGTTTGTTTTATAATTTTACTGAAAACAAAATCTTTTTGCATAGAATTTGTACAAAATACATAGATCTGACGGAAGGTAATGTGCTGGCCATATCAGAAGCACATTCATGAAGATATGATAAATACTTTGGGATAATTTTATCTTGTTTTCCATACATGTTAATAAAAAAACAGCATAGCATACGGTTAAGGAGAGTGTTAAAGGAAATACTTTTCGTTCGAATTTCTTGTTTGCAAATTACGTCTGAGTTTCCATGTGGTTCCGATATTTATTGAACCAGTTTATCTCGTCCTTTAACGTCGGTTACTCTACGTAATTGTTTTTTTCCCGCGTAAAGCATGACAGATTGTGGGTTCGATAGGTTAGGTCCTAGATCGGTTTCAGGAAAATCACTTTTTCAAAGTTACAAAAAATTACCAGCTCAGACTCCGTATCATTAGCAGACGGAACGTGCAGACTGATACCTATTACTACCGTGTAATTCTCATAATAGCGTAATAAGTATTATCACTTTCACTTTCAACCTTTTTCATTCTTATAGGGGTCAATTTTGTGCCATTAAAATGCGATGTAATTTTTGGCATCGGTCAGGATCGAACCCGGGTCCCTAGATTCGCGACCAGACACTCAGGCACACGGCCACGAGACCCCATATTTTTGTTTAAAGAACTTAAAGAAATTAAATTAGTTTCTTCGAAGAACAGTCGAATTTTTCAAAATATTATTACACCGGGTGTAGCACGCGAACCATGGAAATAGTTATTTACATACCAAGTGCGGGAACGAAATTCACGCACGTGGTTTGTACGAAAAGAATAAAACTTAAGAATTTTAGTGAAAATGATTTGGCAGGAGACTCACGTCATCAACCTGAAAAAAACCTTATAAAATGAAATATAACTTGTAGAAATTATTGGATGTTATTTATTTTTAAAAGAGGGAAAAAAAAGAACTGGTATTAAGTAATGTATATATTAATGATATTTACAATTATTTCAATCGTCATTCCTTTTTCGGAATATATAATTATTTTAAATAATTGTAGTTTTTTTTCGTACCATACGCTGGCATTACTGAGAATGACAATGTTGTGTAAAATAATTCTATATTTCGTAAAAGGATAAGGATTGACTTAGAAATAATTGTAAATTGATTAATATATACGTTTATTTATTACTTACCAAGTATTTCACTTGTAGTATTTCTTACAATTTACATTGTTTGTTGGTTGTGTTACCGACTTCCCGAGTACTCTGTCTTGCCGACTTCCGCCGAACAGAAATTGTTGCCAACATAGTGAACCAAATATCATTCAATGCTCCACCATTTTCTCTCATTATTATTTCTTATTACAAATTTAGTTCTTTAAGAAATGCTTTAGAAATATGAGAGTGTTATTTCCAAAATTTCCCGGTCACTTATCTGGTGAAGACCTGGGAAATTGACGTTTCGGATGTTGCTTAGGCGACGCGAAATAATGCATAAATACAAAAAACAATTTTTCCTTACGCAGAGTCGACCGCGATCCCTGGTGTTTCGTAATCACTTCGGAAGTGTCCCGTGAAAAGTTTTGGCAATTTTAATTTAACTATTCTTGCGAATTAATAATTAATATGAATAAACCGAGTGAGACCTTCAACAGAATTACTTTTTACCTTTCGCCACCTAGAGGAAGGTATTGTCTTTGGTCAAAAAAATCGATGGAGAGTTTTCAAAGAATAAGCACGTTTTAGGATCCTTACAATAACGATGTAACTATTTTACGATGATGTTTGTGCGTTTGTGTGAGTGTATGTAAAACAATTTTGTTTTCTTCCATTTTTTTAATATTTTACACTATCAAAACATTAACTTCATATATTATGAGTGGCGCATAGTATATTTATTTATACAAGAAATATATATTTATATGAGAGATTGATGACCTAAATGAAATTCCAATCTTAGTCTATAACACAAATAAAACAATTTCCGTGAAATTTTTATAAAATATTTACTTAGATGTCTGCTAAATATAACCTGAACCACATATTTTTAAAACGATTAAAATTAGATAAATTGATTCACCGCTATACAATTCCTAGTTATTTTTCAATATATTATTATGTCTATGTGCTTCTGTGAGTGCGCATGACAATTTCATCATTCATATAATTATTTTAAATTATGTCAGTAAATGATATTTAACTGCATTTTTCAAGAAAAACTGTTAAAATCTTCAAATGGAGGTACTTCCGGTTGACCAATTATAATAAAAATCTGATCACTTGTTCTTCTGGTTGTAAACTTGAGGAATACGAAAAAAATTATAATTTTTCGTCACATACACACACACACACACACACACACACACACACATAAATACATACAGACATCATCGTAAAAATGGTAAAATCGTCTTATATGGACCCTAAAACGTGCTTATTCCCTAAAAATTCATCATTGAATTTTTAACTAAAGGCAGTACCTTCCTTACCTAAAGGTGACGGAAGGTAAGAATGCCAGAATCTGTCTTGATTTCTTGTGTTGCCATACACTCGATCGTACTTTTATACTATATTAGCGTAATTACGAAAAGTATGCTTATTCATAATGCGTTTGCAATTCAATGCTGAAAATTAATATAAACAAATATATATATATATATATATATATATATATATATATATATATATATATATATATATATAATAAGAAGTGTGCCTTCCCTTTTAGATTCTAATTAGAGACGTCAACTATTTTACGCAATTACAGATGAAAAATATTTTAATATAGAAATTGGAATACGATATTCTATTTGAAATAAAAATAAAAGAACTTCATATAACATCATCATTAACTTTATTAAAACTTTATATATGTAGAAACCAATCATTTTTTTATATCCATTTATTTTCTGCGTGGGCGCCAGTGGGCGAATGATGCATTTAAGTGTTTTGATGCACCGTAAATTCAAAAGTTATTATCGACAAGTAGTGAAACGAGTAGTATTGGCACTTGTGTTTTAATTTTGCAAACTACATTATGCTATTCTTCAAATAGATTGAATTTTGTTCCAGGAACAAAACAATTGAAATTGTAAACATCCAATTTCTTGTGCAGTTTGTAAAGCATGCAATACAAATTCAATTAAATGCCACGTTTCACTACTGAAACGATTATTGAACGTTCAAAATTAGATATGTATAACAAATTTAAACCGTGTATGTAGGTTTCAATTACCACTAGAATTTTTTATGACACATGCCAGATTTTTACCTCCCGGTACGGTAAGGGAGGTATAGGGATCGTGCTAAAAATCGCATATCGAGATTTTGGTAAATGACCACGTTTTAAGGTCCCTACAATCCGATTTTAACATTTTCACGATAATGTTTGTGGGTGTGTATGTATGTGTGTGTGTGTGTGTGTGTATGTGGCGTAACTGAATTCCCCATAATTTTCATAATACATATAAAGAACCAACCGACGTAAATATATCATGTTGAACTAAATTAGTAAACATCTAATGAAAATGTATTTATATTAGTAATTTTTAAACATAGTCAAATTATTTGAAACAATTAAACTTGCTCAAATTATTCTAATTATTATCAATTCTCGGCGAGACAATGTATTATAGACAGATCAACTAATAATAATAAGCTGTAGAAAAATTATAAAATAAAATGACTTAAATGTTGGACCAACCTCGCCTACTATCAGTCCAATTTGGCCAACAGAGGCATCGAAGATCTCAGCATCTCAAGAAATCATCAACTACTGCGGCTAGGAATGTTTATTGGGACAAAATTTCACTATTTAGTCCACTGAAAACTATCACACATTATAAATTCATACCGCGAAAGTTAGACACTATAAGCAACAAATATACACTATTTAAACTCCCCCATCAAAAGTTTTTCACGAGAATCACACTTAATACGAGCGGAACACATTCTCATTTGTATGCAACAAATACACTGACAGAAGACAGCAATAATAAACAACAAACATCGGTCTTAATATTAGCTCGAACTTGTCTGTTAAAGTCTGTTGTTTTCACTGGTCCACACGAAATTTAAATAATAATAATAATGAATTGTTTATTCATTTAACTAGTAAAGAATAACAAATAAATTGTTATTAAGAAAATTAAAAATCATATCAACCAGTGGCACTAAAAATATAAACTTTAAGAATCAAGACTTTAATTTTGCGAATTTTGAAATAAATGTCTGACTTGTAATCAACATATCATGTAATATATACCATTAAATTTTTACCTCTCGCTAAG
This sequence comes from Harpalus rufipes, assembly GCA_951394225.1. Classification (NCBI taxonomy): domain Eukaryota; kingdom Metazoa; phylum Arthropoda; class Insecta; order Coleoptera; family Carabidae; genus Harpalus; species Harpalus rufipes. The sequence goes on from OX596281.1 coordinate 1,647,176, forward strand.
AGAGGATTTTAATATTTTTACGATAATGTATGTGTGTGTGAATGTGTGTGTGTGTGTGTGTGTGTGTGTATGTGTATGTTTGTGTGTATGTATGTGAGTCGGTTGGAAGGACGATTTCTCAAAAACTATAATACTTAATATCTGTTAAACTACGTATTTCTCAATCGGACATTATTGGGAAGAGCTGAAAAGGTTTTGATAATAATTGGACAATCGAAAGTAACAGATTCTTAAAAAAAATCTTCTAATATTATTTTTTCAAAATTTTTAAGCAGAGTAAATTCTCTATATGATACATATATTTTATTATATCTTATAGATTTAGAGATAAAGAAATATAAGTTATATAATAATCTGTTCTAAGAAATCTCACAGCCCAAATAATGTCATGGAAACCAATCGAAATATTAAAATGTTTGTAACTGACAGATAAATATCAATGTCAAAAATCCAGAGACATTACTGATGATTTTTTCTGGGAAGTACACATTTCATATTATTTCTATTGTATTAATAGTTAAATATTTAAAATTATAGCTATATTACATGCATGAATTGGAAACATTTTGAAAAATTAGAAGAGTAGGACAAAATTTCTTCAGTAAGTAGATTTTTGGTGTAGAGTGTAGGTATACAAGAAATGTTAAATATAATAGGGCGCGATCAGTCATGTGACTTTGTTGGTCTTAACAAGCAGATATGGTGGCCCGTGTCAGAATAGAATGATAGCTAGTAATTATGTACATAGATGTCAAATATCATAATTTTTCATTCTAACTTACGTGATTTTCCAATTCCATATATGGTTTATTTCCCTAGACAAGAAAATTACACACTTCTGGTGACAAATTAACTACGTGAATTTAGAAAATCTTGAAATTTTTAATGAAAAATTCTGACATTTGACATCTATGTACATAATTCTGACACGGGCCATATCTGCTTGTCAAGGCCAACAATGGCACATAACTGCTCGCGCCCTATACTTATGTAACCAAAAACGGAAGTGGCGAGAACAATAATTTTTTATTTAAATGTTCTGCAATCTCCCGTAATTCGGGGATTTTTTTATAAAATTGTCACAATAAAATGGAATGAAACAATTTCATCTTTTGTTTTAATAAAAACAATTTTAATTGGTTAACTGTGGCATCACGTGTAAAACTAAAGTGGCATTATGGTGGGGTTAATTTCATAAATAATAATTACAATTACGTGCTCGTACTAGGAGTGAAAAAATAGTATATACACCACGGTTATGAAGAGCAGTATTGTCCTCGCGAATTATAATCCCGAAGGAACGGCTCGGTCAATAATAATACTCTTCATAACCTTGGTGTATAATATACTATTATTTTATGTTTTTGTTAGGGTTTAACAGATTTGTTTACACCATTTACATAATATAAAATCCATTTTCCATCCCACAGGTGGTAGCCTTATTATCTACATTCTTAATAAAGATATTGAACACCTTAGTATAACGCAGAGATGATTAATAAAACCCCAGGGAACAGGTAAACTGAATATTACTACAGGTATCAAAAGATGATTCTTTTTAATCTAAATGAAAGATGGGATACAGCAGATTTCATTGGGATGTATAAGATGCTTAAAGGCTATTATAACGTCAGAAAAGGACTTTGAAAATATATTTATAAGTTTCGATAATGTCGTTCAAAGAAGCTGCAGGAGATGAAACGTAACAGACAGCGATCGCCTTTATTAACAACCGACTAGTAAGATGTGGAATATGAGTTTTCGAAGGCGTGCTTTGAAGCGAAAATAATAATTAGAAAAAAAATACGTGAATACGCTCAAAATGCATATACGGGGTTTTAATTTTAATTTCACAAGATAAATTTAAAGAAAAAAATAATTATTGTTGTAGTTCTCATAATACAAGACTTTTAAATTTTATTTATTTATTCTTTACTTATTTACTTATTTATTTATTATATAAGGAAATAAGTGCAGCTTATAAAATTGCGACTTTATTATCGTAGGAGCAACTGTGTATGATATTCTTGCTAAATTTGTCTTCGAAAACGAAAAGTGTGGCAGATTAATCACGAAACGGCCGTCCTCGGAAAGCCTGTGCACGTGTCGACAATTTAATAAGATGAAAATCTGTTGTTGATGTGAGGAACACAGCGGTAGGCATATTCCAAAAATTATGCGATGAAAAGCTTTTTACCATGTCACAGCAGTGTTGAGATGTCTTCATAAAGAAGAACATTGCAAATATTGGGCGCATTTAGCAGATTTCTGTGGTTACTGAACATCTGACCGAACGATCACCGAACAGCGAACAAGGACGGTTCTGCTGAATGCACTTTTCACAATCAATCTGATTCACGTGATTCGAACGTCACATAGGTATATAGTTAAAGAATTATAAGATAATGAATTTCATACATTAGGCAACTATGCTAACTTAACCATGGAAACTGCTAATATATTCAGGTAATTCAAATTGACATATGTCAAAAAGTAAATGAATGAAAAAAAGGGAAATAACTCTAATGTTAGAAGTTTCTAGAAAGATATAAGAGACACGATAACATTGGTTTGAACATGTCATGAGGAAAAATGAGAAATATATTGTAATAGAAGGTGGAAGAAACATAGGAAGACCAAATATAAGATGGAAGGACTGCATTTCGGAAGACTTGAGAGAAAAGGAACTGAATGAGGACGACACGCAAGACAAAAATGAGTGGAAGAAGAAAATAAAAATAGCGACTCCTAACAAATGGGAAAAACTAAAGAAGAAGGAGATGTCGGTGTCAAATGCAATTTGCATAGTTTGTTTATGAAATAATTATACTGGAAATATAAGATCTTTTGCAAGAAAATGTATGTATAGGGCGCGTGCAGTAACGTGACTTTGCTGACTTTGGCAAGCAGATATGGGGACCCGTGTGAAAATGACAGCAATTAATTATGTCCATAACTGACAAGTGTCGTAATTTTTCATTCAAAATTTCATGATTTTCTTATTTCATGTGGTTTATTTGTTATCAGGAGTATGGAATTCAGTTGCCGCGAAAGGGAATCATAAAATACCAAAAATTTAGAATCTTTTATAAGAGGATTGACGGAAGGTATTGTGCTGGCCACATCAGATTTTTTCTTTACGTTTATTTTAGTACTGCTCCTGGATCATATATTTGAACAGTGTGCTCAGTGTGTCTCGGTCCAAGGCGTCATCTAGCCTGATGCTTCGCTTTTTATTTACTAGGACTACGAGGACGCAGCTTCTCCAGAGATTTCTTCTTCAGGTCAATGGAAAACCGTCCGCAAAACAAGCAATGACAGAATACCTATTTTATATATTTTAATTATCTTTATTAACATTATTTCGACTAAAACATCGCAAAACCTGCTATTATTACATTCGATGTAGTCAAAATGTACCCTGAATTGGCCAATAAAATTTTATTAAAAAAGGTATAATATTTTTACATTAACCCTTCCTGCATTTACACATTCGTTCCATCCCGAAAAACTATTTGCTGAATGTGCCTTCAGCTGCCTCTTCGCATTTTCCATCACCTCTGCTGGATTAGCAAAACGTTGTCCCTTCAATTTATTTTTTAGCCGTGAGAGAATAGGAGGGGGGGATTCCAGAGTGGTAAGATGTACCGGAGCGTTGTCATGCAGCAAAAGCTAATCGTTTCCTTCCCAATTTTCAGGGCTTTTCGTCTGATTCCGTCTCTTAGGTGTTGAAGGATCTCCAGTAAAGTTCCTTACCTTGTTTATAGTCTTGCTTTGAGGAACAAATTAATGGTGATTGGTAATCAAAAAATACCTCCTAATCACTTTCGCCTTGCAAAATTTTTGCTTGTGCCGCTCATACAATCGATTTTTTTTATCGCCTCGTTTCCGTATTCTTTTAAGCATGTGAAGGGTCTCGGATGGTGATTTATCCAGCAGAACGCAGAATTAGATGCTTGCACGCTGCCCTGATGATGACATGTCAAAATCCGATGAACGAAACGAAAAAATTCATTGTAAGAAACAACCTTCAGCTTTCGCAGACAGTAACTAAACTGGGCGGTTCGACGCTCTTTCTAGTAGTGGCAGCCAACCCAAGAAAAATTAATTTCCCTCCAACCATCACCTTCTTGGTTCTATGCAACGATTCCGGATACTTCTTGTATTATTGGTAAATATGTAAGTATTTACTAAAATAAATAAAATTTGCATGGTAGAAGATAATGTGCTGGCCACATCAGATTTTTCAACTTCGTTTGAATAGTAGCCGTTTTTTTCGTAATAAATAAATGAAAAATTATAATACTTGACACCTATGTACACTTCTGTGCAATAAAATTAAGCACAAGTTTTGCGACTATTTTTTCGCAACTTTTAGTTGTATATTTCATATTTATTGTTTATTTTAATTGCTTACCATCAGTTTCAATGAATGACAAACACTATCCTTGATCGCTATAAAATTGGTAAATAAATAGAAAAACTTACTTGACACTTAGCGTAAAAATATCATTTGGTAAATGTACATATAAATATAACGCCTTTATTAAATGACCAAAATAGAAACATTTTGAAAAAAGAGCTATTAATAAATACAACAAAACCGAAAAGCCAAAACATTTCTCCTAATAATGTGTCTAGTTACCATTTTGAGCTATTACTTCATTTAATCGCCGAGGAACTGAATGAATCAATTGCCTTGTATAATGCAGATCATCCGCCATTTCTTCCCAGATATTTTGTACTGCTTCCCATAATTCTTCTGAGTTTTGAGGATGAAAATTTCTTTTATATACTATTTGAAACCCATGGTAATGTTTCAACATTGTTATTTTGAAACCAGTTTCTTTACTGATGTACATCAATCGAACGATTTGTCTTACGAAGAAACCATCTTGTATTCTATTTATAATTCTAATCTTAGAATTACTGTCTAAATTACGCGGCATTTTGACATTAATAAGAAAAATGACAAATTTACATATTTTCGTTATTAGGCATCTTATCATGTCCACTGTAAACTATAAAATATTTTGTGTACTTAATTTTATTGCACATAAGTGTACATTATTACTAGCTGACACGAGCCCCCATATCTGCTCGCCAAGGCTAACAAAGTCACATGACTGCTAGCACTCTATGCGAGAGCTAATGTGCTGGTTACAACAGATTTTTTAGTCTTGTATAAAATAGTTTTAATTTAAAGATAAAGATTTTTACCTCTCGCTAAGAGAGGTATTGGATTCATGCTAAAAATCGCATATCCAGATTTTATTGAATAAGCACGTTTTAAGGTCCCTACAATCCGATTTTAACATTTTTACGATGATGTCTGTGTGTGTGTGTGTGTGTGTGTGTGTGTGTGTGTGTGTGGATGTGTGTGTGTGGGATGTTGGAAGGACGGTTACTCAAAAACTATAAGACTTAAAATTTGTTTAACAACGTATTTCCCAATCGGGCATTCATGGGAAGATCTGAAAAGGTTTTGGTAACAATTGGACAACCGGAAGTAGAAGATTCTTGAAAAAAAATCTTCTAAATATTATTTTTTGAAAAATTTTCTTGATAATATTAAAGAAAAATAAATTCTCTTTCTGATACATTTAAATATTTTTATACATATTTTATAGATTTAGAGATAAAAGGAATATAATATATAAAATAATGTAATTAATTTTACAACCGAAAGGATGCCATGAAAAATAGTTGCAAATTTAAATTATTTGTAACTGACAGATAAATGTCAGTGTCAGAACTAATGAGTAATGAAAGAAAAATGTATTTGGAGAATCCCTTAGTTCTTGATCTGTGACTATTATGGAGATGACAAGTCTAGGTTGAAGGACTTAAATTTGTTTCAAACATTATGGGACAATGTACACCAGTACTGTAGACTAGAGTAACTTTGAATTGCGAAAAAGCTATCAAATTCTTCTCAAGTAAGTTGTAAATATTGACAAAATTACACATCGATATAAGAATAATCGGAGTGCAATCTATCCGTCACTTTATTAAAGGGAATTAGTGTTATTTAGATATAACATGTATGAAAAAATAAAATGTAAAAGAAGATATGTAAGAATAGATGCACAATCCATATATACATTTTAGACCGCCCAAAATTAATGTTTTTACTAGAAGAATATGAAGAGAAAGTAAACAACGTTGTTCGAATTGAAAATTGCAGTTACCAGCCTAATATTTATATATGGTAAACTCTACTTTGTAATTTATTGTAACATAATTTATGGTAAAATATCTTCATGTTGAGACATGCTATTATTGAATAATAAGGAAGTTTATACGTCATAGATTTATATGAATATATTATTTGTATTTATAAAAATATTCTTTGCTTTATGCATACAGCCAGGTAAAATATACGGCGAGAGGTTATGTGCTGGCCACATCAGATTTTTTTTCTTATTTTTCATTTTATTTAATAGAGATATCAAATACCAGTATTTTCGAGGGAATATTCTTTAAAACCTAATGTTCAGCTATTGAGCATGATACGGGTTCTAACGCTACCTACCGTTCAATAAAAATCAACTGCACAATCACGTATAATGCTTCTCCGATTCCATTTCTGAATCGGATTACGTCGTATTCGAATGCCATGCTCTCCATCATCCTGAAAGCAAAGCGAAAATCGCGGCTAGATCTTTTCATAGCTGTTTGTAATTACCAATACGTCGATAACCATCTAATCTCAGCATTATGATGCAAAATGGTGAAACTGCGGCTATATGTGGAGATTAAGACGCAATTAGTACGATAGACAAGTAAAGTGCTGGTTTAGGCGAGCAAACAGCGGTAGAACTAATTGTTGTAATAAAGGATACATTGTCAAAGGAAATAAAATACACCAGCTGCAACATATCTACTAATTTCGAGCCATTTGTTGTGGTGGTACGTGGCATGCATTAACTCTATTAACAGTAGTCATTGATGGAATTTTGATGCATGAATTCAATGCCAATAGCACCAACTGTTGTGGACTATACAAATGTATAAACTCCATACAAATTTCATACAATTTGTAATTATTTAATGTAAATTATGTTGAATTTATAATCATGAAATTTAGGTTTAATTTAGGTAATGGCATTTAATTATTAAATACTCTTTTCAATACATACCAATAATATAAAATAAATTATTTTTTAAATGCAAATTTATAATTATTTTGTATTGACAAAAAAATGTAAATAATATTAAAAATGTTATACGAGACCTACTTCATTGTCTTACTAAAGCCAGTGTCTACCTAAATCCGAATTCTGGTCGTTAGGCTTCGTTTCTGTCAGTTGTTTTTATACATATAGGGGAAGTTGCCAAAATCTTACTACCTAAAAGATTTTTTGTTTTATTTATTATGCACGAATTGGTACGAAATTTCGATGAGGAGTCCTTAGGATATGATTTAACCATTTGTACGATGATGTCTGTATGTGTGTGTGTGCGTGTGTGTATATGTATGTGTGTGTATGTGTGTGAAGACTTTTCATAGATGTTAACTCGAACACTACAATTCTTTTCACAACATCCATATGAAGAGCTGATTAGGTTTTGGTTATAATTAGTCAAAAGGAAATACCGTCATTAAAAGATTTTAGCAGTTTTTCTTGAAAAAACGCTGTTAAATATCATTTTTTGGCATTTAATGTTATTGTAAATATTAACGAATATTCTATTAACTATACGAATTGATTGTATTTTATATTTCATATTCAATAGTTATAGAGTTAAAGAATTATATAGAAATTAAATTTCATAAATCAGCCAGCTATGCTATAACCATAGAAACAGCTACTATATTAAGAAAATTCTAATTGACAGAGGTCAGTGTCAATAAAAACGAATGTGGCATGAGGATGAGGATGTTGAGATGGATGTCGAAAAGATATGATAATAATCAGAGTATAAGGAAAATGGCACGAGTTATAAAAATTCTAGAAAGATACAAAAGAGACGATTACATTGGTTTGGATATGTCATGAGGAGAGATGAATAATATATTAGTAATAGCTTAGTAGTAGAAGGTAGAAGAAACTGAAGAAGAGCACAGAAAAGATTGTATTTTAGAAGACTTGGGAGAAAAGGATCTGCATGAGGACGATAAGCAAAATGGAAATGAATGGAAAAAGAAAATTAAGAATAGCGACCCCTAACGAATGGGAAAAGATGAAGATGTCAGTGTCAAGTGCAATTTACATAGTTTGTTTATGAAATAATTTTACCGCACATATAGAATCTTTTGCAAGAAAATTTATGGATGCACAGGATTTACAGAATGTGCTGGTCACATCAGATTTTTATAAATAACGTGTTCTAAGACAATGTAAACGATACTTTTTAGGAAACCTATCTTTTAAATAGTACTGCCCTCTTTCATCATTACACACTTTACCTATAATTTAGTTTAGTTGAGTGAATGTTTTATATTAAAGCTAGTACTAATATCTCTCAACTGACAATAATATACCTCATTTCAGATTACAATTCAAATTTAAGTTGTCATGGACTTCAGCATATGTCAACGAAAAACAAGTTTAATGCAACTGATTATAAGTTATGTTCGTGTACAGTAAAATATGAAAAATGTGCATCCTGGATTTAATAAATAACCCTATACCAATTTTTTAATTATGGTTAAAGCCTCAAAAAACTGAGAGAACACGTACAGACTAATTAAAATAAATTGAATCTTTCATTTAGAAATAAAAATTAATTTTATATTGCAGAGTGTAGAGTGAATTTACAATAAATAAATAAAATAATTGGTATTGATTATTCATTTATTAATTTTCATAATTTTACTTTTTCTGCTTCGAATATTAAAACAAAATATTAACTGTATGTACAAAATTTATGTATATTGTGTTAATTAAAAATAAATTTACATTAAATTCTTATTACTCATATTCATACATCCAATATGCCTACAAAGAATATCTCTGTATAAAAGTAAAAAAAATATCATTGTTCGTATACATTTTTCTCGTATGCAAATTCTCTAGTACAATAATTAAAATAAAAATGAATTTTTGTATAAATAACCATATATGTATGCTTTGTAAATCAAGATTTAAAATGGAAATTGTGTATTTTTTTTGTTAAAATAATCCTTTATATAAAAACGTACAGTAATTGATTGGAAAATAAAAAGTAAAAGAATGAAAGGAAATAATTGCTTTTAATATATTTTTCTTTGTACTGAACTGGAACTGATTATTATTTTTATTTATTTATATTTTGCATCTAATGAATTGTATTCCAGAAAGTTTATTTTAAGAAAATTGATCGTGAGGAAAATTGGTATATATATATATATATATATATATATATATATATATATATATATATATATATATATATGCGCGTTGCTCCCCTAATTATTTTAGACAAAAAGTTTCAAATGGATGTTGTAAAGTAAAAATTTCTACATCCGAATCAATAAAAAAATTCATTTTGGCTACTTCATAGCTGCAGAAATATTTGAAAATTCACGGCATTACAATTTAATAGTATTAGCCATGGAATTAGAAACAAGAGACGAACAAAAGCGTAACTTTGTATTAACATCAGTGTTAGAATAATGATTATCAAAATAAATACTAATAATTTGATGTATTAAAATGACAGTTACAGAATTAGCGCTAACTCCAAATTTAACTTTAACTTAACCTTCATTCTGTATTGTGAATAACTCTAACACTAAAAAAATCCGGATTCAAAATGGAGTTAACTCTGAATTTAATCTTTTTTGTTAATCTGTTAGTTAAGAAATAAAATATTACAATTCCATCAAGAATCAGACGGCCGTGGAAATAAAAAAACAATATAACAATATGAAAATTTTGCGACAGTTTAATTATCATTGATATTTATTGTTGTAGTTATTGTTTACATACAAAAATGTTTGTAAAATGTTTATTGCACTTTCATCTGTCATATTGATAACTGTGTTTTATAAATGATCTTCTAATTCGTGTCGAAATTGTAACATTTCATAGTTTATATCTTAAATATCTCATACGGGAGATTTGCTGTTAACTTACATGCCATTTTTGAACAAATGTGTAAGTCGTGGATCTGTAAATCTGTAAAAGAAAAAAAAACTGAGAAAAATGCATCTATTTTCGTCCATTAATGTAAAATAATACATAAGATGGCTGCTTTCGTTGCGATTTTATTCATAATTTATAGATTTTTGTTTTTGTAGTTTTGCTCTAAAAGTTACAGGACAACCAAATCCGCACTTATTTAAAATCTCGTATTCTCCTACTGTATTTCGAGTTTCGATGAATACCGGATATACTTCTGCTAAACTATCATTAGTCGACGATTTTGCAATTGCGACAAAATTTCTGCAGCTTAAGCGGGCAATATTAGTATCATCTTACATTAAATTTTTATGGAATTACGCCATGAATTTTTATCTGGTTTTACAGGTTTCGTAATTTCGTTGCTTTTCCATACCTTAAGTATACCTCACTCAATAATATCATGTTGCATGCTTGAGAGGAAATGTTCTACTTCCAGTCAGGTACACAAATATGTAACTATTGAACGAACAAGGAAACGAGAAACTGAATTCTTAACGATGTTACATACAGCAGAATTTAAATGCGAGTGAATTTTATGTATGTATGTAACTTACCTAACGATAAAAATAACCAACGATGATAGCAAGGGCATTAACTTCAAAGCATAGTGTGCTCTTACAAAACGCTAAAATGAAATTTCTTTCTTATATAATTTAGTGCATGAAAATTTGGAATTTAGACATTCGGGCCAATTCTGTAACGCAATGGTTAATTTTCTGCCAGTTCAAAATTTCAACAATCAAGTTTTGTTGACCAAAGGACCTAACCTATATCCAGTAAATACATTTTTTAAATAGTCCCATGCAACTTTGAACACCATTTTAGCCCTAGTAGGTATATGTGTGAAGTTTATTGAGTAGGTACTTTTATAGTAATTGTGTTCTTGCTGTTTTTTTACCTCTCGCTAAGTACGTTTTAAGGTCTCTACAATCCTATTTCAACATTTTTATGATGATATCTTTACGCGTACGTGTGTGTGTGTGTGTGTGTGTGTGTTTGCGTGCGTGTGTGTGTATGTGGATGTATGTGTGTATGTGTGGGTGGATGTTGGAAGGACGATTTCTTAAAAACTATAAGACTTACGGCTGATTGCACCAACCCAACTTAAATTTTAAACGTTCCTTAAATTTGAATTTTTTTGTTTAAGGGTCGCTTAATAAGTAAGTCTTGTTGGTGCAATTAGGCATAAATATCTGTTTAACTACATGTTTCTCAATCGGACATTAATAGGAAGACCTGAATAGGTTTTGGTAACAATCTATTGTAATAAATCTCACAGCCCAAATAACGCCATGGAAATCAACTGAAAAATTAAAATTGCTATTGACAGATAAATGGCAGTGTCAAAAATCCAGAGACATTACTGAAGACTTTTTCTGGGAAATACATATATTATTTCTTATCGTTGTTAATAAACTTGTCTACTATCTGCACGTACGAAACAATATAAATGTAACTGCTCCTCGTAAGTGACATACTTTTTTCTTACTTATTAACTATTATATTACTACCAAATTATTTAAAGTAATCCACGAATGTTCTGAGTTTATGCCAGATTAGTTCCGTATAATGAAAAGTAGGGCAAACCTGGATTAGCTGTCCAAATGACAGTACAGCACGCTGCAAGTCACATGAATCAATCAGAAATGAAATATATTTTTTAATAAAAAATTATAACTTTGCGAAAGCTACCTTAAAAGTATTGTGTGCACCTCGGGCTTAAAGTTTTTCTTTTAGCCTCTTTTGCCATTTGATTTATTAGCTGTGGCTTTCGCTTTACATGCAACTTCAGATTCGGTTAATAAAGAATATTTTTACCGCATTAATATAAAAATAACTATTACTACAAACAAACAAAAACATATTTGTTATTTATTTAATTTAATACTGCTAATTTAGTAGTACTCTGAAAACGCAACGAAAATTTAAAAAAATAGTTACTACTCTCATCATAATGCCATTTAATACTTTTTAATAGTTTTTTTTTTTCATAAATACACATTTGATTTGCTAATACTACAAAAAATATCGAATAACAATGTAAACAAAGTTTTATATTTTAACAAACAGTTTAATTAAATATATGGGGATTCAAAAAAGAATATTTAAAATAAAAATATAACAAAAATGCAGAATTTTGTGCTTGATATAAATTTAAAACTAAATGTGTATAGGGATTGCGATCTGGTTGCTTTTGTAAATAAAAAAATCTGATGTGGCCAGCACATAACCTCTCGCCGTATATTTTACCTGGCTGTATGCATAAAGCAAAGATTATTTTTATAAATACAAATAATATACGAGGTGTGTTCAAAAACTATCGCGAATTTTGAATTTTCGCGGGTTACGTATATTCGAATTTCGATCTTTTTGTGGCTTTATGTTGGTACTCATGTCTCTCACTTATGTCGACAAGCTCGGCCATTTTGAATGTTCACTTACTTGTTGACAGCTGCTTTGCTTGCCTAATGTGCTTATTCGTTAAAAACTGACTATGAATTTTTTGACCAAGACAATATCTTTCTTATCTAAAGGCGACGGAACGTAGAAAAAAATAATTCATTTAAAATTTGTCATTGTCATAAAATGTTTTTATAAAGTGACGGATAGATTGCACTCCGATTATTCTTATATCGATGTGTAATTTTGTCAATATTTACAACTTACTTGAGAAGAATTTGATAGCTTTTTCGCAATTTAAAGTTACTCTAGTCTACAGTACTGGTGTACATTGTCCCATAATGTTTGAAACAAATTTAAGTCCTTCAACCTAGACTTGTCATCTCCATAATAGTCACAGATCAAGAATTAAGGGATTCTCCAAATACATTTTTCTTGCATTACTCATTATTTCTGACACTGACATTTATCTGTCAGTTACAAATAATTTAAATTTGCAACTATTTTTCATGGCATCCTTTCGGTTGTAAAATTAATTACAACATTATTTTATATATTATATTCCTTTTATCTCTAAATCTATAAAATATGTATAAAAATATTTAAATGTATCAGAAAGAGAATTTATTTTTCTTTAATATTATCAAGAAAAATTTTCAAAAAATAATATTTAGAAGATTTTTTTTCAAGAATCTTCTACTTCCGGTTGTCCAATTGTTACCAAAACCTTTTCAGATCTTCCCATGAATGCCCGATTGGGAAATACGTTGTTAAACAAATTTTAAGTCTTATAGTTTTTGAGTAACCGTCCTTCCAACATCCCACACACACACATCCACACACACACACACACACACACACACACACACACACACACACACACACACACACACACACACAGACATCATCGTAGAAATGTTAAAATCGGATTGTAGGGACCTTAAAACGTGCTTATTCAATAAAATCTGGATATGCGATTTTTAGCATGAATCCAATACCTCTCTTAGCGAGAGGTAAAAATCTGTTGTTACCATCACATTACCTGCCGTCTATCCTGTGCATTATGTACAAATTCCATAAATAAATTTTCAAATGTTCAAACCAATGTAATCGTCTCTCTTGCATCTTTCTAGAAACTTTATCACTCGAGCCATTTCCCTTACCTATTTTTCCGTGTCTTCCCCAACATCTTTCTCTACATTCTCATCTTTACCACATTCATTTTTTTTTCATTGACTCTGACATCTATCAGTTAGAATTTTCTTAATATAGTAACAGCTACTATGTTATAGCATAGCTGACTGATTTATATAAAATGCAATCAAGTCGTATAGAGAATAATATATTCTTTAAAATTTATAATCATTAAATGCCAATAAATGATATTTAACTGTTTTTCAAGAAAAACTGTTAAAAGTTGCAATCGAGGGTGGACCAATTATAACCAAAATCACGTCTGCATATGGATGTAAGGAAGAGGAATACGTAAAAATTGTAACACACACATACATACAGACATCATAATAAAAATAGTAAAATCGTATTGTAGGGTACCCTAAAACGTGCTTACCACCGATTTTTTTGACCAAAGACAATATCTTCCTTACCTAAAGGTGACGGGAGGTAAAGAGTAATTTAAAATGAAACAATAATTATTATTAACATATAATACATTGGATACAGCGGACGCATACAAGCGACGTACATATCCATACCTACTTTTTGTAGTCGGTCTATTTATTTCATATTTTTTTCGGAGAAAATAACACATAAGAGGAATAATAAAAATAAAAATATAAAGGACAAATCTAAATACAAAATTCAAAATAGGAGGCAATATATTATATTTTTTATCCTTATATTTACTATAATTGATTTTTCCAATTTCCTGTTCAAATCTTATCATTCCCGTCTTTTGTTGAGCTGAAGAAATCCGAATTTAGCGATTTGTTATTTGAGGTGAAGGTAGGTTATATTACCAGCTTCTTCACTTGTGTGTGAACACATTATTATCGATAACAAAAGCATCATCCTGGAACTTATTCTTTCGTATTTCTATTTTTATATATTTAATATAAAATAGAATTTGTCACGTAAAATTTTGTGGAATGCATATACATTGAATTTTGAAGCATAATATTATGGATTTAATTGTGTCAATGTCTTTAAAAAAAATTACCTTCTTTAGTAACCGAGTAAACTTAATTTAATGATGAATTAAGTAGTACTTGTAAGTGTATTTAAAAAAAAACTCCGGTTTAACTATATCTTTGTACGAACCCAACCCCAACTCGTTCACTCTAAATATAAATAACACTGATAAATAAATTATTATTTTAATCAAAATAGTAATTTCGAATTACATTAATCAAAGAAGAATATATTCTTATAATTATTACTCGTATTGATACAAACAATCCTCCGCTTATACTTTACGACTGACTCATCTTAGTATATTTTCTATACACATATTTAACTTGTCGTAAAAGATTCTTTCTCTTTACCATAAAAATTTATGTCTGTCGTTAAATTCCGATCCTCAGTTAAAGGACAGTACAATATCGCCATCTTATGCGAAATTTTTAGCGTTTTTCGATATTTGTGTTCTAAATATTTAAAGAAACAGAAGAGTTATGACATACGATAATAAACAGTTGTGAAACTGCTAAAACACAGTGCAGTATACGTTGAAATGTTTAGATTTCTTGGCTTCCATCTACCTGCCAGTGGTGTAGTGTAGCCAAGATTGGAAATTTTCAATCGCTCGGCATTTTAGTCAGTACTTACCTACAATCTGGTTTAAATGTTGTGAAGGAATTTAAAAGAAATTATATTAATATTCTTTTTGTACAAAGGAAATGTATAAAAAAGCAAAGAGACCAAAACGTTAATGTTGTCATATGTAAATTCAAAAGTGACTTTTGCTGTCGACACCAAGCGGATTGGACGGCTTCAGTGTTGGACAAACTATTCCTTTTAAACCGATTTAAACTTAAGAGTTTATCCAATACGACTTAGTAACTATGTTAATCAAATGCTGTCAAGGATAATGACAAAATGTACTAGAATAAATCATTCTTGGAAAGAGTATTTCTGTTCTTGAAGTAAAGCTCATAAAATTTGTGTAAAATGATGCTATATCAAATAATGAATCATAATCAGATGCTTCAAACCGACATGCGGTAACAATCTAAAAATATGGAGTGCTGACCGTATAAATTTCTCTATTGGTGACTTTATTCAGTGTTGTCTTTAGGCACCTGGGCCCGGGCCCAGGGCCCCGAGATCCTGGGGGCCCCAAAAGTTTGTGTGATTGAAAAAAAATTGTCACAACAAAAAATCATTGACATTTTTTTGTTTTTTTCTTTTGATCAAACATTAAACAAACAAAAGTTGTGAATACTTCTGCAAGGTTCTTTGGGGCCCCTGGAAAACAAGAAACGAACTGAGAGCCAACAATAAGCCCGAATACTTTCCAATAATTACAATTATTAGGGACTCGCAGAAAAAGTTTAAGGTGGCACCTACGTAATACAATCAGCTATATGTCACAGCTAACATCAACGAATATTTTTGGGGACTATTACATAACTTTTCAAGAGCATTTAAATGACGTATACCATGACCGTCTGGGGTGCCCTCTTTTGAAATATTGAATCCAACTTCTACTAAAATTTGTATTTGTCGTATATATGTCTAATTCCGAGTTATCACTTTGATAACTGTTTAACAAGTTGACTTTATTATGAAGTAAAAAAAAAAATATAGGGGGGGGAGGGGAGGGGCCCCCACGTACTAATGGCCAGGGCCCCGAAAATCTTAAAAACGGCACTGACTTTATTACATATATAATCAAAAATCACAATATTAATACAAACTGAAACATCAGATTCATGATTAATCAGTTGAGTTAGAAACTCAATAACTTAGAACTACTATACTAATAATGCTGTCCTGGAAAAGAGGTACTTTCATTCTATAAATTATTATTGTTTTTAGATAATAAATGTAATTTTACGATATACAAATAAATATTTCTTCCTTAATGTTTTCGCAACAAATGAAAATAAAATTGAAGTCATTTCCTTTCCTTTCGTAAATTAGAGTAACTAAAACAGCGTTCACGATTCGCAGTTATCTCACTTATTAGGCATATTAAGCCTTCGTCATTAAAGGGGCTTGAGAATAATTTCCGTTTCTAGCAAGCAGTCATTAACACAATTTACAGTACAAAACAGACTAGCGTCGATTTCCTGTACAGGAAAGCTCAACTTATTAACGACGCAATATTTAAACTGGGACGCTATCTCTTCACCTGTTTTATACGGACGATACATTTTTTAAAATTTAAAATATTATTTTATTTTACAATCGTTTCCATGTAAACCCAAATATAGATGAGGAGACATATGGATCCCTTTTTGTTGTTTGTTCGGTCATTATCTCTATCAGTTTTTCTTTGATTGTAATACAAAATGGTCTCTTTTTCGGAAAAAGTTAAAGATCAGACTTATGTTGATTAAGCGTTTTTACTCATTTTGGTCAGTACTATGTGCCCTTAAAGTTTATACCCGAAGTTAAAAAACATCTGTAGAGTGGAATAAATTCGAGTTCCTCATATCAAAACTTTCTTATTGTGCATGTTACAGAAAATTTATGTAAGTCTTTATGGGCTAACTTTTGGAAACAATTTTAATAGGTACCACAGGAATTTTCGATTGTCTTTTGTTTTTGAGCTACAGGCTAAAACTTGAATTTCGCTTATTTTGAAAATAAATCGTATCTCGCTGTTATGAGAGATGAAGAAAAAATATTTAGATAACTTATATGGTTTTTACGAAGAATTTCGTAGTGTAATCAGATTTTTCCAAAATTTAATAATAATAACATTATGTTAAAAATAATCTCATCTTTTTTGTTATTTCATAAGCTTTTCAAAGATGTATAACAAGTTTGCATTATTCTTTTTAAAATATAATTAAGAGATGAATTATTAATTTACTAGGTTGAAAAAAGTGAAAACTATTAAGAAACAAATGAAAAAGTCAATTACCGATACTTGACACTGACTTTTTCTTCTTTAGCTTTTCTCATTCGTTATGGGTCGCATTTTTATTTTCTTCTTCCACTCATTTCTGTTTTGTGTGTCGTTCTCATTTAGTTCCTGTTCTCTCAAGTCTTCCGCAATACAGTCCTTCTATCTTATCTTTGATCTTCTGTTTCTTCAAACTTCTATTATTAAGCTATTCTTCATCTTTCGTCATGATATGTTCAAACCAATGTAATCGTCTTTCTTCTACATTTCTAGAAACTTCTTATATAAGATTCATTTCCCTTATTCTTTTATTCCTCATCCCTGTCACATTCATTTACTTTTCAACGATACTGCCATCTATCAATAAATCATATTTAACTATTAAATATTCAAATGAGGCAACTTCCGGTTCACCAATTATAACCAAAATCTAAACACTTGTTCTTCTGGATGTAAACATGAGGAATACGAAAAAATATATAATATTTGGAATCATGGTATTGAAGTTATGCGATCCGAAAATTTCGTCACACACACACACACACACACACACACACACACACACACACACACACACACCCACACACACATACATACATACATACATACATACATACATACATACATACATACATACATACATACATACATACATACATACATACATAGACATCATCGTAAAAATGGTAAAATCGTATTATAGGAACCCTAAAACATGCTTATTCATTAAAAACTTATTATTGAGTTTTTTGACCGAAGACAATACCTTCCTTACCTAAAGGTGACGGAAGGTAAAAAAAAAACCATATAGAAGTTATCTAAACATTTTTTCTTCATCTCTCATATTAAGCGAGGTATGACATATTTTCAAAATAAGCGAAAATCAAGTTTTAGCCGGTTGCTCAAAAACAAAAGACGATCAAAAATTCCTGTGGTGCCTATTAAAATTGTCTCAAAAAGTTGACCCATAAACACCTACTTCAATTTTCTGTAGCGTGCATTATATTTTCCTTTGAATAAATTAGTAATATTACGCTAATATTTATTATATTTAACATTTTATTTAACTTATAAAGACAATAGGTATATTTACTTACCTTCGCATGTAGTGGTACTTGATGACTACAATTATAACTAATGTGTTCGCCGAAAGAGCCAGAAGAAACACCGGGATATAAAGCCCAATGATGATGTAATTCACGTCATTAAAAAAAATGTCCATGATCATCTTATGGCTGATGTTAGTATCATTGGACGCCATGATTCGACTTAGTTTAACGGCCAATGAAGTAGAATTCCTACGCTCGTAAGTTTATTGTCAATATTAGTTATTTATTTTTCCACATTTTATTTTTTTACGACTTCACACATCCAATGAATCAAGTATTTAATAAATATTTAAATAGTGTGGTTTTTTATACACACTTTTATTTATACGAACAGTTGTGTTTATTCACACAATCGTAAATTATACAGTGACATTGCTAGTCTAAATATTTATTTTATCCGTCCAGTTTACAAGCCAATTGTCATGGATGACATCTGTGGTTGAAGTTTATAGTATTAACGACCAAGTATAAGTCAGTACAGGATTTAATTTATACGGCAATTGAACACTTTTTGTACAATGCAAGTACAAACTAATTACACGGTTGCACTTGAAGTTTAAATTTATTCTTAAACTTAGAACTTTACTAACAATTTTGTTAACCCGTGCGGAACATATTTTTATTTACACTTATAGACTTATAGGTTTACACAAATTTCTAATTAGCAACACATATTTATTATAATTTAATATTTATATTTATGTATTTGATTAAAAAAAAATATTTAGCTAATGAATAAAAGGCTTAAAAAAGTTCTACGATTACTTTCTATTAGTTTAATATTTTTTAAAACTATATTTAGAAATTTTAAAAATGTAGACAACTATAGCTTCCATTATTCTATAAAATTTTCCCACAAATATTTTAAAATTAATATCACTTATTTTTACTATAAAATTTGTTCTTAACTTCGCGAAGCGGCTTTAGCGTCGGCGGCGTCGTATGTTCAGAACAGCATCGCATCACGGAACTGAAGCTGAAGCCCGCGAACTCAGATCCGAGTTGGCAAAGGACCTAGATGAGTGCGCACGCGCGCGCCTCAAAGCTTTCAGGAAAAAGTTGAGCGTCACGCTTGTTTTTCTCTACACGGCGCAAAATGCGATCAACAGTATATTAAGAAGGGATGTTTTTTGTCTATCAAGATAGAGAGTATACTTGTTTGTAATATACATACAGAATAACGATAGAAAATACGTACGAAGATAGTTCATCGTTATGAAATTGGTATGCATGTGACAAAATATATCATGAAGGGAAAAGAGAATGAAGTTTCAATCTTGATTTTGATTGATTTAATTGAATTTTATTTATTTAACAAATACCGACGTTTCGGTTCTCATTGAACCTTCTTCAGGGTTCTGGAATTACATTTTATGGTGATATAATATATTCATATTGTTTAAGAAATATTATACACAATAGATATTAAGGATACAAGTTTGATATGGCGTTCATAATTTAACGCGTTTGATATTAAATCACGAGGCGATGAGCCGAGTGTTTTAATCACGCAGGTTTCATTATGAGGCTATATCGAATGTGTATCCTTCAATATTTTATCTATTACAGTTTAAATATTGTTTTAATTGGTACAAAATATATCATAATGAAAATTATAATTTATTTGTAAAATATGTCGCAGGAATTTAATAAGTTGCTTGAAAATTTTTTCTTCCAATTTAATTTAATTTTATAAATTTTAAAATGCAAGCTTAAAAAATAAATCTAAAATAGAAGCTAAAAATATGTATTCTCGTATATTCTATATATGAATAAAAAATATTGTTTTGATCCGATCCGATAATAACATTTTTACGATGATGTCTGTGTGTGTGTGTGTGTGTGTGTGTGTGTGTGTGTGTGTGTGTGTGTGTGTGTGTGTGTATTTGATGTTGTAGTATGTACGATTTCTCAAATTCTATAAGATTAAAGCCCTGTGTAAATACGGATTCCTCAATCTAACAGTAATGAGAAGGGTTGGATAGATTCTGGTAACAATTGGACAACCGGAAGTAGTAGTATTTTAACAAAAATCTTCTAAATATTATATTTTTGTAATATTAAAAAACAAAATTTTCTCTCCGACACATTTAAAAAAAAATTATACCTTAATTCTATAGATTTAAAGATATAGATATATAATCTATAAAATAATCTGTTGGAATAAATCTCACAGCCTGCTCACAGCCCAAACGTCTCCATTGTAACTACTTGAGAAATTAAAATGTCTGTAATTGACATATAAATGTCACTAATGTCAGTGTCAAAAATTCAGAGGCTTTTTTCTGGGAACGATATTTAATATTTCTTATTGTATTATTAATATATTTAAAATTATAAGTATATTACATGAACACTTCAGAAATACCGCCAATCTCGTTAATGAATTGGAAAAACCTCGAATATTTAGAAGAAATGGAGAAAACTTGCTCATAGAATTAAAATTATAGAAAATACATAAATATAAAGATTAGGTGTAATTAGAATTTTTTGTGTGTACAAGAAATGTTAAATGCAATACTTATATATAGCACAATGGAAAAGGCGCGAGAGGTGTTGTGATGGCTACAACAGATTTTTTTAGTACGTATGTATTTTAAATCATCCATCAGCACATGTATAAAAATTATTGACCAGAAAAATTTATTACTAAATGAATTTATACTGTATATAATTAACATGTGTAGGCAATATTTAACATTGATGTATAATGTAATGATTCGGAATATGTTACCTTCCAAAATTTCATTTCAATTTATGTTTTGTGTAAACATATTTGACAATGCTGAAAAATATATGAAGTTTATGTTTCTCTATTCACATCTGATCCAATATTTTGTCAGTATTTGAGTCTGAAAATAGTAACATTATTAATAGAAATTGGTTTGTATTTAACCAAGTGTCCTAGTCATGTTGATTTAATCTCCAAATACTTGTTTTCATTCAAACTAATATTTGAGCACCAAAATTTCAGCCTGAATTGTTCAAATATTTAATTAACTTTAAAATACACTAACTTTGGACCTGAAAATTTGGATATTTTTCGCAAGCAAATCTTCTAAATGTATGTAGGTATTGAGAGTGCATTAATTTCTATGAATAAAACGAAATGTTCCATATTAGTGTTTTACAGACAGTTAAAAATATTGTTGAATAATAAATATTGTGCAAAATTATTGAAAATTTAGGGACTGCTTAAGTTACCTCGCCTAAGGTTTGAAAATGAGATGAATTTACAAACTTTGTGGGGCTGAGGTTCGGTTTCTATGGAAATTGTTACACATAAAGTTTTCAATTATTTCGTGCATCGGGCCGTAACCCTACCCTAAATATTTTAAATTTTCAATACATTTTGAATCTATAATGACTACAGGTAATCCAAATTTAAATGGCCAATTTTAAACTATGAATTAAACACAGTAAAATAAGAGAAAAAAATCATTACGCAGAAGTGCTCTATTTCAGAGATATTCACATGTTTAATATTATAAGAGTTAACGACTTCATTACTAATATTTAGGTACAAGAATGAAATAACAATTAATTTAAATAATAGTTTGTCAAAACACAACACCTGAACAATATCGTGCAACAATAGAACGTTTCCCATGCTTGTCTTCTTACTGAAGAACTATTTCCAGATATATTCTTAAATGAACTTTTTCTTTTATTATAAGGTGCTTAATACATTCAAGAAGCATTGGACTCTTGGAAAGTGTCATGTATGGGAATCGAAATTGATGATTACTGCTTGACGACCTTCTTATTTGCCGATGATCAGATAATCATAGCAAACGATGCGGACGACATAGACTATATCTTCAGAAAATTTTAATAGAGGAATATAAAAAATGGGGATTAAAGATGAATATAACGAAGACAGAATACATTGTTGTAGGAAATGAAACAGAGAAGGCAATATAAAAAAATTACGGTATAATTTGTTTGTAAAGTCTTAAAAATACAAAATTTGACAAATTGATATTCAACACAGTAGGATTTATTCCTACTATGAGTGCTGATTGATTTTGTATATTTTCATTTATTATTCATTTATCTTATTGCGAATTCTGTAAACTGTAAATCAAAGAACATTTTCCATAGAATCAAATGTGCGTAAATATTATTCCGTGCTATAAATAAAAAGTGAACTTTATACCCTTCGGGCTGTTTATTACCTAGAGTAGCAAATATTTGGAACAAGACTGTTGACTCTGAGTACATGTTTCAATGACATATCTTAGGTTAAGGTCACAAAGTATACGAGTATATATATGAGAGTGTTCTTATTTACATATATAAAAGCGTTATACATTTATATATTGTGACGAACCTACCCCTCGTTCGGCTGTTCTCGGGCGCCATTCTATGAGGGAATAGGTAAGGATTCCAGATAGCTAGTCGAAGGTCCATCGAATAATATGTTATTTCCAATACGATGTGATTGGATTTTATACTTTATATTCAATAGATATAGAGTTAAAAATTATAAAGATATTAAATTTCATACATCAGCCAGTGATGCTAACCATGGAAACTGCAAACATATTTAGATAATTCAAATTCACAGATGTCAATATCAATGAAAAGGAAATGAATGTGGCAGAGATGAGGATGTTGAGATTGAATTGGGGAAGACACGGAAAGATACGGCAAGCAATGAAAGAATAAGGGAAATAACTCGAGTATTAAAAGTTTCTAGAAAAGAAGAGAGACGATTACATTGGTTTAAACATGTCATGAAGAGAAAAATATGTTTGAAGAAGATTGAATAGCTTAGTAGAAGGTGGAAGAAACAGAGGTAGACCAAAGATAAGATGGAAGGACTGTATTGCGGAAGGCTTCAGAGTAAAGCAACCGAATGAGGACGAGCCTCAAAACAGAAATGAATGGAAGAAGAAAATAAAAAATAGCGACCCCTAACTAATGAGAAAAACTAAAGAAGGAGATGTCCGTTACAAGTGCCATTTGCATAGTTTGGTGGAAATTTCGAATCTTGTGCAAGAAAATTTATATATGGAATTTGTAAATAATACGCAGGATTGACGAAAGGTATTGTGCTGGCCACATCAGATTTTTTTCTATAAATTTAGTATCATGGCTTATTTTAACGCAAAAAAATGAATGTAGGGATGAAACAAAAAGGTTATATTATTAATTAACAAAAAACAGCACTTAATAACCGTCATCTCATGGGCATTCAAATATGGAAATGGATATGTACCAATCGGAAATTTTAGAGCAGTTTATCAAAAATACATAAAATCCGATTCAAATAGGTATCAGTAATTCATTTCACTGTTGAATAATCAAATAATGATAATGATGTGATCGCGCGACTGTGAGCGTTATATGACTGTTTTACGTAATTCGGATGGTCCGGGTTCGATTTCGATCGATGTCAAACTTTATATTTAAAAATTAAAAAGCTGGATAAATATATATATATATATATATATATATATATATATATATATATATTATTATTATTATTATTATTAAGCGTGTTGTCTGGTAATATCATCTTGATTTATGTTATAGTATAGTTAATAATGTCATTAGGCCTATATAAAGCAAACACCGAACGGAGTTTCCAAAAAATTATATTATAGAGTTAAAGAAATATAAAGATATTAAATTTCATTCATCAGCCAGTTATGCTAACCATGGAAACTGTTAATATATTTAGATAATTCAAATTGACAAATGTCAATAGAAGTTTCTACAGAAATACAAGAGAAATGATTACATTGGTTTGAACATGTAATGAGGAGAGATGAAGAATATATTGGAAGAAGAATGAATAGCTTAATAATAGAAATTGGAAGGAATGAGGACGACACGCAAAACAGAAATGAATGGAAGAAGAAAATAAAAAATAGCGACCCCTAATGAATGGGAAAAGCTAAAGAAGAAGAAGAAGATGTCAGTGTCAAGTACAATTTGCATAGTTGTTTATGAAATAATTTTACTTGAAATTTAGAATCTTTTGCAAGAAAATTAATGTATGGCATTTGTACATGATACATAGGATTGACGGAATGTAATGTGCTGGCCACATTAGATTTTCTTTTTCATGGAAAGATGTCACACATTTCACCGTTAAAAAATTGTTTATGGTCACATAACATATCTTGTATCTAGGCCTCTTTACAGAGAAAGCCGGTCCTGTTGAAGAAATACTTATTTACTTTTAACAACCACAATTTTTCTGCAAGCAAACATCTTTTCACAGTGAAAACACATGTAGTTAGATAGTGAGGTTTATATTTTTCATAGCGTTTTATCAGCTTAAGTAAAAGCTTTGCTAATATGTTATAGGGAAGGGAGCGAATTACGCAGTTCCTGCAGAACTTGGCGAGCGTGAGCGAAGAAACGTCATTTGTATCCTGCACTGCGTTCACTTAACTCTACAAAGGCTATTTATTATCGGGTAAATGCTCTAGCTTCTGTTACTGCAAATCAACTTCCGCGAAACCAATCCCTCTACACAACTAAAGTGATACTTTTGTTACTATCAATTATTTATTTACAAACAACAACAATTTAACCAGTACTTCCAATTACAAAACCTTCTCAAAAAACCTAAAGCTAAATAATTTCGCTGCGACTTGTAAGGGGTTTTGATTTTAAGTCTGAATTTTGCCATGCTAACACTATGGCTCATGTTTAAGTAAATAGTGTACTACTGTTAATATAAATAATTATTCAGTGTAAATGTTTTGAACAATATATTTTCCAGTAGGGTAGCGCAATGTATTAAAATGATTTATATTGTTTCCCTGTGTGAAATGTTTGACTTGTGTTATGCTCCGTTCGGCCAGCTAGATAATGTTTTAAAAGCAAATATTCATTTTTCCCTGCAGTTCATTTGCATACGAATAGCACTTCACGCCTATCGCTCATAGCGTATATATGTACACTAGCACCACAACGGCTTTAGGACAAACTTCGCGGTGGTATTTCACAGTTCAGCAAGACTAACCACTCTCCGGAGTCCTTGCTTTGCTGGCTCTATAAACTTGTCTATGAGGATTTATTCTTTCCCTTACTAAAAGAAAAACTTCCCATTTTGCAAAAAAAAAAAATGTTAAGTTTTCTCAAAAAAACAAAATCCTGCTTCATTGAGACTGGACACAAAAATATATAATATTAAAATTTTATTTTTCTCTTTTTAATTGAAAATATTATTATATTTAACCCGTGACCTATATTAAAATGTAAATTTATTATTAAAGTAATATTTGTAAGTAAACATTTATTGAATGTTCTACGTATATTTGGAGATACAACAATAATTTTGTTAAAATTAATTAATTCCATTCAAATATAAATATGTATAAATCAAACCATATAATTAATAAAACGTATTATCACGGCATATTACCCATTGTTGGGGTCGCTATTTTTTATTTTCTTCTTCCACTCATTTTTGTTTTACATGTCGTTCTCATTCAGTTCCTTTTCTCTCAAGTCTCCATCTTATCTTTGGTCTTCCACTTGTAACACTAGAGTTATTTCCTTACCTATCTTTCCGTATCTTCCCCAACATCTATTTCAACATCCTCATCTCTAATTTATTTTTTATTTATACTGACATCTGTCAATTTGAATTATATGAATATATTAGTAGTTCCCATATTTAGCATAGCTGGCTGATTTATAAAATTTAATTTCTTTAAAATTCTTTAACTCTATATCTATTGAATATGAAGTATAAAATGCAATCAAATCGTATAGAGAATAATATATTCTTTAAGTTATAATAACGTTAAATGTCAATAAATCAAATTTAACTGTTAAACCTTTAAATGAGGCTACTTCCGGTTCACCAATTATAACCAAAATCTAATCAGTTGTTCTTCTGGATGTAAACTTGAGGAATACGAAAAAAATATAATTTTTGGAATCGTGGTATTGAAGTTATGTGATCCGAAACTTTCGTCACACACACACACACACACACACATACATACATACAGACATCATCGTAAAAATGGTAAAATCGTATTATAAGGACCCTAAAACATGCTTATTCACTAAAAACTCATCATTGGATTTTTTGACCAAAGACAATACCTTCCTTACCTAAAGGTGACGAAAGGTAAAAATGACAATGACAGGTATTGCAAGGATTATACTATATTTTAATTAAAATATATATAAAGATACATTTAACTGTTTACATATTATTGTAAAAAAAAACTGAAGTTTATCTAAAATAAACAAATTATATTGTCAATTAGAGAAGAAAAATATGTTATAAATACAGAAAAAGTATAAGTTATATTATAGTAAATATGTGCATGGCAGCAAGTGTTTACTTGCGGCAATTGCATACACCATCAATGCATCGGCCACCTCGATACCCATTGCCGATGACAAGACAATGCGCGGCACAGGCTGAGTGGTTGAGAGCATTGCCATTTATATCGGCGCTTAGCAAATCGCAGGTGGCTCGAGCTACTCGATCTGCTCTCTCGTACACCGGCTCTAAGTCTGAAAATGGAATAATCATTTTTCAATATAGCCAGATAATGTGATTATATACAGCAAAAAAATATTGAATCGAATATACAAAAAAAAATAGGTTGTCATTTAAAATAAGAAAGTTGCACCCCGTATTTGAGAACCACTGGTCTAAAATAATTCTTGTTTCGCTTATTTTAATAGTCTTACGGCCGATATTTCAATCTTCTAATACATGTTGCTAACAACTGTTTGGTAAACAAATTTATTAGGTAGATTTATTAGGAAGATAACAAATTTCGGTTTTTCAATGTAAACTTTCTAGGCAAATTGTTATTAGATACTTTTTTAGAACCTAGTTGTAAAAAAATAGAATAAATTAAAATATGACATGACACTGACATGTTTGTGACAGAAATATAAATAAGATATGTTTTTATAAGACACTTCGTAAAAAATGAGAACAAGAAAAGAACTGTAATTTTTTTCCACGGCTGAAGTTTGGATATTAACCGATATTAACTAGATCGCCCCCATCGCCTAAAATTATTTCATCGCATTCGTAACCGAGAATTTTCAAAAATATTACTATCATGGTTCGATACTGGCCATCGTACGACCAGATCTGTAATTTTGTAATCAACATTGCAGAGACATTGTACATTTAAAGAGACTTTCTTGCTGTGGATAACCCAAAAATCTCCAAAAGGATTTTTTATATAATTACACGTATATAATATGCCTGAATGACTGACTGGTCGCGAATCTTGAGACTTGTGTTCGATCCCGACAGACGCCTATATTATTTCTAATTTTAAATAGCACAAAAGTGCCCCCCGTGGTGCATTTTCTGGCCAGCAATGAGTCCACGTGAGGTGACGCCTG
The DNA here is from genome assembly GCA_951394225.1 of Harpalus rufipes. NCBI lineage: Eukaryota > Metazoa > Arthropoda > Insecta > Coleoptera > Carabidae > Harpalus > Harpalus rufipes. The sequence goes on from OX596281.1 coordinate 1,675,186, forward strand.
GTAAACAACCCACATGATACGAATAAGTCATTATCATTACCAAAATCTTTGTACAAAGCAAATTGACACATTCAGCAATGGGTAATATGCCATGATGTCATATTTATTTATATTTACATATTTATTTTCTAAATTCTAATTCTAAAATATATTTTAAACTAGGTTTTAAAATCCGAAACCTTTGAAAAAAATCGTCTAAATTTAAATTATCATTAAATTTCATCAATACATTTCCATTTTACTATATTTTTTATTTCATATTTAAATTTTATTAGGTAGCTAACAAATTTATTATCTACTACAAGTTCCTCTCGAATTTGATAACTAATAAATAATTTATAAGGTACCTAATAACATGCTTGGACATTGAAATACGCAAAAAATGGTTGATAGGTAAATAAAAATTATTAGGAAGTTGTTAGGAGATTGAAATACCGGCCTTTATAATATAGAAATTGTTTGCTAATTTACAGTTCTCGAGATAGCACTAGTGTACCACTTAAAATTAACACTCTACATAACACTAAAACAGACTCCTAATAGGGCAACTTTTGTCTAACTTACCTTTGTCATCGACAACTGGAAGAGCGGTACACACAGCAGCGCAGAACAAAACAACGAAACTGATTTTGTACATTTTCAAAGATTTTCTTTTCACTGAACTAGCTGAAAATTCTTTACTAAGATGTAATATGTTTCTGATGACAGTTAGTCAAATTCTGTGGCTATTTATACAAAATCTTTGTGCATATTATCATATATACTTTAAAAACAGTAAATAACAGGACGAAATTTGGAAGTGATAAAAGTAAATCCCTCAGTCCCTCACGTATTTACATACTTTATAATGTGATAATATGGTAACAAAAACAATTAAAATAAATAATATATATTAGGCTATCATTAGGTCAAATGTTAATAGTGTTGTCGTACGAGTAATTTACACAGTTTTATCTTTTAAACAACAATAACAAAAATCATAATTAGTAATTGTAAACTAAAATAGATTTTCTTACATTTTGGGATATACCTTCCGTCACCTTTAGGTAAGGATGGTATTGTCTGATCAAAAAATGCAATGGTGAGTGTTTAGTAAGTAAGTACGTTTTAGGGTCTTAATAATACGATTCTTTCATAGACTCCAACACTATAATTCTAAAAATTACAATTCTTTCGTATCCATATGAAGAGCTGATTAGATTTTAGTTATAATTGGTCAACCGGAAGTACCCTTATATGAAGATTTTAACAGTTTTTCTTGAAAAAACGCTGTTATATATCATTTATTAATGTTATTATAAATATTAAAGAATATTCTATTATCTACACGATTTGATTGCATGTTATACTTCATATTCAACTAATATACAGATACAAAAATAAATTAAATTTCATAAATCAGCCAGCTACGGTATAACCATGGGAACAGCTGCCATATTAAGAAAATTCTAATTGACATGACAGATAGTGTCAATAGTACCTACACTCTGTATCTGCGAGTTGATCCCCACGTCATTAATTTCTGATTCTAGAATTGCTGAACTTTTATTTGGCATCTTTGTCGTACACACATGACATATATGAGAATTTTATTCGCTATTTCATTATCGTTGGTGTTTCGAAGGGGTATACGCTATCTTCGTCCAACCGACGGCAAAAAAATGAAAAAGAAACTGTACGGTAACAATTGTAATTTTCCAATATTTGAATTATTTGAATATTCATGTCATTCTGTCGATCATGTAATAAAGATGATTTTTTGATTTTGGCATCGATAATTTGGTTGTGTGTTGGTAGTTTTGTTAATTCTTGGTATTATACTGTGCATTTTGCTATTGCAAAGACGGTGTTCTAAAATTGCAGACTATTATTGCAACATATTTATTTTGGACAAGATAAAGACGTATCCATCTTTCATCCATTATACTTATATCGTATTTATTCAATTCGCTTAGTATTGGTAAATAACTATTTATACTTTGAATTTTGATGAATAACAAAACTGACGCACTATAGATTATATTTATTATAATACTATCAGTTTTGACATTACATCATAATTATTCTTAATTCTAATTTTGATATTCACACGGTATAAGTTATCTGTCAGTTTTCAGTTTTGATTTATATGAATACTACGGAAATCAGACGATTTCGCCCGATTTCACCCGACAACATGACGTCATCATTTCCCTCCCTCCCATTGGCCTTCTACTACAATTGACGTAAATGTCACTGTTGTTGCATCATCCAATTTGCAGTGTTGCTAACCTGTGCATTATTTATGAAACGACTCTCGTATAAAAAGAATAAAGTTTCTTTACAGCAGCCAATTAGAATATTTATTGACATTCATTTATTAACAAAGTTTGATAGAGTTTCGTAATTAAAACCAATTTTCAATTTTCCACTGATGCTTTATAAGTACGGACGTCTTCAATGATCGCAAATATATTTATATTTCGATGTAAATAATAAGCAATAATTATTCTTTTTAAAACACTCAATTTGTTTATGAACACGCTTTGGTGTGTTTAACAGGCATTAGACAATGAATATAACCAGTAAATTCTGCCCCATATATTTGGCCTCAAAATATGTTCACGGACCAATAACTGACTAAATGAGTGGAAAAATTGTTGATTAGGACCGGTCAGGTTTAATGTTTTAAAAAACATCAGGAAAAATTGTCACTGTTAGTAAGAGTTACCATAAATAAACAGGGAAAATGAATAGCGAGTCAGAAAATAGATAAATGTGAAGTTTATAATCAATATTATACAGAGTACCTATGTTACTAAATAATATAATTATTATTTGTTTATGTAACATAAAATGGAAATGGCGAGTGGTCATATGTTGGCCACATCAGATTTTTATATAGAATAAAAGAAAATTCACGCATATTTTGATTGTAGGTACGTACATTGGGTGAATGTATTTTCTAAGTAGTTTATTTTTAATTACAAAATTAATTTACACCATATTTTATTAATATTCATTTCTTTGAAATTAAAATCAAGCTAGTATGATGTAAATGTAAAGAAATATTGCAGTATACGCTTACAGGACGTTACTTCTAAAGGAAATATTAAAGCCGTATAAAAACTTGCAAGTTTTATTTGAAAGAAATGAAAATAAATAATTCATGTTATATAACAAAAAAAAATTGGCTTAAAATACAGAAATTCGGAAATTAGTTGCCAGTACGTAAAAACGCAAAGTTTACAGTAGAGAGATGTAATTTCCAACACAACGTCCTTTGTACTTTGTGATAAGGAAAACACAATTTTACAGAAATTTTATCGACGGAAACTAAGATGAAAACAGACGTAACTTAACGCGCGCCAGTTATAACGGAAATATTTTTCTAGACTAGAATATTCATGGTCGTATTTATTTGGGATTTTCAGGTTCAATCAGACTGATCCCTAACCAACCTTTGTTCCTTTCAAGTAGATGAGAACAGTTCTGAAATTTCACAGTAAACTTTTTGAAAGATGTCCGATCAAGGTAATCTACGAATTGTATGAATTCAGAATTTTGTTCCGCCCATTCTGACAAATTCAGTAGTGTCGTTTGCTTAGTTTTTATGAGGGTACATAAGATACTCGTACTACTGTTATTTTATTATAATAAAAATATGTTACAATAAAATCATTCAAAATTCAAAAATAAATCAACTGGTAAGTTTATTAGCAAATGTAAAACCACATATGTGAAAAATAAGATACTACTGACACAATGTCAGTGTCAGCGATACTGACAGAAAATAACGTTATTCGTACTGCAAAGGAGAGAGATAAATGTATGCCAATTTGTTCATTCGTTCATGATACAAATAACCTTGATCGGACATCTTTTAAAAAAATACTGTATATATATATATATATATATATATATATATATATATATATATATATATATATATATACGTTGAAAATCAGTTCATGCTTATTTGACGGCAAGTTCATCAGTAAATAACATTATTAGGATTTATGATTATACCTTTATTCCTATATTTATTTCTTTACTATCTTGTATAACGTAGAAAATGCTGAAGACAGCCCTGCTGAACCTGAGGTTTCGGTGTCTTTCAGTGCTGTACACTTCCACATGTTTGCTGAAAATTAATCTTTCAGAGAAACTGTTTCTGACATTTCATTTTACTCATTTTACCTCTACTCGAATATTCTAGCTGATTAAAATTACAGCTAGAGGTAAAAAATATTGACAAAAATTCAAATTAGGAAAGGGACTAAAAATTAAATTCATTTTTCATGCACTTCTGAATTTGTCACATTGAAGTTTGAAATTCTCTAATTAAAAGAGTTAGTTTTTTTATATTTCCGTTTCAATAGAAAAAATCAAAAAGGAAAAAATAAAAAAACAAATTTTTGGCCAATTTTGAGTGATTGTAGACCCAGAAATAGTTGTTTGACTGAGATTTCGTGTAATTGTTAACCCTAATTACACCAAAATCGAGAAATTTCCAACATAACATATATTATGTTTAATATTTACTAAAGTACTTGTTTGTAAAATCAAATATTTACGAATATATACATATAATGCCTTTTAATAAAACATTAATATTGATATACATGCTATATTCACGTAATTATTACATACAATTCATGTAGGTACCAATATTTAATTCATACTACAAATTTAATTGAATATGTGCATATTCATTATCAAAGTCTCCAATAGAGTTGAAACGGGATGCAAAATTTTATGGTAATAGACATATCAATTGGCTATTCAGTTCATAGATGCAATCATTTATTCATATGAATAGTAAAAAGTTATTAAATTTAACAGTTTATACTGTAAAAAATGCATTGATTATATTTCATGAATATTAACTGTTATAAATTTTGTCACAAATTGCGAACTATAAACTACCTACTTTTAATTACTTGAAAACTTATTAACACTCTTGTTAAGATATAAATTGTTTGTGTATACAAAAAGTAACTAAGTAGAAGTTTATTAGTTCACAAACTATGTATATGTACAAGGATTAATTCTTTATATTTCCTTCCTGTTAGACACAAAAGATTGCGAGCTACAAGTTCCTTGTTAATTCTATAAAATTACAATCTGTTTCGTTATAATGAAAGTTAAGTTTTTCGAGAAACAAGATAAAATCTTATATAAACCGCCTAGGTACGTCGAAAGTGCATACGTATATTTATAACATAATATTACTAGTGAAAGATCTTTAGTTTGCTTATTAGTAGGTAGACATTTGTATTGGTTTTGTTGTGATAGAGTATATTTAAAAATATATTTCATTTTGTATTTTCTTTTCTATGAACCGGGTTTAGCCTTCTGTATTAAATACATATATTTTCATCATTCGCCATAGTATTTTTTAATAATATTACAAAGGAATGTTTTATACTATTGGATTGCAAATTTTAAGTACTTTTCTAATTTGAATAAATATATAAGGTATTCTATTTTAAAATATGAAGTTACATACCAATGCCTAAAAACTATACTGATATATTAATACAAAATAAACTGCGTTTGAGTTTTTTTTCATAATAAATATTAAATTAAATATACAGGGTGATTCATCTATCTATTTACATAATAATGAAGTTATAATACAAACTTCATTCTATTATCAATAGAAAATTCTTCAGCCCAAAGAGTCTCCAATTTCTACAAGAGAGATATAATCAAGTTTCTTTCAGAAGCATTTGATGAAATTATCGTGAACAATGAGAAGTAAAACTTTCGTTTTATTGTTTTATTTAGAAAACACTTTAATTTGAAAGTAGAAAACAGATAATAATAGTTTTTTTAAAAGTACCAAAATGGTAGACCTTTTAAATCTAGCTACATAATAATAGCCATTCTTTTAGAATTTCAGCTAATAAAATATAAGTAAATAAGAAAAATTATTGGAGCAAAATAATTTATTTTTAGCCCAGAACACTGTGTGTGAAAGTACATTAAACTTGAACGGATAAATTTTATTTAAACAAATTGGGACTGAATATTTTAAATAAGTGATGTAGCGCTATTTCAAGGGATAAAAATACGGGCCATAAACTTTCAAAATGATAATATCCATTGTGTTTTCTTGTATTTTGAAGTAAATATGAAAATCTGAAAACAATATCATTTTATAAATATCTATTCAAATGTCAAGCAATTAATTTAAGTTAATCTGTTAGATAAATAAAATATTTATGCTGCAGAGGGCGCGAGCGGTTATGTGACTTTGTTGGCCTTGGCAAGCAGATATGGGGGCCCGTGTCAGAGTGATAGCTAATAATTATGTACATAGACGGCAAATATAATTTTTAATTCAAAACATCATGATTTTCCAAATTCATGTGGATTATATATATTATATGTAGTAAAAGTGCATTTATCTAATGTAACAATAATACCAACTGTATTGAAAGTTTACCAAACTATATGGTAGAAGTCATTACAACTCCTGGAGCAAATATACAATATTACCTATTAAAAATAAATCGTACCTTAGCTATAAAACCGAATTAATAAGCAAAAAGAATTTTCTTACATTTGTTCATTTTTTCACGAGTGTACAACCCAATTAAATCCAACCCGTATTTATTGTAAATTTTAATTTATGAATCTCGAATTCTCGACAGTTAATTACAATAAAATTAAATTACCAGTAAGGTTAAATTAGAAATCTCTAATAATTATTAATGATATAATTATAATCATAGTGCATATTATGAACTTAAAACATTTTCCGTTACCAATAAAATGTATTTACTAGGAAAAATGTATTTAAAATGTGTTAACTATACTATTTCATAAAATATTGTTACTGAAATAAAATCAATGATTGAAAAAACATGTTTTTATCAAGAATGTGGACATCTAATATTTTCTGTTTTATTCTTATTCGGTTGCACTATTATGTAAGTTATCGTTTCGCGCTATTTGTGTAAAATATTTTGCAGATAAATTTTTAAAAGTCGGCTTCAATTTCAAATCTCAGTAGGCTGACGTCAGCCCAAAACGTCAATCATATAAACGATTCAACTCACCCTACCGAACAAAATGTAAATTAAGTTTGTTTTTGTTTTCAGATTTACATGTGTTTGATGCAAAAATGAAGATCCAATTTTTTTTCACGATCGGGTGTTTACTGATAGGTTTCCAAGCTAGTAGGTTTTATTTACAAATTATTGATCGAAAATTATAAAATCTCCTGTTTAATACACCAATCAGCAAATAGAAGTGGTTAACTCTTTTAATTATTTGGGTACAACTTTTTCTTTTACAACAAAATAGAATTCAACTATCCAAATTTAATATAAATTCCTGGAGCAATTCTAATAAAAGCTAGTGAAGCTTTAGCGGAACTGATATCATTTTTTTACCTCCCGCTACCCTTGGTAAGGGAGGTATAGGGATCGTACTAAAAATCGCATATTGAGATTTTGGTAAATGACCACGTTTTAAGGTCCCTATAATCCGATTTTAACATTTTTACGATGATGTCTGTGGATGTGTGTGTGGATCTTCTGGGCACTCTAACTCAAATACAATCATTCAGAAACTTTTGAAACCATGTATTTCTACCTTATTCTAATATAGAAATAAGCCATTACATTTTGGTGTCAATTGAATAACCAAAAATGGTTTACTTGAAGCTCTAAGTAGTTTTTCTTCAAAAAATAACTTTAAATGTTATTTTTTCGCAATTTGTTATTATAAAAATTAAAGATTATTCCATTTTCTACAGGTATGCATTAATACTATGGCTATATATTTTATGGATAAATTTATAAAGAAAGTACTATAAAAATTATATCTCGAAACTTATAAACACAACTTCATGGCTCCACATTTCAGCTCAAATGTTTGTAACTGACAGATAAATATCACTGTCGAAAAAATAATGATTTCAAATTAATAACAGTAACGTTTTAAAAAGAAAACTGTAAATAGAACAATAGTTAAATGGAAAGGAACTTAATATACATAATTTCAAATTAATAATAACGTTTTAAAACGAAAACTGTAAATAGAACAATAGTTATATGGAAAGGAACTTAATATACATAATTTCTAATTAATAGTAATGTTTTAAAACGAAAATTGTCAAGAGAACAATAGTTATATTGAAAGGAATTTAATATACGTAATTTCTAGCATTAGTTAATATGCAGGTATGTATTTAAATAAATAAACAAATATATTATCACAGCATATTACCCATTGCTGGGTGTGCTACTCTGCTTTGTACACAGATGTCGGTAATGATAGAGACATATTTAAGTCGCCTCATTGTTCATAAAATTCGAAATATTTGGCGTTCATTGGGATCGAATGTGCTGGTTTACCGCCCGCAGGTTGTAATTTTTCAGTTACCGCCATGGTAACTATTATATATATATATAACCAAACAATTTTAATGCAGTTGTGAGTAAAATTAATTACAGTTAATCGCTTTGTTTGAGTATACATGGTGTAAATCAATCGGTTTGATTTACCTAATTCTGTACATTAACTAGTCAATAATCATACATATCATCAAATACTGCCATAATCCTTGAAATTAAACATATGTACATGATCTGAACCTTTGCTCACCATACTAATTGAGATTGATTCCTGTTGCAATATAACCAAAATCCAATTTGGCATGAATGTAGTAATTCCGAAGTAATTTATATCCCCTTGTGGTTCGAAGAGTATATTCCAACTTAGAACTGTTTTTTGGCGACTGATTTGATGCTGGTTCGTAGTGTTTAGAAACTTATTATTTTTTCGAATGAAAACAGATCAAAAAATGATGTCACACTACGACCGTTTTGAAACAGTTTCAAATAAGATAATTATCCAACAAGCAATGTTTAATAAAAGGATAATAATAATGTAAGCTTTTTAATAAAGTACAGTATTTTTTTTTAAAGATGTTCGATCAAGGTTATTTGTATCATGAAAGAATTAAGAAATTGATATACATTTATCTCTTTCCTTTGCATAGGCTATAAGCGTGTGCGATAAGGATGGATATAACACGCTTGTCTTTCAAAAATTCATATTGTTTCGACTAAGTTAAGACATTCCACTTTAAAACGATGCTATTTGTTGATAATACTTTCGCTGTAACGTTAGTTTATTTATTAATTCATATACATTACCTTGATTCATACCCGTACGAATAACGTTATATTCTGTCAGAGTCACTGACACTGACATTGTGTCATCTTATTATTCACATATTTGGTTTTACATTTGCTAATAAACTTACCAGTTGATTTATTTTTAATAATAATAATAATAATATAACAGTAGTATCTTATGTACCCTTATAAAAATTAACCAAACGACAATACTGAATTTGTCATAATGGGCGGAGCAAAAATCTGAATTCATACAATTCGTAGATGACCTTGATCGGACATCTTTCCAAAATTTTACTGTAGTATATTTTTACAAATAATGTAACTTCTCAAGTAAAAGTTTAAATGTAACATTTCAACATAAAGGTCTTGTAGTTTTGCTGTGCGTATCGTTGTACACAGCCACCCCACCAGAACATTTCAGATAGTTGGCCCAAAAAATCAAGGTATACATGACCCACTATACTGACCAATTATAATCCTACTGGACTGTCAAATAAGGGACAGTGGATGGAGGGAAACTTAAAATCGACAGTTTTACTTAAGAAAGCGTTAAGTGGTCAATAACGGATACTTAAGTTAAGGACTACTTAGTATATGTGTAGAAATTTGACTGGTGCAACGAAATTTTATTTTTAAGGGCTATTTAAGAATATTAAGGAACCCTTAGCGTTTAAGTGATCGTGGTGCAACCAGGTATTAGACTGTAAAAACTGTCAAAGCTGTCTGCGCAACTTAATTTCAAATGATTTTCTCATTCTCAATCAAACTAGCATGACCCTCGTAGATCTCAAGAAGGGTGAGAATTACAAGGGGCTGAAAGCTTAGGATAGACTGGTGTGTAGAGATAACGCCTCCACTGAGCCCTGTTCAAAGACAGATTTTAACTAATGATGATGCTAAGACGTGTTGTCATGAATTGAACATTTCACAAACTACACTTTACCGTTTACTTACAGAATTATGGATTAATTGAATTTCTTCTATTATTTCAAACTACTTCACTTACATTTAAGCTAATATTTACTTAATGTATTAATTGATTGAATTGTATTTTGACAACAATAAATTATCCTCTAATCTAATTCAAATATTTCAAAAGAAACCAAACCTACCAAATACTGAAACTTAAGTGTCGAAACCCGAGAATACACATTGTAATCGCTATTATATTTTAACAGATTGTCTCCATTATTGTTTCCAGGCAATTGATGTTTAATGCCGAAATGCTCCAGGACTCGCGATCCAGTCTAAATCCATTGTTCGTACTCGTGCCCGAATAAACATTAAGTGCAAAATAAATTTCAGGCAAGGGTTTCGAGCTAAGTTAAATAATTGGCAATAAAACATAGCAATTTTGTTTCACGTTCCTCAACGGTTTCGCTGACACAAAAGGGTACAATTGCGAATTCACAAGAAATATAAACTTGATCATTATCTGGTGACACGAATTGCTTTTATTACTCGATAAAACCATTATAATATATTACATGAGCAATTTAGAGTCAATATTTATTATTTTTATATCTAACTTTTGTGCTAAGTAAGATAAATATGCACCATTCTCGTAATATAAAATATCATTAATTAAATAATTATCACGGGGTAACTTGATAATAAATTCCATGTGACTTGATCAGGCAGAACGTACCTTCCATTAATTCCATGTATTTTATGTAAATTCTATATAGAATCTTTCTTGCAAAAATATTCTAATTTCAGATAAGAATAGATGATAGGGCCTACGATTTCAGCTTTCTAATTGGTCTAAACGCAAACCAAGTTTACAATACCGAAAAACTTGAAACAAAACGATTCAGACAGCTGTCAACTGGAATTGTAGTCAATGCAAAATTGTAATCTGTGATTATCTATATATTATTAGTATATTATAATATTTTATATTTAAGAGTCAAGATAAAAAACGATTGAAGATTAAACGAAGAAATTAAAGACAGAAATATGCAAGGTAGACGAGCAATATCGATATAAAATAGTATTTTATGAGATCAGACAATATCAAAAGAAAGTAAAACGAGATGTTTTAACTCTATAGTAAAAGTACAACTGCATATGGAGCTGAAGTTTAGCAGCTGGAAACGGATTCTAAGCAACCGAAATGGATAGGAAGATTCAGATGAGATAGTTTGGACATGTGCAAAGAATAGGAGAATAAAGACATTCATTGCATCCACATGGAAGAAGAAAACGCGGAAGACCGAAAGAATTTACTTGCTGGTTCTTCTTATAAAAATATTTCCTACAGGTTGATCAATTATAACCAAAATCTAATTAAGTCTGCATATGGATGTAAGGAAGAGGAATACGTAAGAATTGTAACTTTTGGAATTCTATTATTGGAAATATCGCGGCCGAAACTGCGGTCACACACATACAGACGTCATCGTAAGAATATTTAAAAATCGTATTGTAGGAACCCTAAAACGTGCTTATTCATTGAAAACTCACCACCGAATTTCTTGGCCAAAGACAATACCTTACTTACCTAGAGGTGACGGAAGGTAAAAAGTATTTTACAAAATTTTTGTGTAAATAAATAATTTTCACAGACTGTCAGATATTTTCCAATATTCCATTCTGCTACCAGTCAATCATCGTATTCAGCCCTAAATTAATTAACACTTTTTAATGTTTATTTCTTCACTAATAAGTATATTTATTACAGTGTATATTGTTTTGTTTTTGGTGAAGTATCTGTATGAAGAATATCACTGTTTTACAGAAATTCATAATAAATATTCTTTTTTGTATAATGCGCATTATCTGCGGGGCTTGAAACTTTGGCTTATATTACACATTTAAATATGCAGGAAATGCTTTCACGAAATATTTAATATACCTACGTAAATACTTTGCGTATACGGGCACATCATCTGCGACGTTCGCACGCCATTCAAATTTGATGAAATTTGTTCTTCATATTATTTCCACAAGTGCTAACGACTTAAACTGTCAGAACTTCAAGGAAATATAAGATTTTAGTTCAGTTCCTATGCCCGGTTTCACCATTATTCACAAATAGTTATACACTAATTTTTCTCACTTAAGCTTAACGTCATTTATTTCTGAACTGCCAAATAGCAAGTAATTGTATATTTATCTCACTTGTGATTTCCTATATCACATTTCCGATACGTATGTCTCAATCTATAATAACATAAAAATAAGATTTTTCTGGGAGGTACGAGTACATTTAATATATATTATTATATTATTAATTAAATATGGTTTAAATTATAGGTATGTTAATAAGGTATTACATATAACCTTAAGAAATACCGCTAATACTGTCAATGAATTTGAATAATTTTGAACATACTAGAAGAGTCGGACAAAATTCCTCATAGAACGAAAAAAGAGATACAATTTCAATTATTTGTGTGTACAAGAAATGTTAAGTTCGTTACTTATAGAGCGCTAACAGTCATGTGACTGATATTAGGATAGTAGATATTTAAATAGATTTCACAATTGTCATAATTTTTCATTTAAATTTCAAAATATTCTGATTTTTATTTGTCGAGGAAAATAATTCACATGGATTTAAAAAAATCATGATGTTTTAAATGAAAAATTATGATACACATTATTACTAGATGTCACACGAGCCCCCATATCTGCTTGCCAAGGCCAACAAAGTCACATGACTGCTCGCGCCCAATACAAGATAAAATGAAATTGGCGAGAGGTATTGTGCTGGCCACAACAGATTTTTGGAAATATATCTCGGCACCTTAATTTCCAATTATAAAAATTTTATGTTAACAGAAATTTTGGTATAATTAATAAATATTGACATAATATAATGGAACATTTAATTCTGAATAATTTTCTTCAAATAAACTTTTTTAAAAAATTAATAAAGCCAAAAATTAACGTTATATTTATCAATAAATCCAATACAATATCAGTATGGCCATCTATTGCATAAAATTATAAACAATCACTGACATTTGTTAATATTTATATATGTATTTTCAGAAATTAATATCACAAAATTAAGGCATTAAATCGAAAAAAGTTTCAAATAAAATTTACTCAAAATAATATATTTTAGTTATTAATATATTAATTCTATTTATTTAGTTTTTATCTGTAGAGATTTAAATGCATACATAAATAAATTATTTTCTCAAAAACAAAATATGAATAAAATAAATTATTAGCTAAAACATATGTAAAATTAAAAAATAATATAAGTTTATTTAGAAAATTGCTTTGTATAAAATGTTCGCTTCATATAATAAACAAATTTTAGTTCTACGTATTATCTCTGAAACAGAAGCGAAAATTAAAAAAAGCTTCAACAAAACTCCTACTTATTTAATTAAAAAACAATTTCTATATAACAATTTTTGTCGAAAAGTCGCTAGTTTACCCAGAAAATGAGTTTTCTCGAATTTGTTAATCTAAAACGAGACTACTATTGCAATCTATGATGATAATTATGAACTATTTTTTAATGTTTTGTTGTAAGGAAGTACGTTGTTGTATCGTGTAAATAGGAGAAAATCAATAAAATCGACAAATCGATTGACCAATCAGATTCAAAAAAGCTTGGAAATGGAAGACGCGGGATTAAACATTGTTTAAACAAACGTCATTTGATTGTTAATCAGCTGTTAAGTGTAAAGTGTTAAATTTATTTATTTTGAGTTAATAAATTGTTGAAATATTGATTGTTATATGATTTTATGTGTCAATTGAATTAAAACAGTAATAATTGTTATAATTATTATTTATTTATTTAATTTGCGATATAAATTTCTGAAAATACATACATAAATATTAACAAATGTCAGTGATTGTTTATAATTTTGTGCAGTAGATGGCCATACTGATATTGTATTGGATTTATTGATAAATAAAACATTAATTTTTGGCTTTATTATTAATTTTTAAAAAAGTTTATTTGAAGAAAATTATTCAGAATTAAATGTTCCATTATACTACGTCAATATTTAATTATTATACCAAAATTTCTGTTAACATAAAATTTTAAAATTTGGAAATTAAGGTGCTGGCTAAAGTATACTTCGATATTGATTAAAAAGTTGAATGCATTCAGACGTTTATATTTCGTGTTACGATGTACTGCGAAGGAGCGTGCGTAGAGTTTATATCCGTAATGAAGTAGACACTCCATTAACAGAACTGTAAATTGATATCCTCGCTTGGAAAGAAAAAAGGATTTTTCCTAGTTTTTTGTTCTAACAGCCTTGTTATTATCAGGGCAGTAATTATTGGAAATGGCATCATATACACATCTTGTACCTCTGTCTATCAACTCATTTCCTCCTACGGTAATAATTAGTACCAAAAGTCGTACTTTCTCTTAATAGCAATTAAACAACAAAGGCATTGACATTTTAGAAATCACATTATATTACGCAACACGTGCACAAAATATACCTTTTGTAGGCGAAATGGATTTTCCATTGTGGTCGTAGAAAAAATATTTTATTTATTCGTTCTCCAATGCATCAAGTTATGTTTTATTTATTTGTGTATTCTTATACTGTATTCTGATCACTAAATACGTGACTTGAAAATAGTTTTTTTAATGTTGGTGTAATATAGCACTTTGTTCAACAATCAATAGAATAATATAAAGAGAGCTACAAAAGGGGAAACAAATTCTAGGCATCGTGTGCGTCACGAATACCATTAACACAGGTTGAAAAGGCAGTATTGGAATCAGCTACGCTACCCCATAGCTAAATGGATAATAAGAATAATAATACATATAACTTTTTAAATACTAATCACTATACAATATCTTTTACTAAATGTAGGACATTTTTACTAAAGAGAACAAAAATCTTAATACATTATACATGATATTATTTAAGCACTTTTTTACGAATATGTAAAACCATTATTTAAAGGTAAAACATGATAAAATGTCATTAATCTTGAAACCTAACTGTATTTAAATAACTTTACTTATACAATAAACAAATGCAAACAAATGATACAGGTGACAGATAGTTTTGTTATTTACGTTATTAAGTGTTTGTTTTCGTAATTGTTTAATTACTTAACAAGTTATTTCAGATATAAGAAAATAATATACTATCGTAACCTAGGCAATAGTCGTATTAATATTTGTTTATTGCATAGCCTACTTCAATATTGTAAAATTATTTCTGATTTTTAATATCATTTTTCTCGAAATAATTGTTATACAACCCCATATCATATTTATATCGTTGAAATCAGAAAAAAAATTCTCTATCTAATGGACAAAAAATTTATATAGGTTGCCATTTAAAAAAATATAATTTTATTCTACCGTTTGAGAACCACTGGTTGAATTTTTTATTTATTAAGCCCTTTTTCCTGGTAATTTTTTGTATATAACATTTTTCTCTAAAGTCATTAGTTCGCCCAAAAAAGCGCTGGTTGTTTTAAAGGAAACACCTGTATATATACAGGGTGAGTCACCGAAATCGCCGTCTTCGATATCTCCCTTGTCGTTAGAAATACAGCATAAGTTTGTTAACAGAATTTATTCGACTACTCAAGAAGCATAACGTAAAATTATTTTCACATATACAGGGTGTTGCATTACGGCTCGGCGAGAATTGTTTGTCTTTTTTTAAATGGAACACCCTATATATTTTTATATATTTTGAATTGTATTTTATTCACCTATACGGACATATGAATTTTGTTTTAGTTTTCCACGGCGTTGCCAAGTTATTCCGTTTTTTCTCTAAAAAAGACCGAATACACGCATTGCTTTATAAAGGCTTACTGAAGTTATTTTAATAGTAAGAATTAAGAATTTTCTTTTCTGTATAACTGTAATTATACTCTATGTTCTGACATATTTTTTTTTAAATGTAATTATACAGGCTGTTCAATAAAGCGAATCAAATGTGCTCAATTTCAAATGACCATAACTCGTCATTTTCAAATGGAACACCCTATATTTTATTATTCAGTTGTGTGTATTTTTGTATTATCTTCATATGTTATTAAGGGTATCCTATACCTAAAACCAATAATTTCGGAGATTTTCACCATTTTTCTCTAAATTTATACATATATTCACTTAAAAATTAAATCTAGTATGCCATTGATATTGTTTTTTGAATAAGAAACAATTGCAGTAATGACTGTAGTTTCATTAGCCAGGTTATTATTAATAACAGTGGGATTAAGTAAATTAATTTATTAATATGAGTCTCTCGAAAGAAGAACTTACGAATATGGTGTACGCACTTGGAAAAGCGGAAAGAAACCCTCTTTTGTCGTACTGAACAAGACCAGTTCTTTCAAACCTTTCCCTTAGTTTTTCAAAAGAACGCGGATTTGGATGTCGTCTTCCCAGAAATCGTTGTGCATAAAATCTTGATGCCAAAAGAGGGTTTGTTGCCGCTTCTTCAAGTGCGTACACCATATTCGTAAGTTCTTCTTGCGCACTCTCCACGCCAGCATTGAGTGCCCGTGAGGTGACGCCTGGCCTGACCAGCATACACCATATTGGTAAGTTCTTCTTGCGAGAGACTCATATTAATAAATTAATTTACTTAATCCCTCTGTTATTAATAATAACCTGGCTAATGAAAATACTATCATTACTACAATTGTTTCTTATTCAAAAAACAATATCAATGGTATACTAGATTTAATTTTTAGTTAAATATATAAATTTAGAGGAAAATGGTGAAAATCTCCGAAATTATTGGTTTTAGGCATATGATACCCTTAATAACATATGAAGATAATACAAAAATACACACAACTGAATAATAAAATATAGGGTGTACCATTTGAAAATGACGAGTTATGGTCATTTGAAATTGAGCACATTTGATTCGCTTTATTGAAAAGCCTGTATAATTACATTTAAAAAAAAATATGTCAGAACATAGAGTATAATTACAGTTATACTGAAAAGAAAATTCTTAATTCTTACTATTAAAATAACTTCAGTAAGCCTTTATAAAGCAATGCGTGTATTCGATCTTTTTTAGAGAAAAAACGGAATAACTTGGCAACGCCGTGGAAAACTAAAACAAAATTCATATGTTCGTATAGGTGAATAAAATACAATTCAAAATATATAAAAATATATAGGGTGTTCCATTTAAAAAAAGACAAACAATTCTCGCCGAGCCGTAATGCAACACCCTGTATATGTAAAAATAATTTTACGTTATGCTCCTTGAGTAGTCGAATAAATTTTGTTAACAAACTTATGCTGTATTTCTAACGACAAGGGAGATATCGAAGACGGCGATTTCGGTGACTCACCCTGTATATATATATATATATATATATATATATATATATATATATATATATATATATATATATATATATATATATATATGTACATCATCACGGCATATTACCCATTGCTGGGTGTGCCAATCTGTTTTGTACTCAGATATTTAAAAATAATAAAAAATAATATTTATTTTAAATAATTTTCTTTTAGTACATTACAAAAATATAATAGAACCCTGAAGTGAATGAATTACACGTGTTCTGATTTCATACAGTAAAAATCATTAAACTTATTTTTCCGGGACAAATTTCATGGAAACTTAAAGTTAAAAGAAACTTATAATAAGATAGAAAATGACGTCAACCAATGAGGAAATCCGATTGTAGTCTAATAAATGCTGCAAAAGTTTAATGAAGCCTCTAGAAATACTGAGTGGTACCTAGATGTTTAAATACATTCAGTTCGTTTATAGAATAGGATAACTATGTTTAGATTTTCTTTTTTAGGAGATAGAGTAATGCAAATTTAATGGTTATACCAGAGGTATGAACGAAATATACTTGAACACAGTGGCGGCTCGTCATAAAATGCTACGAAGCTTCCTCTGAGAAAATCTTAATTTGTAATTTTTCTACTATTCACATTTCACCGCGCATTTATTGTATATAGGTGTTAAAAAAAGGTTAATTTTTTTAAGGGCATATAGTATTGACCAAAATGAGACGATAAAATTATATTTTATTTATTATTTTTTGTTATTGTATTATAATATGAATTGCAATTGTAGGTAGTAATCAGTTGTTTGACTATTATAATAATTATATAGTAATTAGATGGGGTTACTGGATTGAAATTGGCAATATATAACAGGGAACCATATGTGCAGATCGTTGAACCAGAACAACATGTTAGGCAGAATAATCGAATTAAGGAGAGTGTTTAATTATATTGTCCTGGTTGTGGTTATAACCATACCATAGCCACGTGCCGAGATAGTACATTCCAATTTTACAACATATGTAAAATACGCAAGTAAATTAACTCTCTAATGAGACAAATTTGGTTTAATTTAACCGAATTGCAGATCTATTCTCGAGATCCCCAAGCAATTCACATTATTTCCGATACTTATTACAGAACGTGCAACAAAACGCGGAAAAGGAGATTAGCACAGGATTTTAAAATTGTGTGAAAATTGGCTCTCCTGTACATTAAAGCAAAAGTACAAGAATGAAGAGTTGTTTAAAATTAATTTTTACTTTAATGCAATATCATACATGTATTAACGGCCCCTATTAATGCATGATTTTTCATTAGTAAACTATTTTAGTGGGTAACCAAAGATACCATATACCATTGCTGAACAATTGACAAAATTTATGTGTCAAACGTTACTAACCTAAAAAAAATTGTCATGGAATAAAATTAGATTTTCCAATTTAGTAAGATACGCTCAACGAAAAAATAGTGTAACTAACACGTGTGTTAATTGGCGATTAATGATCTCAACAATTAATCGCCTTCATTAACACATTTGATAGTAAAAAAGACAAAATTTCTTTATAGAATGAATTTAAAATTTAAAAAATCTAAAGAATATATATAAGTAGATGGTGTAGAGTGTAGATATACAAGAAATGTTAAACACAATAGGGCGTGAGCAGTCATGTTACTTTGTTGGCCTTAATAAGCAGATATGGGGGTCCATGTCAGAATGATAGCTAGTAATTATGTACATGGATGTCAAATATCATAATTTTTCATTCCATGTGGTTTATTTTTCTCGACAAGTAAATTCCACAGTCCTGGTGACAAATTAACTACTTAAATTTAGAAAATCTTGAAATTTTTAATAAAAATTATGACATTTGATATCTATGTAAATAATTACTAATTGTCATTCTGACACGGGCTCACATATCTGCTTGTCAAGGCCAACAATATCACAAGAAATATAAATTACTCAAAAAATAAACAATATTGGGTATTTAATACTTTCTCTAATAGATTTTGCTATTTATATATATCGATAGTTTTGTAGCAAGAAAAATACAAAATCCGGTTATTTGTATAAAGGTTCGTTTTAAATTTTATAAATTAAAAAAATAGCATAGATTTTATTTTGTTTTTTTCTAGGGGGGCGCCAAGATTGAAAACTACCTAGGGCGCCAAAACTCTTGGACATTTCAAAATCCAACGAACGAAAAAAAAAAATGGATTGTAAAAAACAAGCTGAAGCTTTCGCAGATAGTAACTAAAGGGTGTACCGAACGGGTCGACGCTTTCTCTAGTGTTGCTAACCCAAGATAAAGAAATTTTCCATCAGCGATCACCTTATTGGCTCTAAACAACGATTCGGGGTATTTTTTAACGCTCCTTTTATAAGCTAAAATACGAGAGAAAAAAAGTTTATCATAATTCCATTATACTTTCCAAATTTTACGCATAGTTCAAAATCTTACTGAATGAAAATTTGAAGGAAACAAACTTTAATAACAATTTATGTGCGGGTATATATTTGAAAACTTTTTGTTAAGACAGTCTTAATATTTATGGAAGATGCATTCCTAAACAACGATACTTATAAATTAATTTACTTAGTTAATGAACTAAGTAAACTTTAGCAATTTAGTTTTAAATGATAAATAAATAACAGTTTAAAAGATAGTGCAAAATTTTCTTATAATTTTTTGTATTCTAGTCATTTTATATTTTAGTGAAATTTCAAGCAACTTCCAATGAAGAAAAAAAAATAACGTAAAATATAATGAAACGTTGAAATTATAATGTTCTATCATTTGCTTGTTTATTTAAAAAAAAAATGAATAATAATGTGTAGAAGCGTTCACCTACATTGACATAATATACACGTAAATAACAAATTATTGCATCTTCATGCCCACTCAGTATCTAAACATGAATTCCTTTACTCCTTTACAGAAATTCTATTCTAAAGAAGAAAAACAGTTATATTTTATTGGAACTATTGTAACACATTTTTTAAAGTGACGTACATATGTCGGATACAGCTGAATTGGAAGTCGCAATAGTTAGTCTAGAATATTTTTATTTTATAACTGTTATGTCGTTTTCTTTTTATTGGAATCGCAAGTAAGTTTTCTAGGTTGTATTTTCCATTTTCTACTTTTAGAAATATATTCAATGTATAAATTTGCAAACATCATGAGAAAGGCATTGATTTAGTTTTCAGTTTATTATTTTATTTTCTGAAACTTTCATATATTTATATCATAAATCTAAAATTTTGAATTCTTTTTTTAAAATAAATAATAACAAAAACATTAGCAATAGGTAACCAAGGTGACAATTACAACATATTTAATATAGGAAGCCATGCACGACTAAGATCTAGACCGTCACAATAATTGAGATTATTATTCTTGGTTTTGAAAATCTCAATGGCTTCTCTAATTAACCTGTTGTTTAGGTGTGTTGGTCTCGCTAGTATTTTTGTTTCTTTGAATTTTATACGGTGGAATTCTTGCAGGGCATGCTCTACAACTGAACATTTTTCTGTTTGGTTCAATCTGATCGAACGCTGGTGTTCATTCAATCTTGTTGAAATAGTTCTACAAGTCTGGCTAAAGTAAACTTTGCCGCAGACACATGGAATCTGGTAAATCCCTGATGACTGAAGAGGGATGACGTCTTTTACTTGTCTCGAAATCTTCATGTTCTTACGAAGATTCTACCAATCTTGTCCGTGACATTTTTGACATAAGAAAGCGAATAAAACAATAGAAAATTGATAAGTTTTGACGCCAAATATCGAAGACATTATCAACATAACGCAACCATAATGAAGGTTTCACCGTAGGTACTAAATCTCATTGCTTTTATAACGAAGTTCATTTATAGTCAAGTTGATTAGTTAACTATTCTTAATTAAGTTTAGTTAGGGTAACTCATATTTTAAGTAAATACTACCTTAGTAATTAAGTTTTACAAAATTAGCTAATCCTTTGACTGCACCAAATAATTTTTTTAATAAAAATATCTTAAGTTTGAAGTAACGATATCTGCAGTGACATAAAGTCAATACACAGTTTTGTTCTGCCAATATTTCTTTTGTAAAACACAACTATGTTTTCTATTTTCATAACATAGGTTCATACATAATACGTATAATGACGTCATTCCCCACAACGTAGGTTGACACAAACCCGTAATTTAATAATGAAACAATCGTGGTTCTCCACATATGCCTAGCCAAACATCTCGTCCATATTCATAACCACATTTATAGAAGGTCTGCTATTCCAGTAACGTATCCATAAATTATTTTTGGAGGGAGAAATTCCTTCAGACAGAATTTGACCAAAAAATACTTGTTTCTATTTTAGGCAAACTTATCAATACCCTCTAGTCCCCTAACACCATATAAGCCTAACTTTTATAACATTTTATTTGACCAGAGTAGAAGGGTTAAGATAGAAAAATTTAAACCTGACCTACTCCAATTCTTTCAGAGTCAATTTTCATAATCATACATTATCATACCCAGATATGAAATCATTTCTCATGTGGACCGAACATATTCACACCTCGAAAATACTCGTATATCAAATCTCGAACAGACACCCGACTTTTTATGTTTTTTCATTCATGCTCAATGTTCACTACCGTACGTCACGTCACAGCAGTTAATCATATAAAATACGAGTAAAAGGCGGGACGATATACTTGTATTTATTTTATCCTCGTATACAATATTTACCACCACAAGTTATAAGTCATAACTGAGCATGTGCGCCGTTTAGGGGTGCAAGGTCAAGATCATAACGCACGCTACTGACTAAAACAGTAGCCAGTATTGAAATAGAGACATATTTGAAAACATATGTTTAATGCGCGTCGCCCTTACCATCACTGATGATTTTTGTTGTACTAGCCGGGATATTTTCACAATTGAGTTCTAATTAACATTATCAGATTCGAAATCGGAAATATAATATTCAAATTACGAGTATGTATTATATATTATATTATTGTGGTGCACTCTCCATGCCAGCAATAAGTGCCCACGAATAAATACTCACACTTTTCACGATATAGTAGCTATACGTTCCCTTTACTATTCATTGGTACGGACCAAATTACATATACTATTGCAATATCATTTGGATCCCGATTTATGAGGTACATCAGGATCTCATAGAATCAGTTCAAAAAAAAGTTGTAAAGTTCATGTACTTTAAAACGTTTCACGTCTACCCCGACCACTCCGTTTCTTACAATAACCTTCTGGCTATTTTCAAACTAAAAAGCCTTTTTGTACGTCGAGAAAATGGTCATGTTTTACACTTGTCTAAACTTATCAATGGCTGTATTGATGATCCCCGTTCTCTTTCCTGTCTTAATTTCCACGATCCTTCTACTAGAACCAGAAATACCTTCGCTGCTAGAACTAATTGCCTTATGATGTCACCTATTTATAAAATGTGTCATATTTACACTATTAAGTTCTCTAAGGTTGATATCTTCCCGTTACAGTTTAGAAAATTCTCAAACTATATCACCAAATATTGTTAAATTTGTTGTTCTTTACTACCCTTTATTTGGGCCTGGCCTGTTGGGTAGTTGTAACTAAATAAATAAATATACATGCCTGTCTAACCACACTTCATAATCACATTCATACATTTTCTTCTCTTCCCACTCGGAAACATTCACTCTTTTAGCTCCCTACCAACCACATCTATCCACTTACACACTGGTCGGCCACGCAATCGAAAACCCCCAACTGTATCATATATATGCTTAACAAGCCATTCACTCGCCATTGTCACCACATGACCAAACCATCTCAACTGATTTACACCAACTCTTTTAATAACATTGTTCCTAAACATACATTCTTCATACACCAAATTATTCTTCATGCAATCCCGTGTTACATACCCACATACACCACCGCAGTTACTCTCTTTTATGCTTTCCCGTCCATGCCCAACATTCGCTTTCATACATCAAGCACCCATTACCATACTTCCCGCACTCACTCTCCTTTCTATCTCTCGATCAATTCGACCATCCCTCGACATCATGCTCCCCAAATATATAAACATATTTACCTGCTCCATCCACCAACACATTGCACTCAGTCACCAATTTACTCCTTTCAAATACTAACACTTTGGAATTATCAACATTCAACACCAGATTCATACTTCTTCCAACTACATGTATTCTTCTGAGTTGCTCTTCATTTTCTCCTAAAACAACTACATTATCCGCATACGCTAACGCAGACACTATACTTGCACCAATATGTACACCATCCATTTCACTCAACGCTCTCCGCAACAACACATCCATATACAAGTTAAACAACCACGGACACATACCACAGCCCTGTTTCAAACCAACATTTATACGAAACCAATCACTCAACCTACCATCTATTCTCACAGCAGCCTCACTACCCTCATACAACAATAAATAACAAAGTAATTAATTAATAGGCATTGCACATTTATTTTTACCTCTCGCTAAGAGAGGTAATGGATTCATGCTAAAAATCGCATATCCAGATTTTATTGAATAAGCACGTTTTAAGGTCCATTCCATACAATCCGATTTTAACATTTTTACGATGATGTCTGTGTGTGTGTGTGTGTGTGTGTGTGTGTGTGTGTGTGTGTGGATGTGTGTGTGTGTGTGTGTGTGTGTGTGTGTGTGTGTGTGTGTGTGTGTGTGGGATGTTGGAAGGACGGTTACTCAAAAACTATAAGACTTTAAATTTGTTTAACTACGTATTTCCCAATCGGACATTCATGGGAAGATCTGAAAAGTTTTTGGTAACAATTAGACAACCGGAAGTAGAAGATTCTTGAAAAAAAATCTTCTAAATAATATTTTTTGAAGTTTTTTCTTGGTAATATTAAAGAAAATTAAATTCTCTATCTGATACATTTAAATATTTTATTATATATTCTATAGATTTAGAGATAAAAGAAATATAATATGTAAAATAATCTGTTATAATAAATTTTACAGCCGAAAGAATGGCCATGGAAAACAGTTGAAAATTTACATTGTTTGTAACTTACAGATAAATGTCAGTGTCAGAAATCCGGAGACATTACTGAAGACTTTTTCTGGGAAGTACATACATTATATTATTTCTTAAAGTATTAATAGCTAAATATTTAATATTATAGGTATATTACATATATCCTTCAAAAATACTGTCAATCCTGACAATGAATTGGAAACATTTCGAAAAATTAGAAGAGGACAAAATTTCTTCATAAAATGAATTTAAAATTAAACAATCTAAATATAAGGAATAGATATATGCGTAAGTAGAATTTTTGCTGTAGAGTGTAGGTATACAAGAAATGTTAAATACAATAGGGCGCGAGCAGTCGTGTGATTTTGTTGGCCTTGTCAAGCAGATATGGGGGCCCATGTCAGAATGATAGCTAGTAATTATGTATATAGATGCCAAATATCATATTTTCTCATTCTAAATTTAGTGATTTTCCAATTCCATGTGGAGCAAAATTAAATGTTAAATATCTAAGGCATACGACAAGTAAATTTTAAACTCCTGGTGATAAATTAACTACGTAAATTTAGAAAATCTTGAAATTTTTAATGTAAAATTCTGACATTTGACATCTATGAACATAATTACTAATTATCATTCTGAAACGGGCCCACACATCTGCTTGTCAAGCCCAAAAATGTAACATTACTGTTCCCGCACTATACTTATGTAACCAAAAAAAAGGAAGTGGCGAGAGGTATTGTGCTGGCCACAACAGATTTTTGTCAAAAGTACCTATGTATAAATTACATATGATGGGCGCAAATCTGAATCCCGCGGGGGCGTGTAAATCTATGTAGTTATGCCCTGTCTCTGGGGGAAAAGGGTTGTTTCTTAGGACCTCTGGCATGTTTGGTATGTTGAATAATCCTAATTTCTTTAACTCTAATCGCATGTTCATGCTACCAACCATTTTATGTAAGTAATTACAGAAAACAATTTTTAAACTGAAGTGTATAAATAGATTTATTAAATTGACCAATTTATTATTTCGACAAGAGTTCACTCAATTTAATTTAAAATAATGATGCAAATTACTTTGTTTCCGACATCACGGTATCGTTGGAATAAAAAACTTTGTTTTGCCGTTTTTAAACTTTCATAAAGCGATTATGTAAATTCGCTGTCGTTTTATCGAATTATTGAATTTTTTACATTTTCTCGTGGATTTGTTCGAAATACAAGGATACTTTATGCCGATGAATCTAAGCTTGTTAAACATTGTTCCATTTGAAGGATTTCCCAGTTTCAATTCCATTTCGAAAATGTGAATGTAGAGTTCAGGTAATCGTAACTACTACAAAAACAATGTTGATTGGAAAACAATAAGAATTAATATGTAATTTGGAAAATGTCAAAATATGAAAATATCAGGGGTGGGAAGAGGTAAAAAGTTACTGTCAATATGAATTATCTAAATATATTGATGTATGGAAGCGAATGCTGGGCATGGACGGGAAAGCATAAAAAGAGAGTGACTACCGTGGAAATGAGGTATTTACGTGGTGTATGTGGGTATGTAAGACGGGATCACGTGAGGAATAATTCGATGTATGAAGAATGTATGTTTAGGAACAATGTGATTAAGAGAGTTGGTGTGAGTCAGTTGAGATGGTTTGGGCACGTGGAGAGAATGGCGAATGAACGGCCTGTTAAGCGTATATATCTTGGTGAAGTTAAGGGTTTCGACCGGTGTGTAAGTGGATGGATGTGGTTGGTAGGGTGCTTAAAGAGAGAAAGTTTCCAAGTAAAAAGAGAAGAAGAGCATGTATGAATGCGATTATGAGTGTGGCCGAGGCGAAAGAAGTCTGCTTAGATAGGAACGTGTGGCGAAGGATGATTGTTTCCTAACTATTATTGTGATCCGGATGCGGTATTTCGCTACCGAAAATCGGTCACTTTAATATGTTTAAGAGTAAGGATTTGTTGTATGATGTTGATGTTGGTCTTATTGTTTTCGGGTTTGTGCGAACCCACTAAGTGGGACACGCGTGATTTTATGTATGTATGTATGTATGTATGTAAATATATGAGCAGTGTCCATGGCTAGCATAGCTGTCTGATTTATGAAATTTAATATCTTTATAATTATTTAACTCTATATCCATTATGAAATATAAAATGCAATCCATTTGTATAGATAAGAATATTCTTTAATATTTATATCATTAAATGTCAAAAAATATTAGTGTTTTTTCAAGAAAAACTATTAAAATCTTCAAATGAGGGTACTTCCGATTGACCAAAATTTAATCAAGTCTGCATATGAATGTAAAGGAAGAGGAATACGTAAAAATTGTAGTTTTTGGAATTATAGTATTGGAGATATCGCGGCCAAAATTATAGTCACACACACGTACGCACACATACACGCACATATGCACACACATACAGACATCATCGTAAAAATAGTAAAATCGTATTATAGGGAACTTAAAACGTGCTTATTCATTGAAAACTCACCACCAATTTTTTTGACCATAGACAATACCTTCCTTACCTAGAGGTGACGGAAGGTAAAAATGAAAGATAAATGTAGGTCACGTGTAGGCTATTACAAATTTATTTTTTAAAAAAGTTTGAGTTTGAAGTGTATTTTGTGTATTTTGAATAATACAAATATTCTTTTAATATTTTATACATAAAAAGAATGTTCGTCTTTCAAAGTAGACAGTTTTAATAAATAATTAAATATTTACAAAGCAATCTCACCAATGATCGGCATCTCGAATGAGTTAAAAGTTCAAAGGAGCAACATGAGAACAATGGGAGCGACAGTGCATCTGATTGCATTACCGTCACCGAAAAGTAAAAGCCTTGTGAACGACGAAAATCGCCTTTGAAAACAAAATATTTGTGAGAAGCTTTCACAGCATTCCAACATCCAAAGCATCTGGGAGAGATTCATATTGTGACTGTTAAATTTGTGTCAATACATTTATATTTATCAAACTCACTTTAATAAATAGATAGTGGTCATTTGATTTTATATATTTATAAACAAACGTATATTTCTATTATAATTATTTTTTCTACTACCGAAATCGTAAGTGAGATTTGTGAACACATAAAAATGTGTAAGTGAAATATTAGGGGTCGTACGTATAAGTAGTATTTATGGGATCAGCCCAAAAAATATCACACTACTTGAATTGTGAAGATATACGAGTAGGTAGTGATTTTTATTGTTTTTACCTCGTCATAAAGTTTGTGTTTACACTCTTGTTGCATAAATAACTATTTCTATTATGTCATAAGTCATAGCTATCGCTAGGAATTAACGGAAACTATGGAAATTATTTTTTTAAATTGACGAGAAACTAGAAAGAATTAAAAATGTAAAGAAGAACACTGCCTCGAAAATAATAATAGTTATGACAAAATGCCTCCCCCTCTATGCTTTACAAAATATTTTAATCACTTTTTACCTCCCGCTACCTTTGGTAAGAGAGGTATATTTATCGTGCTAAATATCGCATATCGAAATTTTGGTAAATGACCACATTTTAAGGTCCATAGTGTCCATTTTTAACATTTTCACGATGATATCTGTGTATATGTATATATGTGTGTGAAAATTTTGAAACCTTGTATTTCTATCTTATTCTAAAAAAGAAAGAAGTCATTACATTTTGGGATCAATCGGAAAACCGGAAATGGCAGTTTACTTGAAACTCAAAATAATTTTTCTTCAAAAAATACCTTTAAATGTTATTTTTTCGGAATTCGTTATTATAAAAATTAAAGGTTATTCCATTTTCAATAGGTTTGGATTAATACTTTTTCTATATATTTTATGGATAAATTTATAAAGTACTTCGGAGGTATTGTGTTGATCACATCAGATTTTTTGTGTAACTTTTCATATTCACGAATAAATGGCACTATTCCATTATCTCCATACACCATGTACATGTGTGTATTTTACAAGTGTGATACATTTTTTTATTAAAACATGCACTGTAACAAAATTTATCTTTGTATATTATTCATATGTTATTATTCTTTTATTTTAAAATTTTAATTAAAACTGAATGCAATAAATTTCATTTTACGAGTAATAACGTAGTACTTACAGAGTTACAAGATTGGATACATATTTCATTTTGTTTTATTTTACTAGACGGCAATGATAATAAATCCTGTCATATGCAACAATCTATCTTGATAGATATTTTCGATATGGATTGTTTTTCCCATAACTTCGCCTATCAGAATCACAATCTACAAGTACGAGTATGTTTGACATGTGCTTGTATTCTATCATATTTGGCTGAAACTCATTCATCTTTGACAAAAAAATCACAAGTGAAGAATCGATACAGAATATGAAATACCAAAAGTTACAATATATTTAAAATGAATGGATATGGTAAAAAATAATTGGAATCGTATAAATTAATCTATTTAATCTAATTAATCCATTTTAACACTTATAAAAATATATAAATATGTAAAAAATAATAAAATGTATCTCGCTCACGTATGCTTTATAATTTAAAGATTTAATTGTCAACAAATAACTGTCAAAGGTCACTGACAGCTAGACTAAACAGCCAGTTAATAGTAACAAGTTGAAATATTAATCCTGAAACTATAATTTAGAAGATTATAAAAAGTTATTTATTTTGTATTCACCTTATTACAATGTCATGGAAAACTATCGAAGAAAGCTATAATTCTTGTTTACAAGTGCGTTTCTTAATGCATGTGGTTTATAATTGAATTAATGTTAATCCAATGTTCAACCACAACACTGCACATACAAATTTCCCTAAATCAATTCGGTTTAATATAGCAGTTTTTAAATATTTTAGACATAAAAGACGCAAAATATAAAAAATACTATAAAGGACTCGTTTAGAAAACTCGCCAGGGCTCGTTTTCTAAATTATGGTACGGACAAAAAAATGTCTTTAATACACTATTTTTTAGAATTCGTGAATCGTGAAATGTAATATTTATTTATCATTAAGTACTTAGTTACAGCATAGTTGTCCTATGAATGTATTATTTGATATGAATATCAAATTCTAACGGAAATTGAAGTTTGTCATGAAAAATAAAAATATTCGATTAATTTCAAATTTTTTTATTATCCATTATTCTCTTCGGGATTAAAATTCTATGAATACGTATGGTATGAAAAACAAAATAATATCGCAATGATATTTGAAATGACTTCCTCTTTCGGTTGCTTGGTTACGGCAGACACAACAGAGAGATGCTTCAAATTCCAGGGAGAGAAATGTGAATTGAATAAGGACAATGAAGTCTCTTACATGCACTGTGGAGCAATTACGGGAACGGCGAATAGCTATTCATTAAAAGTCAATCAAATATTTAAAATATTTGTCATTTCCTTACTGGAATAGTTCGTATTTAAGCTGTACTTGCGGTTTATAAAATAAATTTTAGAGTAAATTGTTTTTTGTTGAACCCGCATTTATTTTTAAAAAATCTGTTGTGGCCAGCACAATACCTTCCGTCAATCCTGTGTATAATGCATAAATTCCATACATAATTTTTCTTGCAAAAGATTCTAAATTTCCAGTAAAATTATTTCATAAAAAAACTATTCAAATTGCATTTGACACTCACATCTTCTTCTTCTTTAACTTTTCCCATTCGTTAGGGGTCGCTATTTTTGCGTGTCGTTATCATTCAGTTCCTTTTCTCTCAAGTCTTCAACATCCTGTTACTAAACTATTCATTCTTGTTCCAATATAATTCTTCATTTCTCCTCATGACATTTTCAAACCAATGTAATCATATTTCTTGTATCTTTCTAGAAACTTGTAATACTAGAGTTATTTTCTTACCGTATCTTTCTGTGTTTTCCCCAACATCTACTTCAACATCTTTATCTCTGCCACATTAATTTATTTTTTATTGATACTGACATCTGTCAATTTGAATTATATTAATATATTAATAGTTTCCTTGTTTACCATAGCTGCCTGAATTATAAAATTTAATTTCTTTAAAATTCTTTAACTCTGTATCTATTGAATATGAAGTATAAAATGTAATCAAATCGTATAGAGAATAATATATTCTTTAAGTTATAATAACGTTAAATGTCAATAAATCAAATTTAACTATTAAACCTTCAAATGAGGGTACGTCCGGTTCACCAATTATAACCAAAATCTAATCATTTGTTCTTCTGGATGTAAACTTGAGGAATACGAAAAAAATATAATTTTTGGAGTCGTGGTATTGAAGTTATGGGATTCGGAACTTTTGCCACACACACACAGACACACATACAGACCCACAGACACACAGACACACATACATACAGACATCATCGTAAAAATGGTAAAATCGTATTATAGGGACCCTAAAACATGCTTATACACTAAAAACTCATCATTGAATTTTTTGACCAAAGACAATACCTTCCTTACCTAAAGGTGACGGAAGGTAAAAATCTGATGTGCTAAGAACAATACCTTCCCTCAATAAAGTGGCTGAAATCCAGAAACTCTTCTCATTTCATTTCAAATAAATTAATGTCTATTAATTTTTTTGATATACACGTATATATGAGTTTCATATAACATTTCAACATGTGCGAAAAAAAAAAATTAATATCAGTGTTATATTGCCTACCCTTCCCTTTTTTTTCCTTTTCTATGAGAAGTATAGTGAAAAACCTGAAATGGCTAACAACAATACATCATCCAGTTTCGGTTTCATGATTCATTTGTTATTTTCCTTTGTTGTTGGAGATTAAGCCGACATTTTTTATTGCTCTCTGAAGATCACTTTCATCAAGCGGGCGATAGCGTGTTTATGGGGCATTAAACCCCGTTAAACATCCGAAGGGGACGAGCCGACCCACCGCACTAATTGGCGCGCTTTTCTCGGGAAATGTCAACACTCCAGCAGAGCTTCATTTGTAACAGATGATTTTGATGGCTTTTCGAAATTTGCTCTTTATTATTAATATTACGGTTTACATTTTAATATCGCGTCAACGTCAGAAAATTTATCAAATTTTATATTTTTGGAAAAGCACACTCGGGTACATTTCCAATAAAACGGGAATATATTATATATATATATATATATATATATATATATATATATATATATATATATATATATATATATATATATTATATATACAGGCTGTTAATTAAAACAATGACCTTATAGGCGTTTAATATGGGGAATAAGTTTTTTCTTGCGCAAAAGTTCCCAAATTGTTTTCGAAAAAAAAAACACTTCAAATAAATATTGTAGACAATTAAATTCTGCATCCAAATTAGTAATAAGATTTTATTTTTGACGTTTCATATTATCGATTTTGGTGACCACGTTTTAAGGTCCCTCGAATCCGATTTCAACATAGATTATTTTATAAATTTATCCATAGAAAAAGTATTGTCACATCTGTAGAATATTTAACATTTAATTTTTATAATAACATAAATCGCGAATAAATAACATTTACAGGTATTTTATGTAGAAAAAAACTATTTTGAGTTTTAAGTGAAGTGTCATTTCCGGTTATCCAATTTACACCAAAATCTACACATTCATACACATAAACACACGCCCACAGACATCATCGTAAAAATAGTAAAATCGTATTGTAGAGAACCTAAAATGTGCATATTCATTGAAAACTCACCACCGTATTTTTTGACCAAAGACAATACCTTCCTTACTTAGAGGTGACGGAAGGTACTAAATACATAGTGAATCGACTTTAAAAGAAACAAAATATTATTTTGTTTTTACTAAATAATTCTTCAAAGGTCATTAACATCTTTCAATTTAAAAAAAAAATGTTAATTTTACTATAGAAATTATTTTCCTTGTCAAAATCGAAAAACAACAGACAAATAATTACCATCTTTACGTAAATTACTAAATTATAACTATAGACAATGATTTAATTACATAGGGTGAATATTGGCAAGCGCAATTTATTTTTTGTGCTAATATCATGATAATGATGCATTCTTCTCATGACCGCTATCTTTCATTTTCTCCTGGAACTCTTTAATAAATTTAATTAAGTGGATGATTCATTCGGGCAAATTCCTTAAATATTAGTTTTCATATTCTGAGAAGTTGCCGAGAAATTCATTGAAACTATCAATGAATTCATAGAAATTTATTATTTGTGTGAGTAATAGAACACAAAAAAAATAGAACAAGGATCATTTACATTAAAGTTAGTAGCGATGGGACCAAAGTCGAATAGATTTCATTATTCGATATACAACCGAATATATGTCAATAAAAGGTTATAAAATCTACAAAGTCAGTTTGTTCATAAATTAATTAAGATCTTTGCTTCTCAAATTTAATGAGGTACTAAAAACCAAACATAAAATCTGTATTAAATTTTTTATGTGCATCAATATTCCTCATATATACAGGACGCAATATTGAGTTATTGATATTAACGCAAAATTGGCATTTCACAGCATCATAGAAAATTTAATGTCAGTCTGATATAATTAACCAAATAACCTATAACCGTCCCGCCATTTAATTTTTATTAATTTAATAGGTATCTATGGGATCTCGTTGCCGCGTGCCTGATGTCTGGTCGCGAATCTGGGGAACCCGATTCGATCCCGATTAACGAGAAATATTTCGAATTTTAAATGGCATAAAATTGAGCCTTGTGGTGCACTCTCCAAGCCAGCAATGAGTGCCCGTAAGGTGACGCTTGGTAAACGCCACATGATACAAATATGGCATTATCATTAGCGAAATCTGTGTACAAAGCAAATTAGCGCACCCAGCAATGGGTAATATGCCGTGATAATATATATTTTTTAAATACATACCTGCATATTTACTAATGCTAGAAATTATATATTTTCCATATTACTATTGTTCTATTAAATAATATTCTTTTTTAACCGTTCCAAAATTATTAATTTTGTATGATTATCTTATTAATTTAATAATTTTCAAAATAAATCAGTGAGTTATAACCTTTAATTTTATTCATATTTTTGACAGCTCTATAAAAATTTGTTTAGCCTACTTTATAATACGAATCTATGATAACGTTGCTAGGCAACCCCTACATAAACGTTTCCAACCCGTAGGGTAGAAGTGAAATCTATTATTTCCCACCCAAAGGATTGTCATTGCAGTTTGAAATGCCGTATTTCCCAACCTCTAAAAGGTAAGGAATCAACATATTACTATAATGATTGTGAATAAAATAATATTACTGTTTCTTTACCATAAATGCCATTATTTTTTTTGGAATGAAAAATGCAGTTCCAATAATGTGCGTGTACTGTTTTCCCTCATTTGACTTTTAAAATGGATGGGCCCTGGGCCAATGGGTGGGTCCCAGTTGCTGGTATTTTTTGTTGTATATAAACCCCGGCTACCGGGACCGGATCCACTGCCAAAATAAAAATATTATACGAGTAAAGTAAGTCCATTATGAAAAGCACGTTATACAATTATGATTTAATTAGTCAAACATCTCTAACTGACATTTTTTCTTGTATAAAAACCTTTAGAATTATATTTTTTAATTATTAAGTGTTTGAATGGAATAATATTCTTAATAAACAAATTTTATTTATACACAAAATATAATAAATGATGAAAAGTGAAAAGTTAAATACCAAAGTTTACAAAGATAAAGCACAAAATGAGGAATTAATTATGAACTGCCATCTTAATTAATTATTTATGAATTCTGTGGCAAAATAAACTTGAAAACATTACCGGCTTTTGTAAAAATAATATAATGTAAGGTTTCTGACACTTTGGGTTCGTTAATCAAACCTGAATGGAAATAACAACAAAATTTATTGTATAATTTAACAAGGTGATATGTCATTATAGCTCGATAATTATTCATACATATAACATTAAATACATTAATAACTACAATATGAAGAAGAAAATAAAAAATAGCTACCCCTAACGAATGAGAAAAGCAAAAGAAGAAGAAGATGTCAGTGTCAAGTGCAATTTGCATGTTTTATTTATGAAATAATTTTACTGGAAATATAGAATCTTTTGCAAGAATGTATGGAATTTGTACATAATAGGATTGACGGAAGATATTGTGCTGGCCACATCAGATTTTTTTTTTTATTGACAATGAACAAATCAATATCTCTAACAATAGTTTGCTTAGTACCTAATTTTAATATTTCATTTAATGTGAAACATGTATTGTTTTTTACAGTAAATGTAAAGAAACGTGGTCTTAATCTCATGGAAGGAACGGAGAAATTTATTTCTTGAAGTATTTCGCTGAGATACGTTTTTCCATTTATCAAATTTACAATGAATAACATTATTAAAAATTCTGTTTTAGTTCTGAGCAAACTTATATTAAACATTTGACAATCGTACGATATGAATTTAGAAAATTCCAGAATTTTTTTGTAGTACAAATACCTGAGTATTTTTTTGCATTTTTTCTATCATATTGCATTGCAATGCAGCAATGAATTTCTGCATTGGGAGCCCAAAAATGTATATAACTATTATGATATATAATATCTATATTATTGTTAATTTTCATTTTTAAGCGTATATTTTCGCCTTTTTTACTAATTTCTCTTAATTCGATTTAACTGAATTAATATAAGAACTCGAACTCCAACTTTTCGTTTAGCATTCAAGTATATTAACTAATAAACCACAACTAAACTTCTATTATAAACTCATTTATAATTTGGTGATAAATCTTGATGTAAATCTTATCATTTATCTTATAAATATAACCAACACAATTCATGTATTATGTACTAACATATATCATTCGCAAACTTTCCGTCTCTTCTCGTTTCCCAAGACAGATTAATTCACTGGAACGTTAACACCGGCCTTAACTCACTGTAAATTTATTCTTGATCCGCAGCTGAAATTCCAAAACTCAATTCCAGATTTCTTACATTGACTTATCTAATATAAGAGCGGCCCACCGGGGTTTAATATAAAAATTGGTTTCTCTCAAAAATTTGAAATGCACCAAGCGTGAATATTTGTTGAATCTAATTTACTTTTGCACATAAATATTCTATTAAGGAAAGTGCATTACTGTAAATTGAAAATGCACTTGCGAGTATGTATTCGTATATGCTTTGTATGACTTACAAACAATATAAACTCTTCTAAAAATAACGAAATAATAATTTCAATTATAAACAAAAATGACAATGGAAAAATGTATCAACTTGGATTTAAAAATTTGACATTTACAAGGGGCCGAACATAGGACTTTTACATATAAAAATAGACTCTCCTAATTTCTTGCTTCCCTAATAATTTTGGGTAAAAACGTGCCAAATGAAAGTAAATCAAAATTTAAACTTATAAATTAAATTCATCATAAATCAGCCCTTACATCGGACAACCTAAACGGCCATAAGTCGGGCGACCTACCTGGTTAGGTACATATGTATATTTTCTTCTTTTATTGGAAATGGCATATATTAATTTTTAACTCTCGCTAAGAGAGGTATTGAATTCATGCTAAAAATCGCATATCCAGATGTTAAAGATTAAGCACGTTTTAAGGTCCCTACAATCCGATTTTAATCATCTTACGATGATGTCTCTGTGTTTATGTGTGTGTGTGTGTGTGTGTGTATATATATATATATATATATATATATATATATATATATATATATATATATATATATATATATATATATATATATATATATTTCACAATCGGACAATACTGGGTAGAGCAAAAAAGGTTTTGGTAATAATAAATAATAGGAAAATATGTTACTGAAGAGTTCCCGGTCACCAAAGGACTAAGACAAAGGTGTTGCATATCACCAACCTTATTTAAGATATATATGTTGACTCATTGATTTTGTCATTGATTTTTGCTATTACAACTTGGGTCTAATTCTTTTCCGTCTACTTGTTGGTTGCTATTCTAGAACTTGTTTAGGTAGTCTTGTTTCGGACATACGTTGCACATGGCCATACCATATTTTGTTTTCAATATCATCTATTATAGTACTTTTAATTCTTTTACTTTATCTCTTCATTTCTAATTCGGTCTCTTCTTGATATCCGCAGAGATCTTCTCATTACGTCCATTTCACTGCTTCTATTTTTGTTTTATATTTTTCTGCAATCCTCCACATTTCAGCTCCATATAAGAGAGTACTTTTTATCAGTGTCTTGTATATGTTAAACTTTCTTCCTTTGGGATTTATTTACTCCAAAGAATAATATTAATGCATCCTGTAATTTTCTGTGCTTGTATTATTTGTTTTTCTGTTTCTTTCGCATCTTTACCAGTGTCATTAAAAGTGTTGCCTACATTTTCGTATTCTTGGCAATGAGAAATTACTTGGTCATTATCTAGGTCCAGGTTGCTAAGTTATTGATCGTTAGGCCCTATTGATTTTACTCTTCTATTAATTTTTTAATCATATATTGCATGTCTTCTTTATCATTGACTTTGACAACCTG
This sequence comes from Harpalus rufipes, assembly GCA_951394225.1. Classification (NCBI taxonomy): domain Eukaryota; kingdom Metazoa; phylum Arthropoda; class Insecta; order Coleoptera; family Carabidae; genus Harpalus; species Harpalus rufipes. Next base: position 1,712,117 of record OX596281.1, read on the forward strand.
GTCGTATATATATATATATATATATATATATATATATATATATATATATATATATATATATATATATATATATATATCACAATCGGACAATACTGGGTAGAGCAAAAAAGGTTTTGGTAATAATTGGACAACCGGAAATAGCAGATTCTTAAAAAGAATCTTCTAAATATTATTTTTTGAAAATTTTTGTTCTTGCTAGTATTAAAGATGAGTAAATTCTCTATCTGATACATATAAATATTTTATTATATCTTTTATAGATTTAGAGATAAAGAAATATAAGTTATATAATAATCTGTTGTAATAAATCTCACAGCCCAAATAATGTTATGGAAACCAAATAAAAAGATTTTAACTGACAGATAAATGTCAGTGTCAAAAATCCAGAGGCATTACTAAAGATTTTTTCTGGGAAGTACATACACTGTGTTATTGCTTATTGTATTAATAATTAAATATTAGAAGAGGACAAAATTTCTTCATAGGAAGAATTTAACATTAAAAAATCTAAATATAAAGAATAGATGTAAGTAGAATTTTTGGTGTAGAGTGTAGGTATACAAGAAATGTTAAATACAATAGGAAACAGTCGTATGACTTTGTTGGCCTTGACAAGCAGATATGGGGGCCCGTGTCAGAATAATAGGTAGTAATTATGTACATAGATGTCAAATATCATAATTTTTCATTAGAAATTTAGTGATTTTCCAATTCCATGTAGTTTATTTTCCTCGACAAGTAAATTCCACACTCCTGGTGACAAATTAACTATAGTCAAATTTTTTGACTCTGTCGGGTACAGTAATAAAACTATAAATGAACTATAAATATCGCAATTATGATAAAGCGGCATAACCTTAACTTTCTGCAGTATAATACTATTTGACATCGGCCCATACTTTTGAGCCGCTCTATTCATGCATTGAATCAAACGTATACCTGGTATGTATAGGAAAATAGCCTTACAGTCCTTTAACATAAATGAATAGAGCGGTTCAAAAATATGGGCCGATGCCAAACAGTATTATACTACGGAAAGTTAAGTTTATGCCGCTTTATCATAATTGCGATATTTATAGTTCATTTATAGTTTTATTACTGTACCCGACAGAGTCAAAAAATTTGACTATACGTGAATTTAGAAAATCTCAAAAATTTTAATGAAAAATTCTAACATTTAATATCTATGTACATAATTCTGACACGGGTCTGGTTGTCAAGGCCAACAACATCACATGACTGCTCGCGACCTATCTTATGAAACCAAAAACGGAAGTGGCCACAACAGATTTTTTATAATCGAATTAAAATAATGTAAATGAACTGATACAATAGATGAATTTATTTCACAACACACAAATAATAAAATACGATTCATATTTTATGTCAAGATAATTTAGCACAACGAAGCAGGATAAAGCAAATAGCTGAAGGATTTAAGGTTAAAATTATAAAATTGAAGTTTACTCAAATAATAATCTGTTTAGAGAATCTTTTGAAAGCGTGTTTAGAAAAGCAACCTGACACACAAATTATAGCCTTATGGCCTTTAATCATCGTGCATGAATTCTTCTGACAAAAGAAATATTATGACAAAGCTCAATGCGCTGCTTATTTGAACACAGGACGCAAGCGCATATGTTTTCTCATTACACACGTATTGTCTTAGGTGAACCATTCATTCTGAAATTAAACACTCCTCGCTTGATTAACCAGAAAGGTGAAAAGTGAATTATTCGTGCAGTGAACGAAGTCCCTCAACTCTCCAGATTCTAATGAGAATACCAGAATGCGCTCTATTAACTTTAGTAAAGGCTCCAAATTAATGTCAAGAACTTGACTCAGCAACTGAAGTGATGTTTGCGGGAGCTTTGCTTCCTAGTTTTGCCTCAAACGACAAACTGCATACTGCATAATTTCCTTTTCGCGTTTACGATGCATGAAACAGAAATTGTAGCTTGAATGTTTAATTCATACGTTACTGATTACGAGTGTAACACTGGCAGCTTTCAAGGCGTCTAATGAAAGAGCTATAAACAGAAATGTAACAAGATTTTCTATTGGACTCTTTAAATGAAAGTAATTACAAATTGTTGTGCAAGACCATTGAAAATAATAATTTTCTTAATTTTTACTTCTCGCTAAGAGAGATATTGGATTCATGCTAAAAACCGCATATCCAGATTTTAATGATGGGCGTTCAAATACGTCTGATCATTATTCAATTCAAAAATTGTCAAAATTGATTATGAAATGTAATTCTCCTGAAATTTATTGTAACAGGAAGCGAAATAATATTGTCATTTGCCGTTTTCTAATTTATTTTCATTACTAAAATAAAATTCAATAACAAAAGCTTTGATTTATTTCGATAATATTTTTGACAATAGCTCTGTTCATAGTTCCGAGTTAGGTTATTTTATGAACACACTGTACTATCATTCAGAAAATTTTGGAACCATGTATTTCTACCTTATATTCTAATATGGAAAGAAGCCATTTGATTTTGGTGTCAATGGAATAACTGGAAATGGCAGTTTACTTGAAGCTCAAAATAGTTTTTCTTCAAAAAATACCTTTAAATGTTATTTTTTCGCAATTTGTTATTACAAAAACTAAAGATTCTTCTATTTTCTACAGGTTTGCATTAATACTTTTTTCTATATATTTTATGGATTAAATTTATAAAGTAATATAAATGTTATATCTCGGAGCTTATGCTTTAAACAAAACTCCTTACACACTGACAGATAAATATCACTGTCAAAAAAATAATCATTTCATATTAATAACAGGAACGTTTTAAAAAGAAAATTGTAAGTAGAACAATAGTTATATGGAAAGGAACTTAATATACATAATTTGAAGCATTAGTAAATATGCAGGTATGTATTTAAATAAAAAAATAAATATATTATCACGGCATATTAATCATTGCTGTGGGCGTTTACCAAACGTCACTTCACGGACACTCATTGTTGGTGTAAAGAGTGCACCACAGGAGTCAATTTTGTGCCATTTAAAATTCAGAATATTTGGCGTCGATCGGGATTCGCAACCAGACATCATGCACGCGGCAACGAGACTCCATAGGTTTGTCTTTAAATTAATAAAAATTAAATGGCGGGAGGTATTGTGTTGATCACATCAAATTTTTCAAAGAGAGTAGCAGAAATTGAAGCTATTTCAGTGTCTAATATATGCATTCCTTGTTATGTAAATATCTTTTATTTCTAAACGGAACTTTGTTTCCCAACCTGTTTGCCACAACACTTAGTTTAAATATGTTGTAATATTGTTAGTCACAAAGAAAACATTTTACTAGAATAAAACAATATTTACTACATCGCAAATAAATATTGGTTTCCCTTAACTCCATTCGTAAGTACAGTGTGCACAGTCTTCTTTTTTTAAATGAATGATAATACAGGTCAAAAGAAGGCGAAAAACGATAAAACACCATAGGAAAAGTTTTATAATAAAAGATGAATTAATATTTAATTGAAAATGTAAGTCAGTGGAATTATGGTGAGCCCTGGACTCGTACACATAACTATACCTTTTATTCATATGCTGTAATTTAATCCGAAAATCACTTTTGATTTGTGGATTTGGGACTTGGGGTTTGTTAAGTTTTGAATAGTTAACTAGAACTCACGAGCCGTACACATCAAATATGAATACAAAAGTCTTAATATACCCTCAAAATTGTAAGCTTAATCTGCGTTGTATACTAGGGAACTAATTTGTCCCTTGTCTAGATTTAGTTTTCACTGATTCTGGATTTAAGGTAATATGCGCATATGAAGTAGAATTATGGATGTGGGGATGCGTGTATACGAACCAGCTCGCTGTACCGACAAATCACAGTACGACAAGACATAAGAATTGCTTTCTTTTAGTGAATAATTCAATTTCAATCGGCTTGAAACGAACTCATCTTATGACGTATTGAATGGTTTTACTTCGCAGGATAAAAAATCTACTCCTCTACACCATATATGATTATAATCTCCAGAGTATACTAATGCAGTGGTTCTTAATCTTTAACAAAACGTAAAAATAAAAATATTGACATAGTTCTCTATGTGCAAGAAAATAAAAACAATTATTAAAAAAAAAAAAAAATTGAAAATCCAAAAATTTTCTATAATTTTTTCGCGGTAGGTACACATAAAAATCTTCCGCGAACCAACCACCCATCAAAGCTTTAGATAATATAGTAAATATACGTATCCAGGAATAGGCCAGTGATTGTGTTTCCTGATTCTAAATTTTTATATATATTATTTAAAATATCTACTAACGCAATAGTTGTGTTCCTATTTTTCCTAAAACCAAATTGTTCGTTAATCAACATTTTATTCTTCTGAAGAAAAGACTATACTTATAGGCCTATAATTCATAACGTTACCCTTTTCGTCTTTCTTATAGAGAGCTATAACTTTTACATAATTAAGTGCATCTGGAAATATACCGTCTTCCAGTAAACTGTTTAAACCAAGATCAGAAACGCCAAACCATATAATTTCAAATCCGCTTGTTCATCGATTTATAGCGATATTTGTACTAGAATAATATAATAATGGTGTCCGTTATCAAATAGCAGATGTTCACGGATTTGAAATGTCTGCATGAACTGTTCGTCGAAGATTGTGCGAATATTGTTGAAGCTTTGGCACCCATCTTCGCTCTTATCACATCTAGGCAGTGACAGTTTAAATAATAGAATTAGTGCCATTTGTAATCAATACGAGTATCAATACTAGTGCATAAAGTTAAGTTTCACAGTAAGATATATATATATATATATATATATATATATATATATATATATATATATATATATATATATATATATATATATATATATATATATGTTAAGTATGATCACGACTGATCAGTTAAATAGTTGAAACATTCGGAATTACTTTATTCCTTCTTCAGGACAGCTACAATTTAGTAACAATTTCGTATACAGGGTGTTTACTTTAAAACAACCAGCGCTTTTTTGGGCGAACTAATGACTTTAGAGAAAAATGTTATATACAAAAAATTACCAGGAAAAAAGGGCTTAATTTATGAGGAATAATAAATAAAAAATTCAACCAGTGGTTCTCAAACGGTAGAATAAAATTATATTTTTTTAAACGGCAACCTATATAAATTTTTTGTCCATTAGATAAGAATTTTTTTCTGATTTCAACGATATAAATATGATATGGGGTTGTATAACAATTATTTCGAGAAAAATGATATTAAAAATTAGAAATAATTTTACAATATTGAAGTATATGGTATGGCCATGTGTAACGTATGTCCGAAACAAGACTACCTAAACAAGTTCTAGAATGGCAACCAACAAGTAGACGAAAAGAGGTATACCCAAGCTATAATAGCAAAAATCAATAACAAAGTCAATGAGTCAACATATATATATATATATATATATATATATATATATATATATATATATATATATATATATATCTTAAATAAGGTTGGTGATATGCAGTATCTTTGTCTTAGTCCTTTGGTGACCGGGAACTCTTCAGTAACATATTTTCCTATTTTTATCCTAGATTTTGATTCTTTGAAAGATCTTGTAGCGCTTTTATGTACGTATGGTTAATGTTGGACAGTTCTAGTACTTTCCATAATTGTGTTATTGGAACAGTATCATATGCTTTCTGCAAATCTATGTTATATGTGTTTCTAAATTTCTAGCCGCTCTTTTCTACATAATTTGCTTCAGACAGAATATATTATCCGTACAAGATCTTCCAGCGCGAAAGCCACTTTATTCTTCTTATTCGTATTCTCTAAAGTCATCTTCAATCAAATCCCGTAAGATTCTTTCATATCGCCTACTCAGACTATTTGTCACCGAGATGCCCCTATAGTTGTTATAATATTTTTTAGGTATTTCGTTTCTTGTGTACTTTCCATTGTTCTGGAACAGGGTGTCCGTTTAGACATTTGTTTGTAATGTCAGTTAGCTTTTCAAACAGATTTTCTGATCCATATATCAGCATCTCAACATATATCCCTTCTGGTCGGCTACTTTTCCCAATTTTAAGTTTTACAGTGAGATATTCTCGGCATTATTAACACTGAAAGTTTTTTGTAGATTTTAAATCATTCATTCCCAAAAGTACGAAATATTAACATTGGTTGCTCTTGCTGCATTAAGTACCAGATTTATAATTCGGTCAATATTGATTTGAATACGAACACTGTGTAGATAACATAATATACGCAGTGGTTACAGATTGCGTATTAGAGCCGTGCAGTAATAATTTGGTATTATAATTTGGATTGTTTACTATTAATCAGTGCTATGTCATTATCAAAGACCACGTCACGCCTCTAACACTAGAACCACGAACTGAAAGAATATTCTTCAACCTAAAATGAAAAATATCATGTACCTTGTAATCTGATCGGAATGATCACTATTTTCAGCAATTCGGAGAGGAAATGGAATTTCTGATTGCTTCATGATTTTGGTGGTGGGGACCTATGAACACAAAACGAAAAGAACGAATGCAGTTCTATTGGGATTGCTCGATTCGATTTTTGTTAACCGAAACTAAAAACTACAATTTTTCATGATACCTTGTACTGTTCAATACGAAACTTATTTGTATTTTAAATTATGAATAAATAAATACTCGGAATTATTTTTTTTGTAAAATTATGTATCGATGCTGGCTGGCTGGAAATTTATAAATGAAAAGTGACAACTGTAAAGTGTAAAGTTATAAAGTTTCTAGTGGAACCACTTTGAAAACAAACCAAAAAGACGAAAAGTATAGTCATAGTCATTAAATTTAACTCTAAAACTATTTCAATTTGTTCCCTGTCTTATTTAGACGTAATTGTTTAGATGCTCTTAAGTCTTGATCTACAAGTTTTTCTGCAATTAATTGTGTTAGCTTCCCACAACATTTCAGACTTTTATTTGGTATTCATTTCTACATAATTCATTCATGCCATACGGTATTGTTTGGGTTTACAGGTAGTTCTTGCTGGGAAAATTTGTTCTCCATGTAATTGTTTGACGGGATATCGTCTAATACAAGTAAAATGGGTTCTTCTACTACTTTAAAAAAATACTCCACATATTAGTAAAATTACTGTTGATACTAAGAAATAACAGATAATATTTCTAAGTAATAAAAAAAAAAAATTGTTGTGGACATCGCAATACCACTCGCCCTTTCCATTGTGGGATATTTTAATATTATATTTAACATTTTTCTTAAGCACACAAAAAATACTAATTACAACTAATCTTTATATTTGGATATTTTCTATAATTTCTTTTTCATTCTCGTGGCCGTGTGCCTGAATGTCTTGTCGCAAATCTGGGGACCCAGGTTCGATCCCGACCGACGCCAAAAATTACATCGAATTTTAATGGCACAAATTTGACCCCTGTGGTGCACTCTCCACGCCAGCTATGGGTGCCCGTGAGGTGACGCCTGGTAAGCGCCCGCATGGTACAAATATTCCATCATTACCGAAATCTGTACAAAGCAGATTGGCACACCCAGCAATGGGTAATATGCCGTGATGAAATATTTATTTTATTTATTTATTTATAGCAAGTTTTCTCCTACTCTTCTAAATGTTCGAGGTTCTTCCAATTTATTGACGGGATTGGCGGTATTTCTGAAGAGTGTATATAATATACCTATAATTTTACATATATAATTAATAATACAATAAGAAATACTAACAGCGGTAATAATAAATAATTTCCTATTTCCAGATTAGGTATTCCGAGAATATCTCTTAACCCTGTGTTAAAATGACGTTTATGGAGAGTTTATTCTAGAGTTAAGTCTTATTCCATGTTTATTATTTATTTGTGGGTTAAGCTCGCTAGGAATAGCTATTCCTGTGTTAAAAGGAAGCTATTCTGAACTTAAGCCTTCAATAATATTTCTGAATTTTTGACACTGACATTATAGACATTTATAATTTATCAACAGACATTATAATTTATCAACTGGTTACCATAGAGATGTTTGGGCTATGAGATTTACTACAATGAATTATTTTATAGAGTTTATATTCATTAGTCACGTGACATGTTTTCCGCCATCATTCAGAATCTCCCTATGTGCATCACAGCGATGATAAAAAACAAAGAAATTATCACCGTATTTATAGTCGTTACTAAGTGATTTATTTTCTCTATTTACGACATTGATATTTATAATATTGAAATATTAAATAAAATTCGTAAGTATCATGTTTTAACACAATATGAATATGTATATCAAAAGTTAGGTTAGCAGCACACATAAAGTGTTATTCTCTCATTAAAATAAGCTCGTAATATGATTAATAATTGGTTTCACTCGAGAATATCATCGATGATAATCATATCACTTGTTATATTACGTTAAAATATGCTCATTTATTAAAATCTGGCAATGACAATTTTTGTGAAATCGCATTACCTATCGCACTTATATGTATATTAAGTCAGTGTATAAAAAGATGAATTGAGGCTATAATTATACTTTTTAGGCAGTTGTAACAATTTTGAATGTGGAATTTTTCGGTGTTGTACTTTGTCGGTGTTATGACATAATGTATAAACGTATATTCACTCTCTCACTCACATGGCGTGAATGATGTAATACCTCACACATTACGTTAATTTTCCAGTCGGGTACACGCATTCATTAGGTTATTTGCAGAAATTAAACTGCGTGTAACTTCAATTTTAATCCTAACGATTCTTTGTTATCCAATTTTTCCCCACAAAATTTTTGTTTTCATAGAGTTCTTCATTGTTTATCAAAAGGTTTGCAACGAGTTATTTATAGTTATTTAAGTACTAAGGGCAGTAAGTGCACCTTACCGGTTGAGGATTAGTTTACATCCGATACCGGTAAGAAGCACTTAATGCCCGCAATGCTTATTATATTTTTTGCACGATCGTCCCAATAATAAATTAAAGTTTAGAATTATTTAAAAATTATTTTGACATTTTAAAAAAAATAGTTGTTATTTTTAAGTAAGGTATGATCGTTGATTTGTTATCGTTAAAGCTTTAAAAATTGTACATTTATTTTTTATTTATGTAATTTTCACCGCCTCCAGATCGGTAGGTAGTCACATCACTTACCGGTCAGTCACATCACTTACTGATCAGTACCACATCGCTTACTGATCAGTAATTTGTAAACAAAACTTACTGCGTTGGAAACCCTATCGGGAAAGTTTAAAAAAAACCTGAAATATTTCGAATTTAATATTTTTTTATACAGTCAGTCCTTCGTGTATTCATATTGAGTGATACAGAAACTGATTTGACTAAGTTTATTTTAAATTATTTTGTTATGTGAAGTATAGGAGTTTTTCAAAAGACAGGTTTTCCAATCTAGCTACGACATACGTATATACAATTTCATTCCAATAATATTTCTTTTTCTGTTGTTGTGTCCAGCTGTGCACGTGAACAAATAAATTTAAAAAAGTTTAATTGATCTGCCATAAAAATAAATATCACAAGCTCTTGTTTTTATTTTTCATGTCTTTGTTGTCAAATTGGTTAAAAATCAATTAGTAATTTTCTTTCTTTTCTAATTAACAAAGTACTCAAGTGCTTAAGAATCGCTTAGGTACATTCATTTTTCCTTTGACGTTATAAAAATAAAACTGAGAAAACCTTAATATCTTTAGACATAGATTATATAAATTAGATTATAAACTTTAAAGTTTTTAATTATTTTTGACGTATTCTTGTACAATAATTGTATATTAATATACGGGAAGATTTTCAAGAAAAATTTAATATATTGAGATATAGATTATAAAAATTAGATTATAAACTATAAAGTTCTCAAATTATGCTTGACGTATTCCTTTACAATAATTGTATTTTCAAACGATTTGAAAGTTTTAATTTCTATCGGATTATATTCACAACCACAACCTAATACAAAGGTATTTATAAAAAATCTTATGTGGTCAGTACAATACCTTCCGTCAATCCTGTGTATTATGTATAAATTCCATACATAAATTTTCTTGCAAAAGATTCTAAATTTCCAGTAAAATTATTTCATAAACAAACTATGTAAATTGCACTTGACACTGACATCTTCTTTAGCTTTTCCCATTCGATAGGGGTCGCTATTTTTTATTTTCTTCTTCCACTCATTTCTGTTTTGCGTGGCGTTCTCATTAAGTTCCTTTTCTTTCAAGACTTCCGCAATACAGTTCTTCGATCTTATCTTTGGTCTTCATCTGTTTCTTCAACCTTCTATTACTTAGCTATTCATTCTTCTTACAATATATTCTTCATCACTCCTCATGACATGTTCAAACCAATGTAATCGTCGCTCTTGTATCTTTCTAGTAATTTCCAACTATAATATATATCTCAACATCCTCATCTCTGACACATTCACTTACTTTTCATTTATACTGACATCTGTCAATTTGAATTATCTGGATATATTAGCAGTTTCCATGGTTAGCATAGCTGGCTGATTTATGAAATATAATATCTTTATAATTCTTTAACTCTATATCTATTGAATATGAAGTATAAAATGCAATCAAATCGTATAGAATAATATATTCTTTAAGTTATAATAACGTTAAATATCAATAAATGATATTTAACTGCGTTTTTCAAGAAAAACTGTTAAAATCTTCAAAGGAGGGTACTTCCGGTAGACCAATCAAAATCTAATTATCTTTATTTCTGGATATAAACTTGAGGAATACGAAAAAATGATAATTTTTGGAATCGTAGTATACACAAACACAGAGAGAGAGAGAGATAGAGAGACATACATACATACACACAGACATCATCGTAAAAATGGTAAAAATGTATTATATGGACCCCAAAACGTGCTTGTTCACTAAAAACTCATCTTTTTTTGACCAAAGACAACCTTCCGTACCTAAAAGTGATGGAAGGTAAAAGAAAGAACTACCCCGATACCATCTTATAATCATTAAATATCTGAGCTCACAGGTGGTAAACATTCTTAGAAATTGTGTTAAAAACTCATGAAAAATAACATATTTAAATTTTATTTCAATCTTCCATGTTTGTACCACCAGTCGCTGTATGATTACAAATTACTAAATATGAAATCTAGATAGAAATATAATATTTTACATATAAATGACATTTTAATAAATACAGTTTTTGTTGAAAATAATATTTATTTTATTTATTCATTATTATTCAAAATTATTTATATATATTTTAATGTTAATATCAAAATATAGTGCGAAATGCACACTGACACTTCAATATGAATAATAAATAACATAACACTCACAATATTATAACATAATCAAATTGCATATAAATTCAATTATTTTAAAACGATATTTTGAAGTACATCTACTTTATCGAAAATTTTAATTAAAACCTTGTAGCTATTAATAACAACGCCAAGACCTCTTAGTACTTAGTAATTATATTTAAAAAAGTATAAATCTCTGTTATCTCTTTCAATTATGAAACAAAATCTAAGATCTTAACTTGTTATCTGAAAGAATCTACGCAACCATTCATTAATTATGAAATTGAATTTTCAAACAATATCAAATATTCATTGGTCTCAGCATTAAATTTATTAACGAAACATTTATTTAAAATATATGTAGGTGTTCATTTACATTCAAGAATACAATGGAAATAAACAAAATTCGGCTTAAATAGAATTCTTAACTTTGTAAAATTTAATTGTTTTTGTGGAATAATTGAATTTCAAGTTCTGTAATGGAAGTAGTGTTCACTATTTAGATTCGTTTTATTGTTTCATTGTTTTTACACAATTTGTACATTACTACACCCACGCAAGTTTCCAAATGCATTTAACAATAGAACCTAATGGGAATATAGTTACTCTGTAATCCTGTGGAAAATTTGAATAAAATAAAATTTTCTACTGTAGGCGTAATCTATTAACATTTTGTTTATTTTCTAAACTCAATAATATGTTTCCTATATACGTGTACAATGTCAATTTTGTGATACTGTTTTAGTCAAATGTCAAAGTGATACAAAATTATTCTTTTTACAGTTGTTATGGATTTTTTATTTATCTCGCTAAGAGATGTATTGGATTCATGCTAAAAATCGTATATCCAGATTTTAATGATGAAGCATGGTTTAAGATCCCTGTGTGTGTGTGTGTGTGTGTGTGTGTGTGTGTGTGTGTGTGTGTGTATGTGTGCGGAACTATAAAGGTTTTGGTAATAATTGGACAACCGAAAGTAACAGATTCTTAAAAAAAAATCTATTAAATATTTTTGTTCGTGCTAGTGTTAAAGAAGAGTAAATTCTCTATCTGATACATATAAATATTTTATTATATCTTTTATAGATTTAGAGATAAAGAAATATAAGGTATATAGTAAGCTGTTTTAATAAATCTCGCAGCCTAAATAATGTCATGGATACCAACTGAAAAATTAAAATGTTTGTAACTGACAGATAAATGTCAGTGTCAAAAATTCAGAGACATTACTGAAGATTTTTTCTGGGAAGTACATACATTATATTATTTCTTATTGTATTAATTGTTAAATATTTAAATTTATAGGTATATTACATGTACCCTTCAAAAATACTGTCAATTCCGACAATGAATTGGAAACGTTTCGAAAAATTAGAAGAGTAGGACAAACTAAAATTAAAAAATCTAAATATAAAGAATAGATGTAAGTAGAATTTTTGGTGTAGAATGTAGGTATACAAGAAATGTTAAATACAATAGGGCGCGAGCAGTCATGTGACTTTGTTGTCCTTGACAAGCAGATTATTTTCCTCGACAAGTAAATTCCACACTCCTGGTGACAAATTAACTACGTGAAATTAGAAAATCTTGAAATTCTGACATTTGATATCTATGTACATAATTATTAATTTTCATTCTGACACGGGCCCCATATATGCTTGTCAAGGCCAATAAAGTCACATGACTGCTCGCGTCCTATTGTTATGTAACCAAAAACACAACACTTTTTTTATGTGAGGAATAAATTATTGACTTTAAATATAAATTTGTTGTTCCCTATAAACTGAAAACCCACTGGTTTGTTGTGAGTTTACGTACGAGAACCATATGAATCAATTTTCGTACGCCACTGATTCGTGTGTTTCTTATTACGGACACTGGAGAGCAGCACTGACTCAAATCCGTTCAATATAAATAAACTGCCCTATATAAATCAAATTTCGTACGCCACTGAATTATACGCTTAATATTATGGACACTAGAGGGTAGCACTGATCTAGTTACCATTGCTTTAGCATTCAATCAAAACAGTAACCTGTTCATACAAGTTTGAATTGAAAACCATTGCAAAGTAAAAACCGCTATTGTAGTGTTGTTATTTGTTGATTATATTAGTGTTAGCAATAGTATTAATTTAAAAAAGTATACTTCACAATACTGTTCTTTAGTTACGACGAATTAAATTGTGAAGTGTAATACAAGTATTATAAGGCTAAGGTTATATCTTTGAGAAGATGCAGAAGCTAACAAGACTAAAACGTGATTTAGAACAACTACAAAAAAATCCTCCTGAAGGAATAATGTGCTACATGGTTGACAATAAAATTGACCATCTACAAGTAGATATCATCGGGCCGCCTGATACTGCATACGAAGAAGGTTTATTCAAACTGGAAGTGCAAGTTTCTGATAAATACCCATTTGAGCCACCATCAATAAAGTTTCTTACAAAAGTATACCATCCTAATATTGATTCTGAAGGTCGAATTTGTTTAGATTTGTTAAAAATGCCTCCAATGGGCAATTGGAAGCCCCATTCTGGACTAGTTGGACTTTTAGTAGCTATTCGAGAGTTGTTGAGCTACCCCAATCCAGAAGATGCACTTATGGCAGATATAGCAGAGGAATATCAAAATAATAGGGATGTATTTGAAAAAACAGCGAAGGAATATACAAAAAAATATGCAGCGTAAAATTTTTGTTATTACTTTGTAACATTGTCTACATCTTTTGTTAAAAACTATATTAAAATTAATAATCACAGATAACAAAAAAAAAGTTAGTTTATTTTCCTAAGCACTTTCAGTTGAACTATGAGAGAAATCGTTTGTATTAGAATCAGTCGAACTGCTTTTACTACTTTTAAACGATTTCCTTTTCTCTGTAGCACTACTAGATCCTTCTCCTTTATCTTTTTCCGACGATTTAATGGTATCTGATGTACTTGCAGTCTCTTCAATACTTTTGCTGTCTTCTTTCTTGTCTAGTTTTTTCGATTCATCTTCTTCATCGGCCTCTTCTGCAACACTATTTCTTTGAGCTTCGGCAAATTCTTGCGGGTATTGCGTGTTCAATTTTGTTTTAATATGTCGAATTTTTTTAAATATATAATCAAGATCTTTTTTCATTTCAATTAACAGCTGCGTATGTTTCTTGAATTCAGGGCCAACTGTTTTCAAGCGAGAAGCACTCAACGCATTGCAGTTTGTTAACATTTCATTTGTTTTTTCAAACCTTTGCAACCTACAACATAATAAAATTAATAACCTGTTATCTATTGTTTTTTTTTTTTATTCACATTTGTTTTTGCGCTCGAATCATAGTTTCTACATCTTGTTGATCAACAATTCCGGCTAATCCTTGAATAAATACTTCTGGAGCGGTGTAATTTTGAAAACATTCAATACTGAAATCACTTTCTGGTGTTCCTTGTGTCATAGCCATTTTTACGCTTGACGTTACAATGTTTTGACAAGGACAATCGATATAAAACAAAACAAAGCGATAATATTTAACAGACGGCAAAACAGAATTTGTTATTTGTTTCTTGTAGTTCCAAGATAATCACAAGATGTCAGCACGTAACCCAAAAGAGAAGTGCATGAAATACATAGGCGTACCTAACAATTTTTTACATTACTTTTATGGGCACAATAGAAATTATAACAGATTTGATGCGTTTGAATTTTGAATGGGTAATAGACATTACAATAATTCTAAAAATTCTTGTTACAGTATCCTCAATTTTTGACATTTTATATTATTATAAATATTAAAGACTATTTTATTCTCTAAGTATACAGTTTGGTTCCATTTTTTCCTTCATATTCAATAGATATAGAGTTACAATATTATAAAGAAATTAAATAAATAAATAAATATATCATCAAGGCATGTTACCCATTACTGGGTGTGCCAATCTGCTTTATACACAGATGTCGGTAATGATGTAATATTTTTACCGTGTGGGCTCTTACCAGGCGTCACCTTACGCGCACTCAATGCTGGCGTGGAGAGTGCACCACAGGGAAATTAATTTTCATAAATCAGCCAGCTATACACTATAACTATGGAAACTGCTAATATATTCAAATAATTTTAAATGACAGATGTCAGTGTCAAGTGTAATTAACATTGTATGTTCGTGTCATAATTTTACTGGAACTATAGAATATTTTCCAAGGAACTATCAATAAGGAATTTGTAAATACATACAAATGACGGAAGGTAATGTGCTGGCCACATCAGATTTTTACCTTCCGTCGCCTTTAGGTAAAGAAGGTGTTTGGTAAAAAAAAATCGATAGTAAGTTTCTACTGATTAAGCACGTTTTGGAGTCCCTAGAATACGAATTTACTATTTTTACGATGTTGTGTGTGTGTATGTGTATTTTTGGTTATAATTGATTCACCGGAAGTACCATCATTTGCAACTTTTAACAGTTTTTCTTGAAAAAAAAAATTGAATATCATATGGTTGCGTCGGCAGATTTTTTAATCACTTATTTCAGTTACCTACGTTATAATATAGAATTGTCAAAAATTTGGCAGCTCGATCAGCTTTTGTTTTTTGCATAAAATTGTCAGAAATATGTCGTGTTTGGTATTAAATGAAATGTCATGCAGAATTGTCAAAATTATGACAGTTCGATCGGCTATTGTTTTTTGGTATAAAATTGTCAGACATACATCGTGTTTGGTATTATATGAGAGGTTTTGTTAAGGGCTGTCAGACACCAGTATCAAAACTTTGACAGATCAATCGGCTTTGTCTGAAATTTGTAATAATGAGAATAATGTTAGCGCTAGCACTTCGCGTTTAAAGTATGCCTAGGGGAAGCTCGGCTCCGCCGAGCTTTCGCTAGTTATATACTATTACATAGAAATGTATACACATATAAAATATGCCTGATTTCTGTTCGTTTAATAACAACTTGAAATAATTACAGCAGAATCTTATATTCGATAATATAATAAATTGTAGAATATAGGCTCTTGCACATAATTCCATTTCACCTGAAAGGAAATTATGAGAGCAAACAGGAAATGAGATGTCTGGTTGGCACGTGCTGCCATCTTGAAAGGAACAATGCACTGCATCTACTGCGCCTTCGTTAAAGCATTACTTTTTCTTCACTTCCTCGTTTCCGGTTTCCTATATACCGATTTATTATCATCGCGCTCAAATTATTTTTTTCTGAACTCTGTTATTCCAAGATAAAAATTGTTTCTAAGTGATGAAATAATAATTTATATACGATAGCGGCCGTTTTTCAATATCACTCGCTGTGAGTTTTGGGGTGCATAATTCAAAAATAGTTTAAATTATTTTATTGGAAACAAAAAAATCTCTTTCCAAAAAAGTAATGTTGTTGATGTACAATGTTTTCAAATAAACAAGTTATTTTCAATTAAAAAGTCAATTATTGATCAATTATTTTCATCAATTTGTTGAATAAGGTATGGAAACAATTTGTTTGCAAAATAATGATTTACAATTTGAATATTTACTGATTTTTTTTTAAATACAAATGATAATCCTAATACTTGTTTGCATTATAAATACATTTTTTACGCTTACATTTTGTATATCTTAACAACGTTTTATTGTCAGGCGCATAATTAAAATGTTGAAATTTCAAAGCTGTAGAAAAGAGAAACAAATGCTGCTTATTTGTTATTCATTATTTGACAGAAATGAAGAGATAACTTTATTGCGAAATAATTTCAATGAGTGACTACAATCTCTAGAAGACAATTATTGTTTTAACGCTTCTTATAACAGAATAAGAATTAAAAGATACTTCAAAATACGAAGCGAATATTTTACATTCTAACTAAACATGGAAGGATTAAAATTATCAGAGAAACCAATTGCTTTTAATTTTTCTAATAGTAATACATGAGAAACAGAATCGTATGCCTTTGAGAAATCAAAAAATCTGATGTGGGCACCACACGACTTCCTTGTACGATTATTAAACTATACATATTTTTTTAATAAATAAATTACAAAATATTAATTTTAACTTCAAAACAGTAAGATATATAGCGACCATAATCTAACCCGGTTCTTTTTAAACAGAGTTTTGATTACAACAAAGAAATATTTGATTACAATAATGAATATGACTAATTTCACAATAAATATATAATATTTGTTATTGTACGAATCATAAAATTGCACGTATTTAACGTAATTTGACATGAACATTTTTTATGTTTTTGTCCTAATCTATAGCAAGCTTTATTACAAAAACAAAAAAGTATATTTTAAATTTACATATCTCGCTTATACAAAAGGCTAATTTAATAATACTTGATGCGCTAGACGCAGAAATTAATTCTCTAAAACTTTTATTTGAAGCATTTATTTCTAAAATCAAAATAAAATCATTTTATTCAAGAAAAACTGTTAACAACTTCAACCAGAAAGGGAGGTGCACAACTAGATGTTATAGGAGTCGTAAATACAAAATTTCAACTTTCTACGGCTTACCGTTTTCGAGTAATGCGAGATACGAACGTACGTACGAACGTACGTACAGACGTCACGACGAAATTAGTCAAAATGGATTCAGAGATAATCAAAATGGATATTTCCGCTGAAATCTGAAAACCGAAATTTTTCGCGATTACAATACTTCCTTTACTTACGTACAAGGAAGTAAAAAGAGTAAACATAGCCTGTGATAGCAGATCGTAGGGTTCCCACAATAAGTGTTAAATTCTCTTTAATACGTAGTTACAATTATTAAAATTTGTAACATTTCATCGTGAGGACAGTAAGTGAAACAGATGAAGATAGTGTTTTGTTTGAAGCTTAGACGCTTGTAACTAGATTTAGCATTGTTCCTCACCAGCAGCTGTCTTGTTTAAATATCAGAGTAAACTTTAAATGCTTGTCTTTCACAGCGGGCCGTGGATTGAGAAAATCATTAAATCCGCCCGTTGTGGGTCGCTACCATATCAAGTACCCACTCCCCCACAAGGGGCAGGTGCGTGAGTCTTGCCTATGCTTATTTCTTCCAGAAAACGCAATTTATAAAATTATCGCCAAATATGATTCTTTAATTTCCTTTAGTTATTATTTTCCACCGTGATAAAAGAATTGTAAAGAAAGGGAATACTCCAGAAATTATAAATACTGAATATTTTTATTTATTCAAACAGTGAGTGTTTTTTTAAATGAATTTTTATTGTCCGTCAATCCTGTGTAGTATATATAAAGTCCATACATAAATTTTCTTGCAAAGATTGTAAATTTCCAGTCAAATTATTTCATAAACAAAATATGCAAATTGCATTTGACACTAAAATCATCTTCAATTTTACAATACGTAAAATCTGACTCTCTTTTTACAATAAAGTATATAAATACCTGCTTCCGACCACTAATTTTGTATTTCCTTTTTATTTTTTTGGGTAAAAGAACATTTTGCTAAACAAAAATTGCAATTTTAAGAAACTTGTCTTTCTAGAATCCAGCCCATAGTTTTTGCAACTTCTAGCCTAGTGTAACACTTTGAATTTTTAATTGGCACATCTATACTGAATTTTTTTATAATTTCAATGTTAATATATATTGATGTATGATTTTATCATGTTAGTAATATAAATATATGCATAATTTTAATAACTATAAAACAAAAATTCAATTTCTTTAAATTACTTCACGTTCAATAAGAATTTAATATTTAATGTATGAGCGCATAGGTATTCTAATAGTTTGTGTGAAATGTAGAGATGCATTTTATTTTCATAAAAGTCTAGTGCACTTGAGCAGTTCAAATTCAAGGTCAGGGTTAATACGTAGCTCGCTAATTTATTTTATAGATTTGTCATTTTTATTTTATTTCATTCACTGTATTCAAATACGGAAAAAAATTATAAATGTGATAAAAAAGTTTATCAGTTTATCAATTGCGGTCAAAAATTTTGTAACACGTTATACCTGTTATCAGTTTTCTACAATATATTCTATATTATTACGCAAACGTTTTCGTCCATTAGATTTTTACCTTCCGTCACCTTTAGGCAAGGAAGGTATTGTCTTTGGCTCCTAGAATACGATTTTACTATTCTTACGATGGTGTTTGTATGTGTGTGTGAGTCACAAAAAATTCTCCTGCGATAACTCCAATATTACAATTCCAAAAATAATAATTCTTTCATATTCTCCTTTTGTATGTCCGTATGCAGAGTTGATTAGATTTTGGTTACACGATTGGCTAACCGAAAGTACCCTAATTTGAAGATTTTAACAGTTACATATAATTTTTTGACATTTTTTAAGGTTGCTATTTATTGGGTCAGTATTTTAAATAAACGATCAGTAATAATAAATCGTAAGTAAAAGGAACCAAATTAACTTTACAAAAAGAAAAACATCATGAATGTTAAAAATTATACCATGCAAATAAATTAATATGTATTTGGTAAATAACTGTAATTTGTAATGTATGTATCTAATAAAACGTGTTAATTATTAGTATAGTACAACAAAAAAAATAATAAAATGATGAAAAATGGAAATAGAACATTTACAATTGAGTGTCATAGACGGGGTTATAGATCATAGTTTTCAGAATAAGAACAAATATTGTAGAGAGTGATATATCTAGAATTGAATCTTGAATCAGTCACTTGTCCAATGATATAGATATTCTTTGTTCAACTTGAGGTGACATGAGTTATCTAATGGGTTAAATCATTCAAGAAAGATAACACTTATCGATAATTCATTAAAGATTATCAATAATAGTAAGATTGTTTATGTATTGCTTCATGATTATGATATATAGGTACACATATGGTATTATAAAAATTATTTAATTGCGGTGTTTTATAAGGAAATATTCAATAATTAGATAAGATTAGGAAAAACTTTTCGCACAGTAGATCAATACGATATGTGATTAAGTAATAGATGGTAAAGAGATCTAGCGCAGTTTACAATACGTTTCATACACAATCTGTATTATTTATTCGTGTTTATTATTATTGCAAAACATTGCATATCAAAGATATGCTATCTTAGCATAATATTTCAAATTATAAAATTAAATTATTTCCAAAAATTATTTATAAGAGATAAGATATAAATCAATTAATTGATGTTAAATAAATATACCATTACGCCTTATTACCCATATCTGATGAGTGTGTCAATATGAATTTATTCGCAAATTTCGCTAAAGACGATATATCTCTACCGTTGACGACGCTTACCAGGAGTCACCTCATGTGGGTCTTAATGCTTTCGGACTTTCAAGATTTTCTAAATTCACGTAATTAATTTGTCACCAGGAATGTGGAATTTACTTATCGAGGGAAATAAATCACATGGAATTGGAAAATCACAAAATTTAGAATGAAAAATTATGATTTTTGACATCTATGTAGGTACATAATTACTTATCAAAGCCAAAAAAGTCACATGACTGCTCGCGTCCTATTGTATTTAACATTTCTTGTATACTTACACTCTACGCCAAAAATTCTACTTATATCTATTCATTATATTTAGATTTTATAATTTTAAATTCATTCTATGAAGAAATTTTGTCCACTTCTAATTTTTCGAAATGTTTCCAATTCTTTGCCGAGATTGATAGTATTTTTGAAGGGTATATGTAATATACCTATGTATCAGATAGAGAATTTACTCTTCTTTAATACTAGCAAGAATAAAAAATTTCAAATATAATATTTAGAAGATTTTTTTAAGAATCTCCTACTTGGGGTTGTCCATTTATTACCAAAACCGTTTCAGCTCTTCCCAGTAATGTCCGTTTGACAGATATGTAGATAAAGAGATATTAAGTATTATAGATTTTGAGAAATCGTCCTTTCAACCTCCCTACGCACATACATCCACACTCACACACACACACACACACACACACACACACACACACAAACGCACAGACATCATCGTAAAAATATTAAAATCGGTTTGTAAGGACCTTAAAACGTTCTTAATCATTAAAATCTGGATATGCGATTTTTAGAATGAATCCAATACCTCTCTTAGTGAGAAGTAAAAACATGTTTCATAAGACCTATATCGCTCTTAACAGATTACCTTATGAAACTTATTTTTGTAATATACCATTAGACAATAATACTTGCAGATAATTAAATTCTACATTCATTTCAATAATCACATTTTACTTAGCATATTTTCTAAATGAGATAATCGAATTTAAATATTTATAAAAGATACTTCTTTACAATATTAGCCGTGAACTTATAATACATGAGGTGTATAATATATGTTTTACCTGTTAAAAATTATAAAATGCTTGTAATATAATAAAAGAGTAACTTTTATAAAATTTTGTATTCGAAAATAAATTGTGATTATTAAATCGATGCAGAATTTGAATTTCTATACATTTATTAGAAGGATTATTTTATCTTTGGACATGAAAAATTGTTTCCCCATATTAAACGTCTATGGACCGTTTTTTGTTTTACACCCGATATATGTATTTTAAATTGTATCTAAAAACGTAGAAAAAAAATTCTGGCGTAATTAAAAAATACGTTCCTTAACAATACGTGTTCATTATTCATTATTCTTACTTTTTAAATTGTATAAACGATTCGATTTAATGAAGGATTGAATTATCTCGCTAGAGTTTATTCACAGAGAACAAAAAAGTTTTCTTCGGAACGTTTTGTTTACCAGTGAAGTGAACAAAAACTGTGAAAATAAAGATGTCACAATAGATTCGTATTGAAAATGATGTCTGTTTGTGTGAAGACAGAACACTTTAATATTCTCGAATTCTGTATTCGCAACTTTTTCGTTGTTGAGCGTCGGCAAATCTAACCAAAATGAAAATCACGATTTTTCTTTTATGTACTACAAAGGGTTACTGTGTTACAATACTTTGCAATTTTAATAGTAAACTTGTGCCAAAAAAGTGATGCTTTTTGTTTTATTTAAGAAATAATCCATTGTTCTTTATAGCTCCATAAATTATATAAAGTAAAAGGTGTCCCAACTAAAGCGCCGGATTTAATTTTAAAGAAACACACATTTATTTTTTGAATTAAGCAAACATTTTTATTTCAACATAAAGAAAAATAGTTCTGATTAAACGTGAAATACAACATCAGGCAAATGGCCACCACGAATCCTCTGGCACAGGGTTATACTTTTGTTGAAATTTTGAATAACGTTTTCACATAAATGTGGCTGTATTTCACTAATAACGCGCCGTATTTCCTCTTTAAGATGTACAACTGTTTCAGATCGCACGATTTTGGTGACCAATGTTGATCGCCAAATCGAGAAATGACACGGCCTGGAAACTTGGTCTGCAGTAACACCATTGTTTAACGTGTTGTGTGGCAGGTCGCACCGTCTTGTTGGAAATTCATGTCCTCCACATCAATTACATCCAATTCGGGGCACAAAATTCGTTGCATAGTGCTTCTGGAAATGTTTAATTCTTGACCACGATGCCGAATGGAAGTTACTGGATTCTCGGCCACAGATTCCCTTACTGTGGCTATATTTTCGAGTGACCGTCGGTATTTTTTTCAATAAATAATATTTTAACAAAGGACTGAATCTCCATTATTTTCACTTCGCCAAATAAATAAAGTATGTTTATATTTAATGATATTAAGTGGTTCTCCCTTAATAATACTACAAAGGGTGGATTGAAAAGGCCTTGGATTTTGGAAAGCAATCTTATCTTCTTTTATTTAACTCTTCATATGAACTGTCAAGAAATTTCAATACAATCTGTCAGTCGGTCTAATCGTGACAAGCGTCTGTATCGATCTACCTAGCGTTAAATCGGTAATGAATACAAACAATATTCGTGCATTGATCAAAATTTTTCATTTGAAAGGAGAGACGCCAACGGAGCTCAAAACCAGGTTGGATGCTGTCCTTAAGAATGCTTCACCTTCTTTTCCCACTGTGCGTTTCTGGGTTTGGGTATTTAAGAGTGGCTGGACACACATCTCTGATGTACCAGATTCAGGTCGACGAAAATCACCTTACCACACCGTAAATTGTGGATAAAGTTCCCGATATGTTCCTGGAAGATCGCCAAATACTTATGTGAGATTAAGGAAGCAATCGGGATCTCTTATGAAAGTGTGGTTCATCTTTTCCACAATGAGCTGGGCATGAGAAAAATTGCTCAGTTCGGAGCAAAGAACTTCAGCCGAAAATTTGTTGAGTTGTTAAAGAAAAATTCGATCAATTTCATAATCATGGATGGAACATGGATACACTCTTACAAGCGAGAAATCATATGTAAAAACAATTCTTTGTTTTATATTTGGAAAAAAGGTAGTAAAAAAGAAGAAAACATGTGCAATGAAAAATTGTATGGAAATTTTATTACAAAATGTAAATTCATTTAAATATTTTATTTTCATCATCTACATATCTCTGAATATACATTTTTAAGTATAATATTTTTTTTTTATTTGTTTACATTCCTTATTTGTTGAATGTTAACACTAATATTATCAAAACTTTGATTTCATTATTTTTGTGCTCTAAAATAAAGTATGATAATAGTACGTACATTATTCAACAAGTGTTATATATATATATATATATATATATATATATATATATATATATATATATATATATATATATATATATATATATATGGTTTTATTAAGTATGTATTCCGCCTAGTATTCACATGAGTAAATTTTTCAATTTAATTTGTTCGGGAATTGATCTCTTTCATGACAATTTACAATCATGTGAAAGAAAAGCAGCACGGTTATATTCAGTTAATATTTAATGTATATGATTTTTTTCATTTTATTTTTTTGCAGTTTTTATTTGATATTTAATTTTAAGTTAAGGATATTACATTTTAAATATTTATTACCTTCCGTCACCTTTAGGTAAGGAAGGTATTGTCTTTGGTCAAAAAATTAAATGATGAGTTTTTAGTAAATACACACGTTTTAGGGTCCCTATAATACCATTTTAACATATTTACGTTGATGTCTGTGGTGTCTGTGTGTGTGACGAAAGTTTCAGATCGCATAATTTCAATACCACGATTCCAAAAATTAATTTTTTTTCATATTCCTCAAGTTTACAACCAAAAGAAGAGGTGAATAGATTTTGATTATAATTGGTCAACCGGAAGTACCCTCAATTGCAACTTTTAACAGTTTACAAATTTCATAATCAGACAGCTATGCTGACCATGGAAACTGCTAATATATTCAGATAGTTCAAATAGATAGATGCCAGTATCAGTGAAAAGAAAATGAATTTGGCAAAGACTAGTGTATTGAGGTAGATGTCGGGGAAGACACGGAAAGATAAGGAATGATAGGTAAGGGAAATAACTGGAGTGATAAAGTTTTTACAAAGATACAAGAGACACGATTACTTTGGTTTGCACATATCATGAGGAAAGATGAAGAATATATTGGAAGAAGCTTAGTAATAGAAGGTCGAAGAAACTGAGGAAGACCAGATATAAGATGGAAGGACTGTATTGCGGAAGACTTGAGAGGAAAGGAACTGAATGTGGACGACCACACGCAGTTGCCTAAACGCCGCAGGAGGATATGGACAACGGCCGCTGAAGAAGTTTCTAAAAAGAATAACGAGATTGCCCTATTAAAATAGGGTCTTGAAACTATATGTTCATTAAATTCTCCTCAAAATCGAAGTTAGAAAGCTCTCTTGCTCTTAATTATGTATACTATCGCCGTGTCGTAGTGAGTTTATCGCGCGAAGCAGCGCCAAGCGCAGTTGGCCGTGGTTCGCGCTCAGTTGTCGTCGGTACGCGCGCGGGATAGTCACGCTGCGTCGCCCTAGTCGTCGCTCACGTGCGCGCTAGTGTCTAAGTGAACACAACCACTAACTTTTACTTAAAAACGCAATTATTATTGTTCAAAGATCTGCCATATAGGTATGAAATGAATAAAAAAAATATTCTTAAACTTCTAGACGAGTTGTCATGTTTTTTTTTTAAGATTCTATAATTTGTAATTCATTCAAATCCTCCTATTTTATAACTAAGTTTTTATTGTTAGCAGCCTCTTAAAATTAACACAGATTTGTAAAGAAAAATTCAGTAATTATGAGTGGCGAAAATTTTCAACGATTTGCTGAAAATTAACGACGAACGGTATTTTCATCTCTGGGTAAACTGTCTGTTTACATTTCAAACGAAAAATATCGCAGCGAGAAATTGACATAAATTTTACAACTTATGCCATAATATCGATGCTATATTTTTTTTTTGTTTTAACCGACAGTTATATTAACAAACAGTTTAATCAGAGTTAAAAAAATACAGGACTTTAAAGTATATTTACCTAGTTAAAATTTTACCTTCGAGATATATAAATAATAATATTAAATTGTACTGTTGATAACCATGATAAACTTGTCATTTAAGTTTATTTCGATTCAGTTTGTTATTTGGTAGTTAAATTTAATCGGAGATTTTAAAAGTGGCCCTAAGTTTTAAAATAAATCCGAATGCCATTTTTAAATAAAAAATAAATTACAAAATCTATGTTTTAAATTCTTGAAAGTATTTTAAACTTCTAAAACATATTGATACATAAAATTTATATATATATATATATATATATATATATATATATATATATATATATATTTTATTATTATTAAATGATGAAATTTGACATTTTTTAAAACAATATTTAGTTAAAAAAAGTCTGTGCTACCAATCATAACTATTAACGTCATTTGCCATTTAATTTTCCTAGTATCAATTGTTTATTTTCTTTTTATATAAGTAACTACTTACTTTATGTACCGTACACATTTTTTTAATATTTGTTTACAATATTTATTACACGGTTTTTATACGTTTTAAAACAATCAATGATCAGCAGAAATACAAATATTTTTTGTCTTATTATTCATGAAAGATGAGATTAGAAAACATTTTTTGCTGAATTTTTTTTTTGTTTTGTCGCTAATATTTATTTTTTCGCTGAATATCGTCATCTTGTTTTCTGTTTGATAAAATAATTACTTACTTGAGATCCTGATAAGAAATTATTTTTATAATATTTATATGTTCTGCCATTAATAAAGCTAAGAAATTTTATTTTAAAAATAAAGAGAAGTAATTTGAGTTTGTAGAATTAATTTAGAGACTTACGCTTACAAATTAATCACGCCTTTTTTTCACAGAAAAGAACATTATCATCAATAAAGACAATTCTCTCTGGTCAAATGTGATTTATTTACCACGTGTGTGTGCTTGAGGCAGAATCGAAACATGTGATATTTTTAAGATATATTTACAAACATTTTCAAACTGGAACATATTAATAAAACAACTCGAATTCAGTTTCAGCAAAAGTATTATATTATTTTTCATTGTTTAAAATGAAATATACATTAATTATTATAACTGAAAATACAGTGGCGTCACTACGCTGCATGAAAATTATCTGAGGAGTACTGTAATATTTTAAAATATTGACGGTTGCTTATGAAAAATATTTCTTATTATTATATGTATTTGTGACAGGTATAGTTTCATAAAAAATAAAATTTTCATCATATTTAAAGTCTCGCGAGATGTGTTCATTATAATAACTTTAATTCTAATTCATACTTTGCACCTCAGGAGTACCCCAAGGCTCTAACTTAGGCCCTTTACTATTTTCTTTAATGACATTGTCGATTCTGAAATATTACTCTATGCAGATGACTTAAAGATTTTTAGAACTATAAATTCATTTCATGATGCATGCAAAAAGATATTGATAATCTTATGAATTGGTGCCAGTCCTCCAACTTATTTTTAAATTTTAGTAAGTGCAAGATAATGAGCTATCTTGTTAAAAAAATTGTTTATTCTTATCATTCTAATATGCAGGGTAATATTTTAAATCGAGTAAAACAGTTTAAGGATCTTGGTGTTATTTTTGATGAGACAATGTCTTTCAATGATCACATTTATATAATTATATATATATATATATATATATATATATATATATATATATATATATATATATATATATATATATATATATATATATTTCAGATCTTGCAGACAGTATCCCAGTTACGACTATGACTATAATAACTTATTGTGAGAGATGAATATTCTGAGTTTAGTCTCGCGTCGAAAACTACAAAGTTATCTGCACCTACATAAACTACTAAAAGGTCTAATAGACGATCCTGTTTCTCTCGGTTTAATACCAATAAATGTTCCGCGCGTTACCAGTACGAAAAACTACCTTTCAAATGTAATTATGCAAGGACCAATTATTGAAGTCTCCATTAAGACGACTTTGTAGTATATTTAATTACTTAATTCATGACTGTAACACGGATCTAGACATACTTAGTGATTCTTTCAGTAAATTAAAAAAAATATCAATAATCTATTAAAGTATTGTTTATCATGTAATTTTTCTATTTTCCTCATTTGTCTATTTGTACCATTTTGTAAATTTATACATTTTGTATAATCGTCCTATAATTGGGATCCTAGATCTTGTTGGATAGATTTAATAATAAATAAATAAATAATAATTTTACAATCAGGAACTTTGGTGTCACCCTCAAATGGGTGAAAATATTTTATATATTTTTCCATTACATTTGCATATTAGGTACTACAAACTCAGCTAACCCTGTCCCTTGGCGTGCGGTGTTGCCGCTTCTTCATAACTTGGCATATTCAACATGACCAGTGAATTGGCAACATGTAAAATTCTCCAATACATATTTGACGGCAAAAATAACAAACTATTATTTAAGTATTTTTGAAATTATATAAAATGATTTATATTTGACAATAACAATATTCTACGAGCACTAATGATGGAGTAATCTTAATATGTTTTTAAAAAGTTTTACACCTATCATAAAATTATTTACACACATCATTTTACAGTGTAATTATCTTCCTTTTCGATGTAATTCTTATAATGTTCTGATAACTTTACAAAATGGATTTTATTTTCAATTGAGAATTTTTTCTTAAATCAAATTTGAAAAGTTAAATTTTACTTTATTTGATGATCTATGTGAGAGGATGATTATTGTCAAAATATGTATAAATTATCAGAATGTTATAACCTTTGTCATTCATATTTTTGTTCGTAATTCTTCATCAGCAAATGACAATATGACACCTAAATATAGACAACTAATAAAGATTGATTATCATTTATTGAGAAGTTACATATTTCTTTTGATGTTTAAATTTTAAGTATTTAAAGTAGAAAATATATATTAAAAAAAATGGAACATTATTATTTTATAATTAAATTTAATTTAAAATGAAAAGGCAGAAGACTCACGTTATAAACCTGAAAAAAACCTTATAAAATGAAATATAACTAGTACAAATTATTGGATGTTATTTATTAAAAAAAAAGAAAAAAAAATACTACTGGCTTTCGTGGTAAAACAGAGCAATGGCTAATTTTATCTCAAAAACAGAAAGCAGCTTGTTTCTTACAATAATGTACATTCTGATTATAAACTAATAAGGAATGGAGTACCTCAAGGAAGTATCCTTGGGCCCATTCTATTTATTTTATACATAAATAATATAAAAAATGTTTTAAAAGAAAATAAATTTGTAGCACATCCTTACGATGTTACTATTTTAGTTCCTTCTACAGATACAAATGAGGATCGAGCAGGCACACTATCACGTCTGGTAATTGAGGTATCACAATGGTTTTCTTCTTTGAAACTCGTTTTGAATGTATCAAAATGTGCTGGAGTAAATTTTTCTACCCGTGAAAGTAATAGTAGCATGCTAATTAAATACAATAATGAAATACTATCTCAACTTGAAGTTGTTAAAGTTTTAGGTCTAATTTTAAACGAAAAATTAACGACAACAAATGCAAAAAATCAGCACCCATGTGTTATATTATAAAAAGAATTGTTGATATATCAGGTATTATACCGGTTAAAACATTTTATTTTGCTAAATTTAAATCAGATTTACGTTATGGCACCCTCTTTTGGGGATATTCATCTGCTGTCTTGAGAGTCTGTAAGCTACAAAAATTAGCAATAAGAAATATGTTTAAACTGGGGTATCTAGCCTCCTGCAGAAACACATTTGAGCAACAAAAAATATTAACACTGCTTTGCCTCTATATGTTTTCGGTATTAATATTCATAAGAGATAATTTAGAGCATATATTGAAACATGTAGATATACATACATATAATACAAGAAATAAAACTAAATTGATAGTTCCAAAACATAAATTACAATTATGCTATATGAATCCAAAAATGCTCAGCGCACTTGCTGAATTTTTGATAACGTGGCTTTACTGCTAATGTCTTTTGAACAAAATGAACACATATCTAGTATTTTGGTGGATCTAAACGAACACTAAAGGCGGTAAATCGTCAACATCAAGTAGTGAAACGAACAAACCTAATATCTAATTAATTTTTTTGTACGTTAAAAAATTATACATACTATAGAAACTTTTTACTTATTTTAAATATATAAATCTATAATTACCATTTTTTTTGTTTAGATAAATTTATTTTTAACCTGCTACAATCAATTCACAAGTTTTTATGCTATGTATTTATAATCGGATACAAGTAAACACAAGTTTTTACTACATATTAAAAACGCGTAAAAAGTTACCGTTTAATAGTACTTATTGTGCGATATGTCAAAATCATGAATTAATCGTTTCAATGTCGTTTTTTGCATTATGTATGTCCTCCCGGTATTAATTTATCATTTAAACATGATAAAAATTCTACCTCGCAATACGTTTAAGTAGTATATATGAGGTCTGATAAAATGAAACATATAAACCTCGACCGTTAGTATGAACAACTGATTTAGGGTGATTAGCGAGCAGTTAATTAGAATTGTTTTTCTCTGTCGTTAATGGAATATTTTAGAGAAAAATACTTCAAACAAAAGATACGAATCTACAACTCTCATTTAAAGTACTTTTCTCTAAAATAATCCATAAACAATTGATGGAGAAAACAATGCTAGTCGCCCGCTAATTACATACCCTTAATCAATTGTTCATACTAACAGTTATTTTGTTTATTGAATGCCGAAGTTAAGAATTAATAGCAATAGATGTTGCAAATTGTTAGAGTTGCGAGCAGGACACCTGCTCTGCTATTGAACCTGTCGCAGGAAATTTATTAATACTCAGGAGACTAGACGCGGTCCATAATATTTTAGGTCAATAATCTAGACACAATAAATCTCAATATTTCAAATTATCTCGAAAAGTGCACTTTATTTCAATTAGCGCTTCAAATTTTGAATATTATAAACATAATGATTCGTTTATAATGAATTAAATTTACAAATTTAGATTTGCGACATTAAATTGTGTGGTTTTATGCCAAAAGAACATGTCAGTTTTCAGTGCATTTCTGATTTTACAAAGATGTATATGTAAAAAAATCTGATGTGGCCAGCACATAACCTCTCGCCGTATATTTTACCTGGCTGTATGCATAAAGCAAAGAATATTTTTATAAATACAAATAATATATTCATATAAATCTATGACGTATAAACTTCTTTATTATTCAATAATAGCATGTCTCAACATGAAGATATTTTACCATAAATTATGTTACAATAAATTACAAAGTAGAGTTTACCATATATAAATATTAGGCTGGTAACTGCAATTTTCAATTCGAACAACGTTGTTTACTTTCTCTTCATATTCTTCTAGTAAAAACATTAATTTTGGGCGGTCTAAAATGTATATATGGATTGTGCATCTATTCTTACATATCTTCTTTTACATTTTATTTTTTCATACATGTTATATCTAAATAACACTAATTCCCTTTAATAAAGTGACGGATAGATTGCACTCCGGTTATTCTTATATCGATGTGTACTTTTGTCAATATTTACAACTTACTTGAGAAGAATTTGATAGCTTTTTCGCAATTCAAAGTTACTCTAGTCTATAGTACTGGTGTACATTGTCCCATAATGTTTGAAACAAATTTAAGTCCTTCAACCTAGACTTGTCATCTCCATGATAGTCACAGATCAAGAACTAAGGGATTCTCCAAGTACATTTTTCCTTCATTACTCATTATTTCTGACACTGACATTTATCTGTCAGTTACAAATAATTTAAATTATCAACTATTTTTCATGGCATTCTTTCGGCTGTCAAATTTATTACAACAGATTATTTTATATATTATACTTCTTTTATCTCTAAATCTATGGAATATATAATAAAATATTTAAATGTATCAGAAAGAGAATTTATTTTTCTTTAATATTACCACGAAAAATTTTCAAAAAATAATATTTAGAAGATTTTTTTTCAAGAATCTTCTACTTCCGGTTGTCCAATTATTACCAAAACCTTTTCAGATCTTCCCATGAATGTCCGATTGGGAAATACGTTGTTAAACAAATTTTAAGTCTTATAGTTTTTGAGTAACCGTCCTTCCAACATCCCACACACACACATCCACACACACACACACACACACACACACACACACACACACAGACATCATCGTAAAAATGTTAAAATCGGATTGTAGGGACCTTAAAACGTGCTTATTCAATAAAATCTGGATATGCGATTTTTAGCATGAATCCAATACCTCTCTTAGCGAGAGGTAAAAATGATTTAACAAAAATGCTGAAGTCCACAACGTAGGTATGTAACAGTTGATAATGTCCAAAGTCATTTAATGATAAATTAATATATGCATGTCAAAAGATATGAATATTATCATACATAATAGAAAAATGTATTCAAACAGTTTATTGTGAAATAAATTATACCAAACTAATAAAAATAATGCATTATTATAAATTACTTAATTTATATGTCTAATGTAAGGGCCTTAGAAATTATCCAATATTTTTTTTCAAGGATACCAAACAGTTTGGTAAAACAATCTCTCAAAAACATGACTGGAAGTTTCGTGAGGCCTCGGGCAAACGTTATTAGCAGGGCCCCAAAATATTTGCAAAAAGCTATCGATATAAGAGTATCACAATCATATAATTTTATTAAAAATAAATTACAATTACTAGTCATATCGCAGACGAAATGGATCAATGAATTTTGTACAGAAAATTGATTACAATATGTAATTATAAAAAACAAAATAAAGACAACATTATGTCTGTGGCATATCAATTGGTCCATAGCTCGAACGCAGAATTAAATGTTTATATCTTGATCAAAACAGTAATGCGTAATGTACACCTTCCGTCACCTTTAGGTAAGGAAGGTATTGTCTTTGATCAAAAAATTCAATGATGAGTTTTTAGTGAATAAGCTCGTATGTCTGTATGTATGTATGTGTGTCTGTGTGTGTGTCGACAGTTTCGGATCGCATAACTTCAATACCACGAGTCCAAAAATTATAATTTTTTCATATTCCTCCAGAAGAGGTGATTAGATTTTGGTTATAAATGGTCAACCGCAAGTATCCTCATTTGAATATTTTAACAGGTTATTTCTTGAAATAACATAGTATTTAACGTTATTATAACTTAAAGAATATATTATTTTCTATAAGAGTTGATTGCATTTTATACTTCATATTCAATATATATAGTTAAATAATTATAATAAATTTCATGAATTGTTTTCATTTTTCCATCTATCGTGCGTAAAAAGTAATAGATACATATATGTTTTTTATAATGACTTTTAAAAAAAACTATATGAATAAATGTGAGTTAATAATGAAAATGTTCATTATATGCTATGATTCAATATTAATTTCCCTGAAAAATGCTTTTAAATTACTCTCAACGGTACGATAAAACTTTATTAAAACATCATCAAAAAGCGCAAATAAATAAAAATTCCAGTTCCATGAAACTAACATATTATCCTGAACAAAATAATCATTAAAATATCTGATGTGGCCAGCACTTTACTTTCCGTCAATCCTGTATATTATGTACAAATCCATCCACAAACTATGCAAATTACACTCGACACTAACATCATTTTCTTCTTTAGCTTTTTCCTTTCGTTAGGAGTCACTCGAGGAGTCACTATTTTTTATTTTCTTCTTCCACTTATTTCTGTTTTGCGTGTCGTTCTTATTCAGTTCCTTTTCTCTGTTATTCATTCTTCTTCCAATATATTCTTCAGCTCTCCTCATGACATGTTCAAACCAATGTAATCGTCTCTCTTGAATCTTCATAGAAACTTCTATCACTCGTGCCATTTCATCATGATGTCTGTATGTATGGGTGTCTGTGTATGTGTGTGTGTGACGAAAGTTTCGGATAACTTTAATACCACGATTCTAAAAATTATATTTTTTTCGCATTCCTCGAGTTTATATATGCATACGTGATTATAGTTTGGTTACAACATATGATTAGAAAATTAATAAAAGAGTACAATCAATGGGGACCTAACGGGAAATACCGATAAAACAAAGTACTTGTGTATAGGAAGTGAACTTAGCGACCCAGCCTAGATAATGATCAAGTAATTTCTCATTACCAAGAATATGAATATTTAGGCAACACTTTTAATGACACTGGTAAAGATACGAAAGAAATAGAAAAACGAATAATGCAAGCAAAGAAAAGTACAGGATGTATTAATAGTATTCTTTGGATTAAAGAAATCACAAAAAGAAGCGTATGTCCTACGCTTAGGTACTAGGTAGGTATTTTAATCTCCGGCATGAAAAATACATAATTATAATATAATCATTGTAGCATGAATAAGCGTGAAACTAAATTTTCCATTTAGCCCCATATGCCATTACCATGAATAATATGATAAAATCAAATACGCAAGTATAGTTGATTAATTGGTGCATGCGCATCGCGTCAGCCATGAACTTGTCCCACTCTCGCGGTGACAGATGCACTGTCACTTGTTTCACATCAGCAATAGAAAACACAAGTCAAATGCCAACGCGACGAGAGAACATTTGCTAGTGCCAAACACTTCGCGACTCACGTTGGGCTGGGCCGTTAACCCTGACCACTTGTCACCATTTAGGGCGCTAATTACACCACGCTATTCACTTGTCGCTGTTGTTGTCCATTAATAACATCAACATGGCGAGACGTAATACCGACTAACAACAACACCGACTAAATTTATTCCACAATTGAGAAATGTCTTAAATTTAAAGTTACTCTATTAGCTTATGTATAATACGCACATAAATATCAAGTATGTGGGTATAGAAATTTTATGCAAGCTAGAATGGAGTTATCCCATATTTTCTGTTTTATTTTTTCCTGAAAGACTTCCAGTTACAGTATGTATGTCGTGGTCAGATTGTCAAAACTTTGTTGATTAAGCTATGGCTGGTTTCTCCACAGCAACTTAAGGACTACTTAATTTTAAGTAGGTCTTTACATATGTCACGAATTACATAGACAACAGCCTAATGCTGCTCTATCATTGGTCAATTTGAAATTTCGCGATTTAAAATAAAACACCGGCTTTCAAACGTCAAAGCTGTCATTGTGTTAATCAGTTTTTATCTTCCGCTATCCTTAGTTTTAATGATGGAATCCGGATCCGGATAGTTTCGGATCCAAAAATAACCAGATATCCGGATAATAGAATGTTAAAGTATCCGGATCTCGGATCCAAATCTCAGTATCGGATTTTGGATCCGGATCTGAGTATCGGATTTTGGATCCGAATTTGAGCATTGGATTTTGGATCCGACTCTGATTATCGGATCTTAAATACGGATTCGAATACAGAATCTTGGAAACGAATTTTAGTATCTGATCTTAGATTCGACTATGAGTATGTTATATTAATATGTTACTTTGTATGTGTTGTAATAAACTTTTTTTTTGTTCTGTGAAAGTATAAATTCTTTTTCTTTACATTTGCACAAACTATCAGGCTATTTTAGAGGGATTTGCTTTCACATTCAAAAGAAGAATCGGATCCAGAATTTGGATCCGGATCTCAAAAAACAAAACATCGAATCCGGATCCATATCCGAATTAAATTTACGGATTTCCTCTTCAATGTCTGAACATCGGATATCCGAGGAACCGGATATTTTGAAATCCGGGTACTTGGATCCAAGTTTTGTCGGATCCTCACAGCACTAGTTAGTATAGACTGGTACGGAAAAATCTCGCGAATGGTTCGCGCGAATTCCGCTTCGACTCGGTTGCTGAGCGAGTTTTACTCTGCCTCGTAAGAATCCGCTTTCCCCTACTATATATACTTATGTTACAAAAAACGGAAATGGCGAGAGGTATTGTGCTGGCCACAACAGATTTTTTTTATAAGAATTAAATACAAAAATATTACGACAAGCAGTCGGTGGATATAGCCTTTCTCATATTAACGTCGGTTTCATTACCCTATCCTTTATTAATTCATGAAAATTAAAAAATTGTGAACGGCTCATCCAACAGTAATTAAAAAATTGTTTGTCGTACAATGTTGGAAGTAATTTGAAATAGTGACCGTTTACTTCTCTTTCTTTTACCATGTCACTGACCCACCATTTATGTTTTCTCTTATCAATATTTGACAAAAATGTCGAAAGAAGTGTCGGTGTTTTGGTTGTCATTAAAAATCATCGATTTAATATCCTGCTTCCATGTGAATAGGTACTAAACATTTAGAACGTTGAGAAATACGTAGTTCCTGTTTCCTACTATATGTACAAGCGGCTTTTATTTGATTACTTTTGAACTAATTAATGCATTATGTCACATGTTAACTTAAGTTAACACCACAACAAAATAATTGAATTTTTGAGGGCCAACGTCATGTGTATAGCTAAATCTAATATGCTCAATTTATGTTAGTCATGGTAGCTATTCTTGGGAATGCAATAAATTCTTTCATTTGAAAATAGACAATAAAATTTTGCTAAATATTTTGAATACCGAAGACTGTAAATACAAAATGATTCTATGATGTGGAACATTGTTATTGCTTAGTAATAATTTCTAGAAAATTATGATCTTGTTAATAAAACGGCAATTACTATGTAGTATATATGCAAGTATACATTAATGGGCGTGCGGGTGTGCGTGTGTGTGTGTGTGTGTGTGTGTGTGTTTTGGAAGGATGATTTCTCAAAAACTATAGTACTTAATATATGTTTAATTACGTATTTCCCAATCGGACATTACTGCAAAGAGTTGAAAAGGTTTTGGTAATAACTGGACAACCAGAAGATGATGAACCGCTAACTGAACAAACCATTGAGGAACGTTTCTGCAACTGGACAATAACATAACCCATATTATTAAGCAACTGTCAAATTTATTTTTGACATATTTTCTTCTTAAGGCAAAATATTAAACTTCTATCATGATTTTGCCATCAGATATTAATTTCTACTCCCAATGATATTAATTACCAAAAACGGGGTAAGTCAACTTACACACACAAGAAAAGATAAAAAGCGCAATAGAATGATAATTTTTATATTTGGACTGCATTTAAATTTTTGCATGTTTATTTCATTTAAATAGCATTAAGCAAATTAATTTTTAATGACAACGAAATAAATTCGCTTTGAAATTTTGTGTACATCTTTTTCCTTTGCTCATTTCGCTAATAATTTTTAACTTGCCCTGAATAATTAATTAGTAACTTATAAAGTAGGACTCATAAACAGGTAAACCTTAAAAACGACATTAATAAATTAATGATAACATCCCTCAGTTCAGGGTCGGGCTGAGAACATTTTGTCCCGGCGGAAAATGAAACTTTAACCCTTTCTTGTCTTTCCGTGAAAATTTAGATATTATAGATTAGATAGATATATTATTATTAAAATAGTTTAGAGTTTGGTATGGGATCGAGATTTGCATTCATCAAATTATTTTTAAAATTGTATTCTAGGGTCTTTAAAACGTGCTTATTCTATAAAATGCGGATATGCGATTTTTAACATGAAGCCAATACCTCTCTTAGCGAGAGGTAATAATAACCACCATTCCACGTTTGTTTATTATTAACTACCTATTTCTGACTACATTGTTAAATACATAATTTGAATATAGGACAGTAGGTTATTTATATCATCAATATAGCCTAACATTCATAAGATAAAAAGTTATAAAACAAAAATTTCAAAATATCTATTAACTGTCGAATCAAAATGTGCATTAATACTTTTGGCCGAGTTCCCAATTACACAATAATTGCTATTAGCTTTGACGTGTGAAATATTCAAATCAGTTTACGTTTTCCGATAGACTAACAGGCATGTAACAAATTAATGAACGCACAACTTTACAGCCATCATACACAAATAATTAATAGAAATATTCATATGAAATAACATAAACCATGCAAAAAGAAAACTAATATTTTACATTCACAAATACTCAATTAATAAGTGAGTGTGTGTGCGTATGTGTATGTGACGATCGTTTCGAATCGCATAACTACAATACCACGATTCCAAAAATTATATTTTTTTTCGTAATCCTCTAGCTTAGATCCATATGCAGACATGATTAGATTTTGATTATAATTGCTAACCGGACGTACCCTCATATGCAATTTTTAACAGTTTCTTGAAAGAACGCAGTTAAATATCATTTATTTACATTTAATGATTATAAATTAAAGAAGAAGAAGATGTCATTGTCAAGTGCAATTTGCATAGTTTGTTTATGAAATAATTTTACTGGAAATTAGAATCTTTTGCAAGAAAATTTATGTATTGGATTTATAATACACAGGACTGATGTAAGGTATTGTGCTGGCCACATCAGATTTTTAATTAATATTGTGTTCTTAAGATTATTTTGTAATTTTCTACCTGATGTAAATAATAACAATGATTATATGTCATAGTAGTAAAATATTACTATTAGAAATCCAATTTCATGTAAAGGTATTCATGGTATTATTATGGATTACAAGATTAAATTATATTTGACATTAAAATCATTGCTATCAAAAAATCGAGTAGCATTCGTCCTATAAAAAAATAATCATGTATCCATTTCAGTATGTGTTAATTATTTTATTTGATAATTTATTTTACAGTTACCAAAATTGGTTAATGTTTTCTTCATTACATGTTTTTTATTCTCATGGAGGTCATTACACACTAAAAGCTTACGTTGTTAAATATTTGATTCGTCATGATGAATCAAATGAAAACAAGTTGTATTAAGTAAATTGGTCCATTGCCCATATGTGATCTGGTTCATTTATTTGATGAAGCACATTGGCGCAAACTATTTTATGACGTTCGGAAACGACATATTTTATAAATTTCACTTTTAAAAATTATAGAATAAGGTGTTATAAACAAAGTTCAAATCTTGTAGTTGACACTTAGATCCTTCCGTCACATTTAGGTAAGGAAGGTATTGTCTTTGGTCAAATATTTCAATGATGAGTTTTTAGTGAATAAGCATGTTTTAGGGTCCCTATAATACGATTTCACCATTTTTACGATGATGTCTGTATGTATGTATGTATATATGTGTGTCTGTGTGTGTGACGAAAGTTTCGGATGACATAACTTCAATCCTACGATTCCAAAAATTATAATTTTTTCGTATTACATCCAGAAGAACAAGATTTTGGTTATAATTGATTAAGATTTTAACAGTCAAATATGATTTATTGACATTTAACGTTATTATAACTTAAAAAATATATTATTCTCTACTCGATTTGATTGAATTTTATACTTCATATTCAATAGATATAGAGTTAAAGAATTATAAAGATATTAAATTTTATAAATCCACCAGCTATGCTAACCATGGAAACTGCTAATATATTCAGATAATTCAAATTGACAGATGTCAGTATCAATGAAAAGTAAATGAATATGGCAGAGATGAGGATGTTGAAGTAGATGTTGGGGAAGACACGGTAAGGAAATAACTGTAGTGTTACAAGTTTCTAGAAAGATATAAGCGAGACGATTACATTGGTTTGAATATGTCATGAGGAGAGATAAAGAATATATTGCTAGAAGAATGAATAATAGAAGGCTGAAGAAACAGAGGAAGACCAAAGATATAATGGGAGGACTGTATTGCAGAAGACTTGAGAGAAAAGGAACTGAATGAGAACAGCACGCAAAACAGAAATGAGTGGAAGAAGAAAATAAAATATAGCGACCCCTAACGAATGGAAAGATGGGAGATATTAGTGTCAAGTACAATTTGCATAGTTTGTTTATGAAATAATATTACTGGAAATTTAGAATCTTTTGCAAGAAAATTTATGTATGGAATTTATACATAATACACAGGATTGACGGAAGGTATTGTGCTGGCCACATCAGATATTTAGTATTGCTTTTGCTGTTAATATACAACTAAAACCAACTGTGTTGAAAATGTGTAACATTGGTTAATGCCAAAACCATTACATTAAACAAAAGTAAAAAATTGTTGAACAGTGGGAGTTCGAGTAATACGTACTATTTCATTGGTATCATTTCAACTTTCTGACTTATATTGACGAAGAAACAGCAAAACCTATTTTTCTCAACTGTCCAGCTTTGTATTTTCCAATAATTCTCGCCATACCTTTGATCCCATAGTAAAATAAATTTACAAGCAATAACACCATTGTCTTACGTTTCTGACATCGTAAACAAGTGACAGTTTATAGGGACCGATTGTTTTATTTTTAGTAAATCATTCGCCAGATGTGAGCAAAATGAACATTTGATTTTATGTAACAAAATTACAAAGTTCATTTCGGTTCTATTGTTTCACTGCAAAGAGGATAAATTGTGAAAAATTTACGCATTTACACGTAAAATTTACTGTTAACACATTCATGTTTATGTTGCCGTTTTATTAATTTGATTTTTATCAAAATGTATTATAGTACTTTATATTCATCAGATGATATATTTTAAATTTATAAATGCATTGTAATTCATTTTGTAATAATGTAGAATAAATATTGATTTAGGTCAGGAACAAGCATACATTTGTCATCAATTGTATAGGAATAGTCAGTATGGATGCATGGACACAAATATACCTTGCACCAGATGAACCAATGATGAGTTTTTAGTGAATAAGCAAGTTTTAGGGTCCCTATAATACGATTTTACCATTTTTACGATGATGTCTGTATGTATGTGTGTGTGACGAAAGTTTCGGACGCATAATTTCAATACCGCGATTCCAAAAATTATATTTTTTTCGTATTCCTCAAGTTTACATCCAGAAGAACAAATGATTAGATTTTGTTTATAATTGGTGAACCGGAAGTAGCCTCATTTGAAGATTTAACAGTTAAATTTGATTTATTGTCATTTAACGTTATTATAACTTAAAGAATATATTGTCAATATATACAGATTGACAGATGTCAGTATCAATAAAAAAAAATTAATGTGGCAGAGTGAGGATGTTGAAGTAGATGTTGGGAAGACACGGAAAGATAGGTAAGGAAATAACTCTAGTGTTACAAGTTTCTAGAAAAGAGATGATTACATTGGTTTGAAAATGTCATGAGGAGAAATGAAAAGTATATTCAATGAAAAATAAATAGGTTGAAGAAAGAGAGGAAGACCAAAAATAAGATGGAAGGACTGTATTGCTGAGAAAAGGAACTGAATGAGGACGACATGCAAAAACAGAAATGAGTGCAAGATGAAAATAAAAAACAGCTACCCCCAACGAGAATGGGAAAATCTAAAGAGGAAGAAGATGTTAGTGTCAAGTGCAATTTGCATATTTTGTTTATGAAATCATTTTACTGGAAATTTAGAATCTTTTGTAAGAAAATTTATGTATGGAATTTATACATATTACACAGGATTGACGGAAAGTATTGTGCCGGCCACAACAGATTTTTCATAAGATGGTTCTCCTTGAAATTTGGTTACAAAACCTCTATTTCTATGTTTTTTCAGCTTTGAAGCAATTATCTTAAATTTTAGAAAGACGTACAAAGTTTATAGTCTACTTGAACTTGTATTGGATTTAACAACTCATTCATTTTGTTTCAATGTTAATGCTTTTTATTTGAAACATGGGACCCCTGAGAATTGTTTACATCTTGAAATTTTCCCTGCTTTCAATTAAATTATAAAATAAAGGAAATCGATCCAGTTGTGAGCGACTGCTCATTTAAGAAGAATCATTCGTTTAGTGCGAAACCCGATCCAAAGTTCAGGGTTAGTCATAGAGATAGGTATAGAGTATGCAATACCGCTAGTGTTTTGTTATTCAAACTTCAAAGTTTGAGCAGCAACGATGAAATCATATAAAACATACTTGATCAGTTCATGTTACATAGTTTGAAAACTCTTGTAGTCTGATGACGTCGGTCTGCTGGATCGGGTTACGACCACAGAACGCCCGAAGGATAACGCTACCATGATATATAACCATATTGGATAAATAAATACAAATATGTCATCACCTGTTATCCATGCAACTTTGTAATTCAACAGATTTTATATACTTTATAATTTTAGACATAGAAATGCTGTGTTTAAACTTCGATGAATATGTACACTTCTATGCAATAAAATTAAGCACAAATTTTGCGACTATTTTTCCGCAAATTTTAGTCGTATAATTCTGTAAGAATAAAG
Organism: Harpalus rufipes; assembly: GCA_951394225.1. Lineage (NCBI taxonomy): Eukaryota > Metazoa > Arthropoda > Insecta > Coleoptera > Carabidae > Harpalus > Harpalus rufipes. The sequence continues at coordinate 1,753,969 of OX596281.1, forward strand.
ACCTGTGTAACTACGAATTCCTTAAACAGTAATGGGAAGAGTTGAGTATATTCTGGTAACAATTGGATAACTGGATGTAGTAGTATTTTAACAAAAATCTTCTAAATATTATTTTTTGAAAATTTATGTTATTACAAGTATTAAAAACCAAAATTATACATTTAATTTTTTTATTATACCATCTATAGATTTAAAGATATAAATTTATAATCTATTAAATAATCTGTTGTAGTAAATCTTATAGCCTACTCACATCCCAAACATCTCCATGGTAACTACTTGAGAAATTAAAATGTCTGCAATTGACAGATAAATGCCAGTACTGTCAGTGTCAAAAATTCAGATATAGTACTGGAAGCTTTTTCTGGGGACGATATTTAATATTTCTTATTGTACTATTAATTAAATATTAAAAATTATACGTATATTACATGAACCCTACAGAAATACTGTCAATCCCGTTAAGGAATTGGAAAAATCTCGAACATTTAGAATAAATGGAAAAAAATTGCTCATAGAATGAATTAAATGTTAAATACAATACTTTTATAACATATACAACAATGGAAAGGGTGCGAGAGGTATTATGATCCTTCTCACAAAACAAACTGTCACTTTAAATTTGCAAAAAATATCAAAGAAAAATTATATGTATATAATATTTATAGTATGTTACATCTGTAACGTGCACCCCTGACTTAAGAGTATACGAGCGCCGCTGCTGGTAGAATATTCCCGAGCGATGACGTAATCCCTTGCGGCGGAGAAAGACCCATACGGCTGGACGAGTTAATTACACCGGTGACCTGGATCCTTTGCATTCAATGTCATTGTGGCGTCAGAAAGTTCGAGAAAGACATCGCGCTATATAACCCGTCGCCAAAGCCAGCAAAATACAGTCTGTTATATAAAAGCAACGAGCAATGAACAGTGGGTGATATAAATAAACATTCTACGAGTTGTTAACATAAATAAATATAGTTATATAAATAAATATAGTGATATAAATATTATCATAGTGTTAATTATTTTTATTATCTTTTTAATATTTATCCTAATTATTTATCGTTTAATAAACGCATAATTTTAAGTAATAATATTTTTCTAATTTTTACACTTCACCCAAATAAATAAACGTTACAATACTATTTTATTTACGTTTTAACATGTAAGACTGTATTACAGCATTTATGTGTAAATATTGTAAATTACTCCTTGGTACTTAATTTATTGGATACTAGTTTCAAAATACTAATGAATTCTTCCACGTTTGTTAAATTCTAATTTCGCACTTCACGTGTAACGAATAATACAATCCGTGTAAAATTAATAATTACACATTATTGTAAATGTAAATTTGAAGTAGAATATGAATTAGAAAATTTGAATAATATTGCAATACAAAGGCGTAATTTTTGCAAATTTTGTCGGGCAATATCAGCTAATAAATTACATATTTCAAAAACGTGTTCACATTTGTCAATTTAATGATTTAATAACTACTTTCATATTCTATCTATGGCGTCAACATCATCATACACTTTTTGTAAAGAAAAATACAAATTAAAATCGTTACATAACACATAAGAAGATAATTTAATTCGCAAATTCACAATGAATATGTACATAAATTTAAAAAGTATTTGTGTTGTTGCTGACACCTTTAAATTATATGTTATTAGTAATACATTGCAGATACTGAATTTCAATTAAATTATATAGGTAGTACTATATTTTGGATACGAATAAAAAGATATATAGGAAATTAACAAATGTTTTATAAAAAAATGTGATGTGGCCAAGCACACCTCCCGGCATCTAATTTTTGTAATAGTTGCCGTCAAGATGTTAAATGTCACAATGTTTCATTAAAAATTTCAAGATTTTTTTTTCAATTCACGTAGTTAATTTGTCACCAGGCCTTGTCGAGGAAAATAACCCACATGGAATTGGAAAATCGCTAAATTTAGAGAAATTTAGAATTTCTTGTATACCTACTTTCTACACCAAATATTCTACTTACCTCTATTCCCTATATTTAGATTTTTTAATTTTAAATTCATTCTATGAAGTAATTTTGTCCTCTTCTAATTTTTCGAAATGTTTCCAATTTATTGTCGGGATTGATAGTATTTTTCAAAGGTATATGTATTATACCTATAATTTTAAATATTTAACTATTAATACAATAAGAAATAATATAATGTATGTACTTCCCAGAAAAGTCCCTTTGACACTGACCTTTATCTGTCAGTTACAAACATTTTAATTTTGATTGGTTTCTATGTCATTATTTGGGCTGTGAGATTTATTAGATAGAATAGAGAATATATTATTATATACTTTATATTTCTTTATCTTTAAATCTATAAAAGATTAGTACTAAAACCATTTTAGCTCTTCCCAGTAATGTCCGAATGACAAATACGTAGTTAAACAGATATTAACTATTATAGTTTTTGAGAAATCGTCCTTCCAACGTCTCACACACATACATACACACACACACACACACACACACACACACACACACACACACACACACACAATCATCGTATAAATATTAAAATCGGATTGTAGAGACCTTAAAACGTGCTTAATCATTAAAATCCGGATATGCGATTTCTAGCATGAATCCAATACCTCTCTCACCTTGTATAGTGCTAATTTTTTTTCTAGAGTTTATCTCCATTCTATATAGCGCTTATATATTCTATTTTCCGTTTATTTTATTTTCCATATGGCAAAGAGATTTTTTATATAGCATGCTTATATATAGGCATTTGCATTCATATTATTTATACTCCGCTATTTTTTCTATATAACATTGTCTTGAAGGAAATGTATTTGAATTTAACTGAAACATTCAGCCTTCATTCAAGATTTCAAATAAATTATTTGAAAGAGACGGTTATCTTTAAGAAATCTTATAATTCGATTTTGAAATATCGCCATCAGCGAAGCATCAAAAATGTCGTTTGCAATTGATTCGTGGACATGCGAATAGTAGTCAAAATGTAACACTAACAAAAGAAAATTTAAATGAAGCTTCTATTATAGTTAATGTAATGGTTTAGTAAATTAAAAGTTTTGAGTTCATATGTCGCATCCAAGAACTATTAATCAAATCGCCATCTACATGTGTTGTAAAATTGTAAGCTTTTAGTGAGGAGTTATGTTTCTGACAACCTGAATTCGATTAAACTATAATCGTTAACAGAGTGACGTATATGAAATGCCCTTCATGGTAAAAATCTACTTGTATTAGTATTATACATTATGAGTGGCACGAAAAACCTTACGGGGCCAAGGCCTTTATTACTTACCTATTTCGTAATTAATTTTGGCAGTTAGTGCTCTTAATCCGTGCGACAAACTTTAATTATCATATAAGTACGGTAACAACGATACTTGATGTAATTAATTTAAAAGAAAAAAAAATCTGATGTGACCAACATAATACCTTCCGTCAATTCTGTGTATTATGTATAATTTCCATACATAAATTTTCTTGCCAAAGATTCTAAATATCCAGAAAAATTATTTCATAAACAAACTATGCAAATTGCACTTGATACTGCCATCTTTTTCTTTAGCTTTTTCCATTCGTTAGGAGTCGCTATTTTTTATTTTATTCTTCCACTCATTTTTGTTATGCGTGTCGTTCTCATTCAGTTTTTTTTCTCTCAAGGCGTCCGCAATCTTCCATCTTATCTTTGGTCTTCCTCTGTTTCTTCAACCTTCTATTACTAAGCTATTCATTCCTCTTCCAATAGGTATATTCTTCATCTCTCATTTTACATGTTCAAATCAAATCAACTTTCTTGTATCTTTCTAGAAACTTCTTACGCTAGAGTTATTTTCCTTATTCTGTATTTCTTACCATATCTTTCCGTGTCTTCCCTATCTATCTTAACATCGTTATCTCTGCCACATTCATTTACTTTTCATTGATACTGACATCTGTCAATTTGAATTATCTCAATATATTAGGAGGTTCCATGGTTAGCATATCTTTATAATTCTTTAACTCTACTTCTATTGAATATGAAGTATAAAATGCAATCAAATCGTATAGAGAATAATATATTCTTTAAGTAATAATAACGTTAAATGTCAATAAATAATATTTAACTGCGTTTTTTCCAGAAAACATGTTAAAATCTTCAAATGAGAGTACTTCCAGTTGACGAATTATAACCAAAATCTAATCACTTCTTCTTCTGGATGTAAACTTGAGGATTACGAAAAAATTATAATTTTTGGATTCGTGGTATTGAAGTTATGCGATCCGAAACTTTCGTCACACACACGCAGGCACACACATACACACACACACACACACACACACACACACACACACACACAGACACACATACATACATACAGACATCATCGTAAAAATGGTAAAATCGTATTATATGGACAATACCTTCCTTACCTGAAGGTGACGGAAGGTAAAAATTAACCAATTTTAGTTCCTCGCAACTATCTATTAACCTATGAGAATTTTTGGCAAACAAAAGCACATCTACGACGGTTCCCCAAAGGCGTACTACTTCTCCCATTGAATCAAGGTTGTAGTTTTTGTAGTTTCCGAGATCCCAATGGCAAGCTACGTAATTTGGGACTCCTGTATACCAGGCTGCAACAAAATCTATAGGTCTTCCTAGATATTCCTCCTCGGATACGATCAAATTTATCCTTTATCTGCGCATGGCTATTTGCACCCTCACCGGTTTAAAGTAGTAATAGTAATATGAAAGTATCTGTGAATGTTTTTATGGATTCCATATCTATCTATAAAATCGTGAAAACAAACTCACGACTATTAAAATACAAACATTACTATAAACATGTCCGACAGCATAAGTAATTAACACGTGTAGCGATGCAAATAAATACGGAAGGCTTTAGATTTACACTTCCTTTCCTCCCATTCCAATTCGCTGCTGGGGTATTTTTCTTAAAGTCAAAGTCAAATACCAGTAGCGTGATGCGCTTATTAACGCGCTGTAATTTATTATAACTGTATGGTAACCACGACGAGCTCGCAATTAGAATGATGCAGATGGTCTTAAATATTCAAATGATTCACGACGTCTGATCTTTAAGTCAACAAATAAACTTTGTATTTTCAATTGTTGGCGAACTATGTTCATTTTAATTTAAGTTGTACATATACATACATTTTTTAAAAATAATACTACAATAATAGTTTATTATTATTATTATTATTATTATTATTATTATTATTATTATTATTATTATTATTATTATTAGTTATCAAGTGTGAGGGCAATTAATGATTGAGACATTTGTCGCGATCATTAATCCGTTGACCGTATCTTACTAAATTGAAAAATCTAATTTTACTCCAGGAGAGTATTTTTTAGGTTAGTAGCGTTTAACACATAAATTTTGAGAGTAATTGTTCAGAAATGGTATGTAGTATCTATGGTTATCTTTAAAATCGTTTATTAATAAAAAATCATAGGTTAGTAGAGGTTATCAATGAATGATTTTCTATACAGTAACATATCCATTTAATAAACGGTCAACGGAAAAGAGTTTTTAAACATCAAATTAGATAAAAGAATAAATAACATAAAAATGAAATGAAAGTCAGATTTTAAACAATACAAGAATAAGGTCCTAGTGTTTAGTTGTTGAATAGTACTAGCGAACTAAGCTTCCCCTAGGACTCCGCCGGTAGTGTTTTATTGTAGTCTACGATATACGTACCTACATACAATCCGTCTAGGCATACTTTAAACGCGAAGTGCTAACGCTAACACTATTCTCATTAAGGGCTGAATACGATGATCGACTGATAGTACAATGGAAAATTGGAAAATAATCGGACACGCAGTCTATGAAAAATTATTTATTTCCTGGCTAGAAGACCAGGAAATAAATATTTTTTTACAGACTGCGTGTCCGATTATTTTCTACTATTCTCATTATTTCAAATTTCAGACAACCCTTCAGAAAACATTTCATTTGATAGCAAACACGACATATTTCTAACAACTTCATGCAAAAAACAATATCCGATCGAACTGTCAAAATTTTGACAATTCTTCATGGCAGCCCTTGAGAAAATATTTCATTTAATACCAAACACAACATAGTTCTAATAACTTTTCCGGTGATCTCCATACTTTTAATAAATATGTGTTGTGAGTTGAATCAATGATTTTATTATTAAAATCATGATTTAAATCATCTACAATGTACCCCCTTTTCAAAACACAAGCTTTGGCATGAATGTTGTAAGGAATATATCTTTGGTGAAATTTTCTTATTTATGTTTTTCTATTTTTTAATAAATTCACTCTTTTAAATAATTAAAACTTGTACAAATATTTTGCAATCAAAACTACTTAAGTTAACAGTTAGATTGTGACGAACTGAGAAGAAAGCTCGAATATTACTGAATATAAGCATGAAATTCAATAACTCTTTAGTTTTTTAATTACAGTTGGATAGTCATATTTCACAGGAACAAAAATATCTACCGTAAAGTTTTATATCTATTTTGTTGCGACGAAATTCAATCACACTGTACATCGCGCGAGGTAAAACACGCTTTATTTATTGTGGTATTTTATTCTCATTATCCGAGTTTCTTTAGCATTGAAGAACTCATACTAGGATCAGTTCATTTTATTGCAATCAGCATTCTGGCGACAACGTTTGATTACGTCGTAACCATGACAGCATCAGAAAATCTATTATGCTCCCAGAACTACATTAAAACTTAATTTAATGTTTTGAAATTGAATAACCTCAAATAACATTTTTAAATTTGCAGCATTATCTGTAGGTTTTATACTTTCCTATGTAGTTAGTTTTCCTAAGCTCAATTTTAAGTTTCTTGTTCTACAAATTTGCTCGCTTGTTTGTTTACAATCGCAACTTCATTTTGTGATAAAAGTAAAAGTTTGTTTCTATGATGTAGCTGTAGCTGAAAGCTTATTACATAAACATTAAACCAACTATGATTAGATACGTAATTCTAGACTAAACTAAACAAATCCTCAACCGAAAATTTGGAGTTAGATTTGGAAATTTAATCCGAAGTTAACCTTTAACTTCTCATTGCACTGTTAAACATAAACTTGACCTTAAACTTGTTAGTAATCGAACTCTATTATCTAACATCTGGGAAGATGTAGGTAACTAACAACATCCATTATAGTTTGAAAACTATATTTTCCAAAAAAAAAAAAACTATCTTCACAACTAATACAAACATATTCACTGCTTTCAGTGAATTTATTAATAAAATAAATATATTCCGACGTTTCGGATGTACTGCAGCCCTCTTCAGGGAATGCTTAAATTTTTGTACATTTTATAAATACAATAAATCAACTAATACTTACAATAGTCAATTGTTAATATAGAATCATATGTATAATATACATATAAATGTAATAAAAAACATCGTCATTTACATACAAAATGTATAAATAAATAATTATACAAAAAGTATGTTCGACTATGTTTGGGATGTATATTTATAAATTTATTCATGCCGACGTTTCGACTATACCATAGTCTTCTTCAGGGCTAGAATCGTTGAGTTGATAAAAATGTACACATGTGGATAACAGGAAAATATATATTCAAAACATTTAAAATTACAAATAAATAATTAGTTAAAACCACAGATCACAGAGTGAAAATCGTCAAATATTAAAAAAGCTTTATGATGGATGTATACGAGGTGTGTTCAAAAACTATCGCGAATTTTGAATTTTCGCGGGTTACGTATATTCGAATTTCGATCTTTTTGTGGCTTTATGTTGGTACTCATGTCTCTCACTTATGTCGACAAGCTCGGCCATTTTGAATGTTCACTTACTTGTTGACAGCTGCTTTGCTTGCACGTGTTTTGGATCGTCTTCGATTTTTACCTATTGTGCTTATTCGTTAAAAACTGACTATGAATTTTTTGACCAAGACAATATCTTTCTTATCTAAAGGCGACGGAACGTAGAAAAAAATAATTCATTTAAAATTTGTCATTGTCATAAAATGTTAGTTATTTCATTTCTACGAGTAGAAATGAAATAACTTCTTTGATAAAAACATTTTATGACAATGACAAATTTTAAATGAATTATTTTTTTCTACGTTCCGTCGCCTTTAGATAAGAAAGATATTGTCTTGGTCAAAAAATTCATAGTCAGTTTTTAACGAATAAGCACATTAGGTAAAAATCGAAGACGATCCAAAACACGTGCAAGCAAAGCAGCTGTCAACAAGTAAGTGAACATTCAAAATGGCCGAGCTTGTCGACATAAGTGAGAGACATGAGTACCAACATAAAGCCACAAAAAGATCGAAATTCGAATATACGTAACCCGCGAAAATTCAAAATTCGCGATAGTTTTTGAACACACCTCGTATAATAAAAATGGAAGAAACAAAAGATAAGCATCTTTTATGTTAAATAAATTTGTAAATGTTATGTTGTATAATATTTGTTTCGTTTTAAATATATAATTAATAATACAATAAGAAATATTAAATATCGTTCCCGGAAAAAGCTTGCAGTACTCTGAATTTTTGACACTGATATTAGTGGCATTTATCTGTCAATTACACACATTTAAATTTCTCAAGTAGTTACCATGGAGATGTTTGGCTGTGAGATTTACTACAACAGATTATTTTATAGATTGTATATCTATATCTTTAAATCTATAGAAAGTATAATAAAAACTCTTCCCATTACTGTTAGACAGAGGAATCCGTAGTTACATACAACAACCTCACACACATACACACACACACACACACATCCACACAAACAGACATCATCGTAAAAATGTTATTATCGGATGTGTGAAAAATTGGGGACCTTCCTCTTAAACATATTTAATTACAAGCACAAGCTGCATCTGTGAATTTAATTCCGAGGGCATAACTATTAACCAGTCGTAGAGGACATCACATTTAGCAAATTTTGTTAGAAAATATAAATTAAATATCTCTGACACAAGGAATTTGTGAGAATTTGTTTTTTTGAACTTGTCTACTTGTTTTATTTTAAGTTTATTTGTTTAGTCTTGAACACATATAAAAGAACATGAGGAAATGCTTTCTATAATTTATATTTGGCTGGTAAAAAATGAACATAAAAGCAAAAAGAAAACTATGTAGCTAATAAAGTTTTCCACAGACAATAAACATTCCTTTATAAGGACATATATCTTATCGTAAGGCCAAGGTTGTAATAAAAGAAATTAGCATTTTCACATGTTCAGTTCATATCGTTCATATCAAAACCATAATATAAACTCAAGTCGCTGGTGCACATTATGAGAAATATCAATAATCCTAAAAATGCATCATATTCATCACTATTCAGCATTCCACCTCACTCCAATAAGAGTGGAAAATTCGCAAATGAAAAACTCAATTCGCATTGTCCTAGATCCAACGGTGAACAGATAATCCAGTGTACATTTCCACGTATAGGGAACTTGAATTCGAATCCCGACTTATACATTTTTTATTAACGTATTCGAATCGAACAGATGTTATTTATGTATCACCCAATAGCTTTAACTAAACCTGCTTTGGTTTTTTTTTGTTAAATTTTAAAAATGTAATTACTTTTTAAAAACCTTATTTTAATGGCTGGTCCAATAAAGAATATCATTTAATACGAATCCAAATAAACTGACAAAATAAATATATTTTTATACAAAACTATTAATAGTAGGCTTTCAAATGGTTGCTTTTAACATTCTGTGTAGTGTTAAATGTGAATTAGTTTAACTACAAAAAATCTTAGAAATGAAAATGAAAAAAATCTGTTGTGGCCACCACAATACGTCTCGCACCCTTTCCATTGTAGTATATACAAGTATTGTATTTAACATTTTTTGTATACACAAAAAATTCTAATTACACCTAATCTTTATATTTACGTATTTTCTATAATTTTAAATTCATTCTATGAGCAAGTTTTCTCCATATCTTCTAAATGTTCGAGGTTTTTCAATTCATTAACGGAATTGGCGGTATTTCTGAAAGGTTTACATAAACCTATGATTTTAAATATATAATTTAAAATGCAATAAGAAATATTAAATATCGTTCCCGGATAATGAATTTTTGACATTGATATTAGTGACTTACAGACATTTTAATTTTTCAAGTAGTTACCATGGAAATGTTTGGGCTGCGAACAGACTATGAGATTTACTACAACAGATTATTTAATAGATTATATATCTATATTTTTAAATCTATAGAAGGTATAACAAAAAAATTAAATGTGTCGGATATAGAATTTTGTTTGTAATCACATAAATATTAAAAAATAATAATTAGATTTTTGTTAAAATACTACTACTTCCGGTTGTCCAATTGTAACCGGAATCTATTCAACTCTTTCCATTACTGTTAGATTGAGGAATCCGTAGTTACACAAGTCTTTAATCTTATAGAATTTGAAAAATCGTAATAAGTTAAAATTTAAATGTATCAGATTGAGAATTTAAAGATCTTTATTATTGTTTTAACATACATTTTCAAAAATAATATTCAGAACATTTTTTAAAACATCTACCACTTTTGGTTGTCCAGTTGTTACCAAAACTTATTCAACTCTTCCCATTAATATTAGATTGAGGAATCCGTAGTTAAGCAGGTCTTTAATTGTATATAATTTGAGAAATCGTATCTGCAATATTCTAACACACACACACACATCCACACACACAGACATCATCGTAAAAATGTTAAAATCGTATTTTAGGGACATTGCTTATTCAATAAAATGCGGATATGCGATTTTTAGCATGATTCCAATACCTCTCTTTAGCGAAAGGTAAAAACGAGTATAATGGGCCGATTTTTTCGAGGGAGAATTAGGTGTTTTAGATTATTATATATTTAAAAATTTGTGTTCAAAAAATATCCAAATTTTCTAGGAATAAAGTTTTTATATTTTACTGCTCAAATGTTGTGTCACAAATAATAATTTTGATAGTATATTTAAATATTAGATTCTCAAATTGATAATAGGCTACTAAACTATTTTTTTTGTGTGTAATAGATTTTACACAATTTAAGGTTTAAATTTTGGTGTCCAACTATAATTTTGAATAGTGTTTACCAAATTACACTACAAAAAACCTTCCTTTATATTTTATTATATTAAATTTCGCGGCGAAAATTAAATGTACTTTAGAGTAAAGTTTCACGCTCTACTCTCTACTTTTGCCAGATTAATGCCTCTGTGATTCACATAGAAACGTTAAGTATCAGAAGTTGAAATTGAATTTAACTCTAGTGTTGAAGGTATCACAGACCTGGCGCTAAGAGTCCCCTCTTGAGCGTCTCAAAGAGAGTCGCGGTGCATCTGCATCCATGCCATACAGCATCCATTTCCAATCTGACTGCCGACGTGGAACACGTGCGCTCGTAAGAACGTAATCGCATTAGGTCGAGTGTTCTGCGGTATTTAATAAAGCTAAAAGCGGCGTCATTAACGACATTGAAAAATATTAATTCCACGCTATATACAGGGTGTTAATTAAAAAGCGGTCCATAGGCGTTAAAATAGGAAATCGGTTTTTCCTTGCGCAAAACTGCCCATTTAATTTTAAACAAAAGTTTCAAATAAATTGTAAAATTTCAATTTTTATAAATATGGCTCATTTGTAGTGATGAAATTTAAACAATGTTATAAAGAAATGAATATCAGCATATCGATTGAACTATCAGAATTTTGATTTTTCAGATTAGGTCCAAAATAAAAATAATATATGTTGAGTGATTTAGAAGTACAATATTTAATACAAAACACAATTCAAACGCTATGCATTTCTTTGTAATGTTATTTAAATTCCTTGGAATTCTCTAAAAATGAGCAATGTTTATACAATTTCAAATTAGATTTTACAGGTTATTAGACCAAGTCCGTCAGTGTCAGAATGATGATTTTCATTTATTTCTGCAGTTATGAAGCAGCCAAATTGATTGTTTTATTGATTTGATTCACTTTCCGTGATACCACCTAGTATATATATATAAAATAGTTCAAGTGATTTATGTAGTAAAGTAACTTAGTTGTTACTTTGTTGTTGTGGTAAACTTGTAATAATTATTAGTTGTTATTTATTTTTTCAAAAAGAAGAAAAAAATACCAGTATTAAAAAAACGTATATATTAATTATTTTACAATTATTTCCAAGTCAATCCTTATTCTTTTTACAGAATATAAAAGTATTTGATACATGATTATTGTCAGTAGTGCCAACGTATGGTACGAAAATAAACTACAATTATTTCAAATAATTTTATATTCTGTGAAAGGAATAACGATTGACTTAAACAATTGTAAATATCATTCATATGTACATTTACTTAATACTAGTACTTTTTTTCTTCTTCTTTTAAAAATAAATAACACCCAATAATTTGTACAAGTTATATTTCATTTTATAAGGTTTTTTTTCAAGTTGATGACGTGAGTCATATCATTTTCACTGTAACTAGTTATTTTTTTCACATCGAATTTGTACTTTTTTGTTTATTTATAATACATAGCACAATTAGATTATTAAACTCACTTATTTAAACAAGAGTTTTCTGGATTTTGGGTGCTAATAAATAATAAAATGATTTTATTATTATTTATTAATTTTTATTGTAATAATTTTAAATTTAACTTTTGTATGAACCATTTTTATATCTTTTATAACTACTAAGTTATTTGACATTTTTTTAAATCGCGATTTTTTTTAAACTTAGAAATTTTATAGGTTTTGAGATCCCAATGGTATACTACTTAATTTGGTACCCCTATATAGATGTAAAAATAGTGCTCATGAGTTTCGTTTACTGACAGTTTTCGGTCTTGAACCTAGCATATTTCCGCAACGCGTTGTGGTTCTTTTAATATAGCCATAATACGAATTTTATATTACTTCGATGTATATAGACATTTAATAAAATCCAGAATGGTTGTTTGAAATAAGCCACAAACAGAAATTTTATGTCATTTAGGCAAATCCACAACGCATTGTGCTCTTAAACATAAACACATTATTGTAGGTTATATTTTTATATTCTTCATTCAATAATAAATTATTGTTCAAGTACTTTTCTAACAGAAGACAGTGAATATTATATTTTTAATATTTATAAATTTAAAAATATGTTAATTGATTTTGTCCAAGCAGGTTTTATAAAATATTTTCGCATTTCTTAGTTGAAAATAAGTTGTAAGTTCGTCATTGTGAAAGTTTGTGAGTACATTATCATCAGCATCACACTTGGGTAATTCTAATACAAAGCCATTTCGTTCATTACTTAACTACAAATAAGACAGTTTTGCTTGAAGTTTGAGAGGTCTGTGTTTTGGAAGTTTAACTGAATCCCAGTAGGCTTATTTATTTGTTTGTTCTTGCGGAAACATCAGACGGCAGCGTCAGCGTGTGTGGCGTGGTGAATTGAACGAAAGTGAAACAATTAGCAGTGATGGAAGCGTCGACAAGTGACGGTCGTGTCGCGGAGAGCGGATGCAGGATGCGTGGATGAACGGCGGGTACTGATACTCGTACACACGTCCACACTACGGGCAGATCATAATGCTCCAACGATTCTAAAAGCTCCAGATAAACAGACTTGCAAAGTGTGAAACAAACAGTACAACGATATGATCTAAACAACAACGAAAGCTTCATGTGGTGTGTTCAACTCAAATGAATTCATTCATTCAAGACTTCACTTTCAAAAAAGTTCTAAAAGCATTTTTAGAAATTTAAAACTATTTTCTTACACTATCTTGAATTTACTTTCTGGTTTAACTTATTTGAAAATGGAGTCTTCGTATATTGTTTGCATATACATCTCTAAAAGAAAAGAAATTCCTTTGAACATTGAGGCAAGAGTTCTGTTGCTTTACAAGAAGAGGGTTGCTTTGTATTTCGAATGTTTCTGAAACCAAGTCCCAACGGCGTGAGCCACCTTTTCGTCTAACGCAAGTATATCCGATAGTTCAAAACTTTTTAGTAGTTACTACATCACTGTAAATCTTACAAAAGATTAAATACAAACGTGTAGGATAAATCATGAAAACAATTCAATATCTTTTTAAAAAAAATATTTTAGATATGAAATTTAGACATTGTTTTATTAAAAAAATACAATACCGCTACGCAAAATAGGATAATTATAGTATGTACAAACATTACTATTTCAATATTAGAATTTTGAAACACTTGTTCAATTTTTATAAATAAAAACTTGATAACCAAACACAGGAGTGTATCATACTTTAACTGCTTTTTTCTCAGGCTATGTTAAGTAAAAAATATATTATAAACATAGGCTTTATTAAAATATGAGTTGAAATTTTATAGTTAACAATTCATTTTTAAATTAATATTAATTTGTAATTAAACAAAACATGGATAAACAAAACACAAAATAACTCAGTAAAACGTAAAAATAACTGAATTCAACGAAATAAACCAGTGGCAAAATTCTAAGCAAGGGCCGAGGCAAGGACTATAGTTCCCTAGTACTAATGAAATAAGGATATAATAAAGATGCAAAAATTCTAATGTAAGAAACATAAAGTATAAATCAGTGGTTCCCAAAATGGGAGATACAGCTCCCTAAGGAGTCAAAAATAGCGATAGCCATGGAATTGAACCAATATTAACAAAAGTTTAACTGTTTATAGTTTTACAAAAGAGAAAATTATCTTTGTTTATATAAAATATTTAATAATATAAATATGTACATATATGTACATACATGCATACATTACACACATATATACATACATACATAAAATCACGCGTGTTCCACTTAGTGGGTTAGCACAAACCCGAAAATAATATCAACATCATACAACAAATCCTCACTCTTCAACATATTAAAGTGACCGATTTTCGGTAGCGAAATACCGCATCCGGATCACAATAATAGTTACGAAACAATCATCTTCGTCATACATTCCTGTCTTAGCACACTTCGTTCGCCTCGGCCACACTCATAATCGCATTCATACATGCTCTTCTTCTCTTTCCACTTGGAAACTTAAACTCTTTAAGCGCCCTACCAACCACATCCATCCATTTAGACACTGTCGGCCAGGGAATTGAAAACCTTCAACTTCATCAAGATATATACGCTTAACAAGCCGTTCATTCGCCATTCTCTTCACATGACCAAACCATGTCAACTGACTCACACTATCTCTCTTAAATTCAAAATTAATTTATGTAATATTGTTCACTTGAACAGTAGTTACAAATAATAATAAAAATATACTAACGCTACGTAAGTTGACAGATAAACCATTAAACATTTGTTAATTTTTGTTTCAACTTCATGGCTATCTCTATTTTTGAGGTGATTTACGTCATTTTCATACCTAATTTCTGAGGTTACAAGGCATACAAAATTAATTTTGCTTATGGATTTCGATGCCGAATTTTATGCTCTACAACTTTATTTGAAGCTTTTTTACCTAAAATACCTGCTAAATACATATGTTCGACTGTTCGAGTCACCAACCCTATATAACTTTGACTTCTTGTATTTTGGTAACTAAAAGAAACCTGTGTTTATATGATATTTTTCACCCGAAATGATTTCACCAACAAACTACTGAAGTTTACTGTTTTAATATTAATTATAATTTATTAATTACGAATCAAAAAATTGATTTTTTAAAAAAACCTCTAAGAAATCGTTCGGTATTTTGTAAATACAGTAAAATAAATATTATTACCTCTCATATTTACCTCAATGTTCGTAGGAATTTTTATTGCTTCTTAAAATATTTATAGTCAACTAATAAATGGGTTTCAGTTGAACACATCTTCTACACAGTGTTTCCAAACCATGACAAGGCATCAACCCGCATAAGTGTCAGTATTCTCCAAATCTTCGCCATGGATTCGACTGGAATATACGAGAACCTCCCCTTGCGCGTTCCGTCCGAGCTCTCCACAGAGAACCTCCAAAACGGCAACACAGACCCACACCCTCCCTCTCCTCAATCAGTGCCAACTAAGATAGTCACTTCCTCTTCGGGTCCCGATGGTCTCTCGAAGAAACTGACCAACAATCTGCCGTCTAAGAAGCGCAAGAGCGCTTCGGAGATACCGAAAACGTCCTCGGACCATTTCCAGAACTTCTTGTCCAAGATCAAACCGAGATCATCCAGGAGCACCTCGTTCGAGATGGCCGAGAAGAAGAAGAAAGAGGAAGAAATGAAGATGATGGGGGATGAGGAGAGAATGAATGGAGAAGATGATGGAGTGAAGGAAATGGAAGAGGAGGAGACGCAGTTGATGTCTCAGAAGGTGGTGAATCAACACAGCACACCCACATCGGGGTTTGATGATGGGTACGGGTCCTGCAACAGCTCACCGCATGGATCCGGTGAGTGATTTTTTATATTCTTTATTAATGACAGTTTTAAAATTTAAGAGCGGATGATTTACAAAGAGAAATTAAAATGACAATAATTTATTAATATTAAATACTATATGGTTCGTCTTCTCAAGGTAAATAAATGATTGTGATTACAAACCAATTATGAATTGGATTTATAATGAAATATTTGGACGTTTCGGGAGCCACAATGGCTCTCATCTTCAGCACGGATTATTTATTCATAAATATGATGGTTGTAAATAAAATAGTATGCATACATCGGTGGGAGTTTCATTATAGCCTCACGCTTCGGCTCTGCAATCAAACATTTCCCACCTCGGATAGAAAATAGTCTCTATGAGGAAGGTATTGTGATTAAACTACATTTCACATTTCCAAATTATGGTGGACAACATAGTTTTGAAGTATAATTTAAATAATATTTAAAAAATCTTTTTTGATCTTTGACTTTGGCACCTGGGTTTATTTCTCACCTTTGAAATGGAGAAATTAAAAAACAAAATTTCGGAAAACATTTTCCATTTTGTGGTTTTTATAGGCTCAGTGTTGTCTTTAAGCACGGGCCACCTGGGCCCGGGCCCAGGGCCCCGAGGTCCTGGGGGCCCCCAAAAGTTTGTGTGATTGAAAAAAAAATTGTCACAACAAAAATTAAAATGTTTATCTCTGATGAGCATTGAAAATGATATTTTGCAAAAAATTGATTTCAAAGATGTGATCAAAGATTTTGCGTTACAAAAGTCCCGAAGAAAACCTGTCTAATAATCTGTATGACAAAGATAATAAACCTATAAAATATCTGTTTTTGTTGAAAAAAAATTTATAGGGGGGAGGGGAGGGGCCCCACATACTAATGGCCCAGGGCCCCGAAAATCTTAAAAACGGCACTGTATAGGCTTTTCGTATTTCCATTTTTTATTGTAATTATTGTTTTAAGGAAAACCACATCGAGTGCACTTTTGTAAACCTCAATTTTTATAAAATTTGCGGTGGCTGATACCAAAACACTTATTTCCTTGAAAACAGTTGACAATTATAATATTAACAACATAATATGTATGTTGAGTCGAGAAGGATCAGTTGGAAATTTCGTTGAGTATAGAGTAAGGCCTTGGTGATCCAGATTTTTAATATTCTTTATTTATTTCAGAACATCGGACGTTTCGAACCAAAGTGGTTCATCTTCAAAATTAATAAAATTTGTATGGAAAAATCCAACGTCGGTTAACATTTTGTCATAACTATTAGAAGTTATAAATATAAAAAAGTAATAAAGCAATATAATAAAGGTCGAAAATGCAATACAATTTGATAAAAACCGCACCCATCTTAAGCTTATGAGTGACTTAATAGGTGCTATTAAGTCACTCATATATGCGACTTTTATTAGTTATCTCATTATCGTAGGTGTTCAACCAACGGCAAAAAAAAATGAAATAGAAACGATAGTGTAACCGCGGTAACAAATGTCATTTTCAAATATTTTAATTATTTAAATATTCATGTCATTGTATCATTCATGTAGTGATTAAAGTGATTTTGGCCAATGGTGTTGATAGCTGGCTGATTTATAAAATTTTATATCTTTATAATTCTTTAACTCTGTATCTATTGAATTGGAAGTATAAAATGCAATCACATCGTATAGAGAATAACATATTCTTTAAAATATAATAACATTAAATGTTAATAAATGATATCTAACTGCGTTTTTTTAAGAAAAACTGTTAAAAGTTCCAAATTAGGGTACTTCCGGTTGACCAATTATAACCAAAATCTAATCACTTCTCCATATGTATCTAAACTCGAGGAATAAAATAAATTTTAATTTTTGGAATCGTGGTATTGGAGTTCTGCAATCCGAAATGATTGTCACACACACATACACACACACACACACACACACACACACACACACACACGCGCACACACACATACATACAGACACCATCGTAAAAATAGTAAATTTGTATTATAAGGACCCCAAACGCTCTTATTTTTATCAGAAATTCACTAAACACAATACCTTCCTTACCTAAAGGTGACAGAAAGTAAAGTAAAAGAACAAAATCAGCAATTGTAACCGAAAAATAATAAAGAAAAAATATCTTTTAGTCTTCAGAAAAATTAAAAATAATAAATTAAATTTGCTTCGGTATATTGGTTGACGGATATCCTGTATTTAGTTTCATACTCTTTTGTCATCATCTTATCCTCATATGTCGCTGAATATTATTCTTATTTAAATTTCAGAAGTGTTGGTTTTAATCCTGACATTTACACTGAATAAATTTGCGCAGCTTTGAATGGAACCTTGCCTTATATTGGTTTTTATTTTTGGAAGTTAATTTTCATATGCAAGAGTTATCACCCTGCATATGACAGCAGTTGAAATGAAGTGAAGAGAAAGATATTAAATTGAATAGTATTTGTGGCGCGATTCAAGTGCCGACCCTGAGTAGCAGTTATTTTTGTTTAACTGTTCCGATTAAATTTTTTAATCACAGCGTTTTATAAATAGCTTGTTTTTCTTCATAAAATACGAATACGTTTTGCTTGTACCGTGACCGAACCAAATTGTAACGTTTTACATATGTACCTACTTGCCGAAATGTAGTATCAGAGAACAAAAACACATCATTGTTTGTGTGTTTTTTGATAGATTTGATTTGTGACGTTTGGTATTCAAATGTGTATGCTAATTTAAGAATAATTCTGTTTTTGCCTCGATTTACTACATATTCGTTGTTTGAAGAATATTTTCAAAAAATGGAAATGTTTATCTGACAGATAAATATCAGTGTCAAAAATCCAGAGACACTACTGAAGATTTTTTCTGGGAAGTATATACATTATATTATTTCTTATTGTATTAATAGTTAAATATTTAAAATTATTGGTATATTACATATACTCTTGAAAAATACTATCATCTCGACAATGAATTGGAAATATTTCGAAAAATTAGACGAGGACAAAATTACTTCATAGAATGAATTTATAATTAATAAATATAAAGTAGAATTTTTGGTATAGAGTGTAGATATACAAAAAATGTTAAATACAATAAGGTGCGAGCAGTCATGTGACTTTGTTGGACTTGACAAGCAGATATGGAAGCCCGTGTCAGAATGATAGCTAATAATTATGTAAAGTAAAATTTTTGAAAGATGTCCGATCAAGGTTATCTGTATCACGAACAATTTAACAAATAGGTATATATTTATCTCTTCCTTATGCAAAGGCTATAAGAGTGTGCGATAAGGATGAATATAACACGCTTGTCTTTCAAAAATTCATATTGTTTCGACTAAGGACATTGGACATTGCACTTAAAAACGATGCTCGTTGTTCATAATACTTTCCCTGTAACGTAAGTTTATTTATTAATCCAGATACATTACCTTGATTCATAGCAGTACGAATAACGTTATTTTCTGTCATAGTCACTGACATTGACATTGTGTCATTATCTTATATATATAACAGTAGTATCTTATGTACCCTCATAAAAACTAAGCAAACGACACTACTGAATTTGTCATAATGGGCGGAGCAAAAATCTGAATTCATACAATTCGTAGATAACCTTGATCGGACATCTTTAAAAAAAAATTACTGTACATAAATATCAAGTATCATAATTTTTCATTTCAAATTTAGTGATTTTCCAATTCCATGTGGTTTACTTCCCTCGACAAGTAAATTTCAAACTCCTGGTGAGAAATTAACTACGTGAATTTAGTAAATCTTGAAATTTTTAATGAAAAATTCTGACATTTGACATCTATATGGACATGATTACTAATTGTCATTCTGACATGGGCCCCTATATCTGCTTGTCAAGGCCAACAATGTCACATGACTGCTCGCGCCATAGACTTATGTAACCAAAAACGGAAGTAGCGAGAGGTATTGTGCTTGCCACAACAGATTTTTACATGTATGAAAAACAATTACCTACGTGACCATATTTTGTAGTATGTTGATACAACCCACGTGTTATAAATATGAACCATTTTTTTACTTTGAAAAACAGTTTTCATTTTAAACCAAATATTATTAATTTCTGTTGTAATAACCTTTTTAAACACATTAATAAACCATGTGTATGACATTATTGAACATAATATTTATACTACATAAAAGTCATATAATGTTATTTTCATCACAAAATCAGATATAAGTTTTCATAATAAATATTTTTTGCTTTATATTACTCTGCATGTCGACATCACCTACTACGATGTACAGGCCATTAACTGATTTAAACTAGTTACCAACAACAAAAAACTACATCATAAAATCGAATGGCGAAAAATAATCATATTAATATTCGCACGCTAAAAAAATCCTAACTGGGTTAAAATGGACGTACGCTATTTTGCATTGGCAACGAGCTGCATACGTTCTACTTCCAACATAATTTTGACAGATTTTACAAGAGGCGCCGACAAAGAAAAAATATTTGATGTAAACATATCGTCAAATCTTGTTGCTGTCTTCGGTGCCAAGTAGATTTTGAATTTCCTGTCACATGGAATCTAATTCTTTGAAATATAACTGATTTACCGTTAAAAAGGACAATAATATGATTGGTATATGGCATTTAATGAGATAAAAAATATGTGTTCAAATACTTCACCCTAGAACAAGAATTAATTAAATTTTTAACAGTATTATTATTATTATTATTATTATTATTATATAATATATATATATATATATATATATATATATATATATATATATATATATATATATCGATTTATACAAGAAGTTCGATTTGGATAAACGATACACTATTGTTTCTATATTGTCTCAGGAAATAGGGTCCTCCATTAGTTTGATAAAAAGATAAACTTCATTTATATTGAAAGCGGTCGGTAGTTCTAGAAAGTAGTTATTCATTAATCCATAATATATTTTTACCTCACGCTAAAAGTCGCATATCCAGATTTTAATTATTAAGCACGTTTTAAGGGCCGTACAATCCTATTTTAATATTTTTACGATGATGTCCGTGTGTGTGTGTGTGCGTGTGTGTGTGTGTGTGTGTGTGTATGTAGATGTATGTAGCAGATTCTTAAAAAAAATCTTCACAATATTAGTTTTTTTAAAAATTTGTTCTTGCTCTATCGGTTACATATAAATATTTTATTATATATTTTATAGATTCAGAAATAAAGAAATATAAAGTATATAATAATCTGTTGTAATAAACCAATTGAAAATTTATAATGTTTGTAACTGACAGAAATGTTAGTGTGAAAATTCCAGAGACATTACTGAAGGGTACATATATTATATTATTAGTATTGTATTAATAGTTAAATATTTAAAATTATAGGTATATTACATATACCCTTCAAAAATACTGACAATCCTGACAATGAATTGCAAACATTTCGTAAAATTAGAAGAGTAGGACAAATTTTCTTCATAGAATCAATTAAAAATTTAAAAAAAAACCAAATATAATGAATAGATGTAAGTAGAATTTTTAGTGTATATACCTATATAAGAAATGTTTAATACAATAGGGCGCGAGCAGTCATGTGACTTTGGTGGCCTTGACAAGCAGATATGGTGGCCCATGTCAGAATGATAGCTAGTAATTATGTTCATAGATGTCAAATATCATAATTTTTCATTCTAAATTTGGTGATTTTCCAATTCCATGTGGTTTATTTTCCTCAAGTAAATTCCACACTCCTGGTGATCCATGGCCCATGTTCTAATTAGTTACAATTGTTGAGGACCCCATATTGTAGACGAAAGAGAATTCAAATTATTTAAAATATGAACAATATAACTCTTGATATTCTTCCATACACCTTTTATCTTTTCGTCATCCATACTTGTGGTGAAATTTAATATAAACAACAGAATGTAATATCTCGTCATTTACAAGTATAAGTTTCATATTGCAACGGTGAATAATCTGTTTTACTCAAATATTTATATATGCAAAGTTGCACTAATATTAAGAAAAACAATCTAAACTTATATTAAGTTTCATACTTTGATATACGTAAATAAATTTTCATATTATTAATTAAAACTACAAAGAAAACAAATTCATAAATAATATATATTTGCAGAGGCCCCACTAAAATGAAAATGGGAGTTAGTTTTTTTGCATGAAATATTACGATATCATATTTTTTCGTTATTTCCAGATTTTGAGGCCAGTTAAATAAGTTTTATTCGCATTTGTAAATTCTTATAAATGGATATGTATTTTAATTAAAACTCACTCTATTAATATTTTGATTAAATCTGTAGTTCTTTGGCAAAAGCTTATAGGTACGAAACGAACGAGTATGTCAACTGCAGCGACTATAAAAACAAAACTATGAAAAAGTGTATCTCCGGCGAAAAATATATATTTATTACTTTTTCTCGGAAACTATTAAATATCGGACCTATGTTAAGCTTTTTGTAATTATTTTGGTCAGTACTATATGCCCTTAAAAATTACCCTTTTTTAATATCCTGTATAAGTACTTGTAGTATAGTTTATTTAGGAATTAATTTTACTGGGAATATAGGATATTGTACTGCCCACGTCTGATTTTTTTAACATCCTGTAGGTATATATATATATTTCAAAAGATGTTTCTATCATTTTATGAGCGTCATTAACGGTAGTATTCGTTTTTTATTTATATTATTTATCAATTGAAATTTTCTTCAAACTATTTTTAAAAGAAGATTACATAAGTTCGCATAACTTGTTCTACTAAGAGGACTATCATAAATATCATTTATTATTGACTTGAGTTTTGCTAAATAACCTAAAAATTGATAAATAGGGCAGTAGTCTCACGCTTAGTGCCATAAATTTAATCTTGTCTCATAATGCTAATTCGCTGTGTTGTGTATGATGACGCAGAGGTAGGGAAATATTTTTAGTCGACATGATGCAGATGCGACGCACGGCTGTTGAACTTGCCGAGTAGGCTGAAACGCTGATGAGTAGCAAGCAGCCCACTTTAACATGAAATGCATCTCATTACAGCCACACTTGTTTATACTCTGTCACTCGCATACAAGGCTACTATCGCTAATTGTCTTCATTATGGAATTAGGAGAAACAAGTAAGTCTTCCTAATGCAGGTTAGGTTGGAAAGAGGATGTGCCGCTTTGCGGTTTTGGGTAATGTTTACAAATTCGTAAACTTTGATAATTTCTGTAAATTGTTAAACAATAGGGAACTCAATTAGAATGATAAAACCTTTTTTAGTTTTATTTCTGTATATTAAGAATATTTTTATGAAGAATAGTTTTTCTAAATCATCTATCGAAAAATGTCTGAAACCGAAAAGACCTATTAACAATGCTAATGAAAGAGACGTATTGTTTGCTTCACTTGTGTCAAAAATGTCAAGGACAAGATCGGTAGAATTCTTCGTAAGAACATGAAGATTTCGTTTTCTCCATATATTAAAATTCGACATATGTTGAAACAAGTTAAAGATGTCTTCCCTATTCAGTCATCAGGGATTTACCAGATTCTATGTGTCTGCGGAAAAGTTTACATTGGCCAGACTGATAAAACCATTTCTACAAGATTGAATGAACACCAGCGTTCGATCAAATTGAACCAGCCAGAAAAATCTTCAGTTGCAGAGCATGCCCTGAAAGAATTCCACCGTATAAAATTTGAAGATACAAAAATACTGGCGAGACCAACACACCTAAACAACAGGTTAATTAGAGAAGCCAATGGAATTTCAATATATGGGTCATTAAATATTTCAATTAACCACTATAGTGTCTCATTATAATAATAAAAATCGGATGTGGCCAACATAATGACCTCTCGCTCTTTCCATTTTATATTACATAAATAAATATATCATCACGGCATATTACCCATTTCTGGGTGTGCCAATCTGCTTTATATGCAGATATCGGTAAAGGATAAAATATTTTAACCGTCTGGGCGCTTACCAAGCGTCACCTCTAAAACTAAAGAAGGAAATGATAGTGTCGAGTCGGCCGATAAATTCAAACGAAGCTACCTTGGATTCCATCATAACAAGTAGAGTGGAAGTTTGACATACAGCTTAAATATAAAAAACATTAATATAACTAAATAAATACATGAAATACTATTATTAAAACATTCTAATAAAATTATAACATACGAGTTATATGTCTAGTATTCCAACAACAATTTTGTACATTGTTAAGTATACTATTCGTATTTTCATACTTATGTATGACATGGCGCCTCAAAGTAGTTATATTTACTCGCCAATTAGCTCGACAACAGCATTTACGCCGTCTAATTTATTTGCATATTTGCATGTGTCATTCCAATGCAAAACGCATATTTCATAAATTTTGACAGAATACTTAAAGAAAAGATATAAATGTATTTTTTTTATTAAATTTGAAAACTTGTAGTAATTTCGAATCGAGTGCCAAATTATATACAGTAAATTTTTTGAAAGATGTCCGATCAAGGTCATCTGTATCATGAACGAATTAACAAATTGGTATACATTTATCCTCCTCCTTTACAAACGCATTAAGCGTGTGCGATAAGGATGGATATAACACGCTTGTCTTTCAAAAAATCGTATTGTTTCGACTAAGTTAGAACAGTCCATTTTAAAACGATGCTCGTTGTTGATAATACTTTCGCTGTAACGTAAGTTTATTTATTAATTCAGATACATTACCTTAATTCATAGCAGCACGAATAACGTTATTTTGTGTTAGAGTCACTGACACTGACATTGTGCCACTATCTTATTTTTCACACATTTGCTAATAAACTTACCATTTGACTTATTTTTGAATTTTGAATGTTTTTATTGTAACATATATTTTTATAATAATAAAATAACAATAGTATCTTATGTACCCTCATAAAAACTAAGCAAACGACAATACTGAATTTGTCATAATGCGCGGAGCAAAAATCTGAATTCATACAATTCGTAGATGACTTTGATCGGACATCTTTCAAAATTTTTACTGTACGAGTTTTATTTCATATATCGGAGTTTGATTTATTGTTATTACTTATTTTTATACTCAAAATTAACTGTGAATGTCGTAAATAAAGAAAACAAATCCCGTAGTAACGATTATAAATAAGGTGATATTTTTTTGTACATGTAACTATAGGGAGATTCTAAATGTTGATTGGCGGAAAACATGTCACGTGACTAATAAATTATATTCTCGTTATAATTTGTTTAGTTTAATTTAATTCGTAATATGGAGAATATTTAGAATTGTAGAAATTTGTTTACTTATAGAAAAAAACTTTTTAATACATAGTATTATAGGCTGCATATGGCCAAAACAGTAATATAGCTGTTCATAAAAATAAAAGAATAATAATACTCTCTAACGCATAGTTGGCAGTGAAATTACGAGTACGATTGATAGTCGACGGGAGAGAGAAGAGTAAGAGCGGAATCAACAAGTACTGTTGCTTTGTTGTGTCGCCATTTCGGCGACGAAATAAGACGTCGTAGGAGGCGTCGTCACCCATCGCCAATTTTTAGGTTTTCATAAAGGGAACATGAGAACTGAACTATTATTATTAATTTGTAAATTAAATCCTCTTGGTATAGAAACTTAAAAAATAAGTATTTTGAAAGACAAACATGAAAAGTGCTTTATTAAGAACCAGGAAATAATTTTCAAAGAGTTTAATAGATCATGTAATTTCCATCATCTGATCTTCCGTAATAAAGTATTATACATAAATTACTGGATCTATAAATATTGACGAATTTGTGAAATTCTTTTTGTGATTTAGAGCGGTCCATTACTTACGACGTTCATTAAAAATTGTCAGTGTTTTAAGAAGATAATTGGCTGCGATCTGGCCTGGGAAACGCAAACGTTTCAAGCTGACAATTTTGGTGAAATTATTAATAACGACGCCTTCTGTGTCGGTAATGAAGAGCGCTGCCGTGCCCTGCTTGCTTGCGTTTCATTATCTGCCTGCCTGCGGATAAAAACACTTCTATTAAACTAAAACTGGGATTTTAAAAATTAACTCTAATAGACGTTTAATGGTAATGTTACTGCCAACACATTAAGCTCTTTAACTTACTTAAAACTTTTTCCTTCACCGCAAAATCGATATTTTATGAAGATGCTCTCTTTTATTTTTTATACTTACAGCTTGCCGTGAGAAAAAATGATAATTATAATAATTAGGGACGATTTTGTCATTAACTAATTAATCTTCAGCTTAAAACTACATAATGTAATTATCAATGGAAATTCAACAAATTTTACTCGTATATATTTCCGAGCGATTTTCCGTTTTTATAAAACAGGTAGATTACTAATATAAATTTTTAAAAATTCAAAATATCTCGAACTTGCAGTCAATAATAAAATTTATTCACGCCGACGTTTCGACTATACCATAGGCTCCTTCAGGGCTAGAAATTATACCTGTGTAAAAAAATGTGTAAATATTACGTTGTATAATTTTTTGTTCATCCATTTTTATTATATTCATCCATCATACGTTTTTTTAATATTTGATGATTTTCACTCTGTGAACTGTGGTTAACTAATTATTTATTTATAATTTTAAATGTCCATCTTTTAATGTATTTGTTCCATTATCCACATGTGTAATTTTTTTTCCAACACAACATAGTTCTGGACCAGTTCAAAACTAGTACTTTATTAGCGCATGCGTAGAAAATAGTGCATGTACCGTCATATGAACAATACGCAAACTGAATTTTGGAACACGCATTATATAAGTTTAAATATGGTGTAACTTGGAATTCAGAAGCGTCATTTGTAATTTAGAAATAATCAATTTATACATATATATTTTAAATTTTATGTGAGAAAATGTTCTCCTTCTGAAGCCACATGATTTGTTTACAAAACTTCCAATAAAAGTCTTGGGATCGATATATTCCACTTCTGATAATATTGGCAAGTATCAGGTATCTGTTCCTAATAGTAGGAAAACTAAACATGTTCAGTGTTAATTAACATCAGTTTTATCGAGAACAAGAAGCTTCTTAATATTTCGAAAGTGAAACAGTCTCTTACTACAAAGTTTGATAGCGTGCGGTAGATAATCTTATAAAGTAAAGGGCTACTTCTTAAAGTACAACGCTCAAGTTAGCAAACTTGTCATTAGTAATATATCATTAAATGTGCGTATGTTGATAGTAATAAGTTTAAATAATTATACTAAATTTACATTAGTTTATATTAGTATATGGTGTGGCTTATTGGTTAGAGCACTCGCTTAATAAATGACAACTCTAGATTTAAAATCTTATGGAAAGGTATTTGATTCATGCTAAAAATCGCATATCCAGATTTTAATGATTAAGCACGTTTTAAGGTCCGTACAATCCAATTTTAATATTTTTATGATGATGTCTGCGCGTGTGTGTGTGGATGTATGTGTGTGTGTGTGTGTGTGTGTGTGTGTGTGTGTGTGTGTGTGTGTATGTGTGTGTGTGTGAATGTTGGAAGAACGATTTCTCAAAAACTAGAATACTTACTTAATATTTGTTTAACTACGTATTTCTCAATCGGACATTACTGGGAAGACCTGAAAAGTTTTGATAATAATTGGTCAAAAACAGCAGATTCTTAAAATCTTCTAAATATTATTTTTTGAAAAAAAATGTTCTTGCTAGTATTAAAGAAGAATAAATTCTCTATCTGATACATTTAAATATTTTATTATATCTTTTATAGATTTAGAGATAAAGAAATATAAGGTATATAATAATCTGTTGTAATAAATCTCTCACAGCCAAAATAATGTCATGGAATAACTAATTATAATTAGATTTCTACCATAAAAATAACAAAGTTACAAATAAAAACTTAGAAAAACATAATAATAGAGAAACGTAGAGTACACTTATTTTTACCTTTGGTGATCTTTCGATAAGAAAGTTATTGTCTTTGGTCAAAAAATTTGATGGTGAGTTTTTAAAGAATAAGCACGTTTTAAGGTCTCTAGAACACGATTTTACTATTTGTACGAACATGAATATGTATTTTGTACAAAATACATCTAATGGAGGCCAATATAATGAAAATCTAGGATCAAACTTATTTCTTATATTTATATTCATACTATATTATATAAACGGTGGATAAATTAAACTTAAATTACATTCACAAACTAAAAATAATTCTTAAGTTGTCCCAATTGCTAAAATATCGCCACCTGTTCTATCTATATAAAGGTATTTGCCAGCAGTTTGCAGAAGTTTTTATTAAAATTTCCTCATTTAATAAACCGCGCCGATGAACGCAATAAAAAATCCGAATTTCTCGACCGATACTGCGACTCTCGAGTTTGGAGCAAATGCGAGAGCGGCGTTAGCACGGCAGGAGCGTCTGCTTTCAATACGCCGAGCGACGAGGACCTTGTCGTTCGCTTGCGTCCCGACTCCCGACGCTATAGAGAGGATAATGCGACGCCGGCATCGGAGATGTCTGCATTACCGACACGATGAGTGTGGATGTTGGGAATTTATGTATAGAGAGGAGGACGGTTTAGTTGCAGGTGAAAGTGGTTTGCATTTGGGCACATTTAGATTTTATAGCGATTTTAATGCGTTTGGTGTTAACAATTAATCCAAATCTCAGTCAGCTTTCTTGTAAGAATAAATACTGTGTGATTGAGAGTTCGAGTAACACCTTATTCACACCACATTCGAGAAATTTCTCACATTAATGAAGTGATACCACGCTATTCGACATGATACGTCAGATGTACTCTGCGTGCACACTGTTCCCACGCCATATACGTTACTTTTGAAACAAAAAGTTTCAATTCTGGAATCATGGCGACTAGTACTTCCTCTGATGAGTTGAATGAATAAATAGAATGTGCAGCACCTTTATTATTTTTAGAAGAGAGAAAAAAAGAAAATATTTGCTGCATTCATTCGATGAAAATTAAATAAATGTGGCAGAAATGAGGATGTTGAGATAGATGTTGGGGAAGAGACGGAAAGATACGGTAAGAAGTGAAAGAATAAGGGAAATTACATTGGTTTGAACAAGTCATGAGGAGAGATGAAGAATATATTGGAGGAAGAATAGATTAGTAATAGAAATTACGGAAGACTTGAGCGAAAAGGAACTGAATGAGAACGACAGTCAAAACAGAAATGAGTGGAAGAAGAAAATAAAAAATAGCGACCTCTAACGAATGGGAAAAGCTAAAGAAGAAAAAGTAACCAGGAAAATTTCGGTGACCGGCGGAATTCTTGGTTGGTGTATATAATACCACCGGCGTGCATTTAGCCACTTCCTGTTATACACCCTGAACTGTTATATTCTTCTTCTTCCTCTTGCTCCTATTGGAGCATAGGGCAACAAAGTATATTGTCGTTTCTAAGCGTTGGTTGTGAGGGCAGACTTGCTAGGTCTGCGCTCCTTTTTCCTTTTCTTTGTTTCTTGTGTTGGTTGTTCAGTCATTCTTTTCGTTAATTCTTTCCATTCTTCTCTGTTTCTTGCTACCTTTTTGGCCTGTTTCCATGTTATGTTTATGGATTTTAGTTCTTTGTTTACAGTTCATCTCCATGTTTCTGCTGGTCTGCCTATTCGTCGTTCTCCTGCTACGTTAAAATCTAGTGCTAGTCTTGTCATTTTCCGTGCTTTGTCTTAACGTGTGTTCTATCCATCTCCATTTTAGGCTCTTTATGGTTTCTTCAATACTCTCTTCTTCCGTTATTTTCATTAATTCTTCGTTTGTTATTTTCTGAGGCCAAAATATCCTGCATATAGTTCTTAAACATTTATTCGTGAATGCTTGTAATCTTTTTATATCTTGTTTGTTATTATTCCATGTTTGAGCGCCGTATAACAACACGCTTTTTACGTTTGTCCTGAAGAGTCTTAGTTTTGTCCGTTGAGAAATTTCATTTGATGACCATACTATCCGGAGCATGCTGAAGGATTTTTGTGCTTGAATTAGTCTCCTGTTTATATCATGTTTTGTTCCTCCTGCTTATCACACTTCCTAAATAACAGAATTCTTCTACTTCTTCTATTTCTTCACTCCCTATTTTTACTCTTTGTGTATATTCTTTTTTTCTGGCTAATAGTTTTGTTTTCCTATCATTTATTTTCAAACTTACTTCACTGGCTACGGTTATTAACTTATTTGTTTTCGACTGGATATGTCCCTTTTTCTCTGCCATTAGACACAAAGCAGAAATGAATGGAAGAAGAAGTAACCGGGTGGCCGGCGGAATTCTTGGTTGGTGTTCATATTACCGCCGGCGTGCATTTAGCCACTTCCTATTATACACCCTGAATTATATTGGGATATTGTAACACGAGGGGGGTGTGGGTAAATAGAAGCTCTAATGATGGTGGTCTTACTGCTTATCCAACGATGCCCACTTGTTCTTACTGGTGGACGCTGATGTTCGACCACAGCTTGATTATACAGGACGGAACACAGACACTATTGCACTTATACACTTGCACTTAACTACTTATCTTTGATGGCTGATGAACAATTATATTTATTATGGACACAGACATTATTGGATTTTAACTAACTTTATTTATTTACATGATTATTAATATTTACACTTACACTAAACTTAACTAAGAACATAAAAAACAACTAAACTGTTACATTGTTGTAACCCTATGTGTCCTAGTGTACGCGCGCAACATAAAACTCAAACTCCATCTCTTCACGCTGAGATTCTAAGACAGACCCCATGTCTTGTCAACATGAATATCTAAAACCGACTATCTAAAACAAAGCGTTACTTTCGTGAGAGGCTTATCTCCGAGGGGTTGAAGGGGATATCATATGGCACCCATATCATAATATCAGCCCTGCACGTAGGCTTGCAATAACTTCTATACTTAATTGTCAACAAATAACTCTAACAGCTAGACTAAACAGTCAGTTAATAAAAGATAACTATTTCTAAACAGAATTTTGACTAACAAAGATAACAAGTTGAAATAATATTTCTGAAACTATAATATAGAAAAGATTATAAAAGGTTACCTATTTGTTATTGCTCGCCTTGTTACAATATTATGAATTTCTATAATGGAAGGTATTACATTTTTTATACAGTTAATTAGTAAACGGAACAAAAAATGCGAAATGTAGCAACTATTATGGAACAGATCCAGTAGTTTATAAGCTTAATATTTAAAAATGTTTTAGTCCGGGACCAATTATTGAAGCTGTTTCATTAATTGAATGTGACAACTTATGAATTTACTATTTGCAAGGGAGTTGTAGCTTATGATGGTTTTACCAAACCAGTGGGACTGACCTACTGTACGAGTATATTTTGATGATAGTGCGCACTGACCATTATTAATAGTGAAATATCATCACGAGGTGAATTTCACAAATTTGAAGCGTCGGGATGAGTTTGAAATCAATAAAAAGTTGAGTGTTGTAGTCGTAGTGGTGGAATAGCAGGTATGTGGCTCGGCACGCACCTTCTCTTAATTCCCGCTGCTGCTGCCGTCGAGGGACACCATAGTATGCGGCGGCCGGCCGACGCCAATATACGTGCATTCCTCAGACCTAATATTGCACATTAGTGCATTCCGTATCGCCAATATCAGCTCATGGTGATGGTGAACCCAAGTGATCACGACATGCTGACACACTTATTATGACACGGAGACTGCTACGGAATAGGGATGGACCATTCCCATATCAATCGCTTTAAATTGCTTGGGACACTATGAAATAACCAGTACTTTAACACAATATCCCTATTACCGTCCGAAACTCAGACACTTATTTCTGGAATTTTATTCATTAAAGAATGATAAAATTCGAAATAAATTATGAAAGTGTGAAAAGATGTCATTGGATTTGAACCAAGTGTGACAAGGCGAGCAATAACAAATAAATAACTTTTTATAATCTAAATTAAGTTTCAGAAATAATATTTCAACTTATCTTTGTTAGTCAAAATTCTGTTTAGAAATAGTTATCATTGTTGTGCGTATAAGCACTATAGAGACAGAAGGAGAAGCCTGAGAAAAAAATTCATGAGTGTCGTATAAAACATTCAGTTAATATCTTAAACATCGTACAAAAAATTCAAAGAGCATACACACATCCATTTGCTCTAAAAAACAACAACCGAATAATATGGACT
The DNA here is from genome assembly GCA_951394225.1 of Harpalus rufipes. Taxonomy (NCBI): domain Eukaryota; kingdom Metazoa; phylum Arthropoda; class Insecta; order Coleoptera; family Carabidae; genus Harpalus; species Harpalus rufipes. The sequence continues at coordinate 1,786,563 of OX596281.1, forward strand.
ATATCATTCATTAAGTTATAAACCAATAAGAATGCGTGATTTTCCTTAGTTACCACGTATTTCAGCGATTATTATTAAGTAACCATGGTGAACGAATATACGAACCTTTGTATATTCGAATATACCTACCTTCGTATATTCACTTATAGGTGCGTTTGGTTATTTTGTTCTATGTACTCAGAACTGGCAATGTCATTTTTAGTTATATTTACGGACATGATCTTTTTCCTTCGAACACAGTATCGAGTGTACAAATGAATCTGTAGTTAGACTTTGAGGAGGAAAATCGTGCGATGTATGCTTTAAGTAGACATTTAAAATCACACTGACAGCTCCAAGTGCACCGAAACAAATAATTGAACGCATCTATTGTTTGATAGAAAAGAATTATGGAAGTAAAAATTTGACAAGTAAACAAATAATTATTTGGATCACAAATCTAGAAACTGCACTGGTGCTAGTTTATTTGAAATACAAGCATTTATTTTAAAATACGAGCAATTCAATGTAATATTACATACTACTACAACTATATTCAAAAAGATAGGTTATGTAGCATACAGTTGACATTTCTGTCAAAATAAAATAGACCACAGGTCTACGTTAAATTTACTATTTACTTTTTAATTTATTTTTTATTCATGATATAGTCTACTTGTATACAACTCGACAATAGAAAATTCTCGAAATACTCAACGAGTTGCCTATTGGAAATACCACTCGACCTTTGGTCTCGTGATGTTTCCAGGCAACACGTTTCGTATAATCGAGAATTTTCAATCGTCTTGTTGTATAATATATGAAAATGGCCGGAAATATCCTGTTTAAGGATTCTGGTGACATCATTGATAAGGACTCCTATTGGTTGTCTATACACCAATAATAATGTAGCAAGTTATAGGAATTTAAATAAAATGAGTTTCATTAATTTCCTTACATGATGTCACCAGAATCTTTACACAGGATATTTCCGGCTATTTTCCGTATTATTCGGTTGTCGTTTTTTAGAGCAAATGGATGTGTGTATGCTCTTTGAATTTTTTGTACGATGTTTAATAAATTAACTACAGTAAAATTATTTAAAGATGTCCGATCAAGGTTATTTGTATCATGAACGAATTAACAAATTGGCATACATTTATCTCTCTCCTCTGCAGTCTATAAGCGTGTGCGAAAAGGATGGATATAACACGTTTGTCTTTCAAAAATTGATATTGTTTCGACTAAGTTAGGACATTCCACTTTAAAACGATGTTCGTTGTTGATAATACTTTCGCTGTAACGTAAGTTTATATATTAATTCAGATACATTACCTTGATTCATAGCCGTACAAATAACATTATTTTCTGTCAATATCACTGACACTGACATTGTGTAATAAGATACTGATCTTATTTTTCACATATTTGGTTTTACATTTACTAATAATCATACCAGTTGATTTATTTTTGAATTTTGAATGCTTTTATTGTAACTTACATCTTTATAATAATAAAATAACAGTAGTATCTTATGTACCCTCATAAAAACTAAGCAAACGACACTACTGAATTTGTCAGAATGGGCGCTCCGCCCAATCTGAATTCATACAATTCGTAGATTACCTTGATCGGACATCTTTCAAATTTTTTACTGTAAATGTTATTTTGTATGTATTACATTTTTGTTATATAATTGTTGTAGACCCTGAAGAAGGTGTAAAGGTGCACCGAAACATTGGTATAGTAAGAATAAATACTATTTGACTGAACTTTCCACATCACAGTCGAGAAATTACCCACAATTAAATATGAAAGACATAAGAACTTAATGGATGAAAGGAACATTATTTGTCATAATAATAACTCGTTTAAATCTAATTTTAATATTAAAGACAGACAATTTATTATAATATTGTCCCTCGAATAAATCCCAGTAAATATTCCGTGCATCCTGCATCTCGCGAGAAATTGTATTTTCTTTATGGCATAATGAAGAAGTATTACATCTTTCTCTGCTATATACGTTGTTAATGAAATTGGTTTAGCTTTATAGATGAAAACCGTATTGGTTTCTGATTGAATTAGAGTAAAAGGATACTTGAAACTTAGGAACATCCCTGGAGATATCTTGTGAGATTACCACTTGAAAAGTCAGTCGAACAAATCTCTTCAAGAAGTGACAAAAGCTACATAAAGTTACCAGCAAAGTAAATTGAAAGATTTCCTCGCGTTAAATTCTCTTTAGGATACAAGTTTATACTACACTTTCCTCTTTATCTTTCTCTGAAAGTCATTCCTACATTAAATACAATTATCTCGATGAATTCAATTTAGAACTCTGGCAAACCAAACAGTAGAAAATGAATTAAGTAAGAAATTTATTCTTCAAATACTACAGGTAATTTATAAGATACCCCAGATTACTTATAAAGGCTACTGAAATTAAATTGCTGTCGCAGCTGGTGTAAGAAAAGTTATGAAAACTGTTCAATATGCTACAGATGCGAACAGATATGCCATTTTAATAATAGTTTCCATAATTTTATTACTGCTTCCTGCAGAAACTTATATGAAAATTATAAAACTACCAATAATAGTCTCCTACTCAAAACTGAATCTGTTTAATAGCTTCTTGGAAATAATATCATCTCAGTTTATTACTCATTACAAGGTGTGTCAATTTGTTTTATATTTCGTTAATTACATTTGCTAAAAGTAGCTTTTTATATGATATTAATACATTCTCTTCCATAGAAACAAATTCTTATTAAAATGAAATAATCTTTTGGATTATCTGAAATTCGCTGTGAAGGCGAATGGCTGAATCTGAAGTTGTAACAGTGATCGAAATGACATGTGGTCAACGAAAGCGTGAACATATTTTTCATACGGTGGCTGCACATCACTCAGACGACATAATGACATGTTTTTATTCTCTCCAGTGGATTTTAGTTTCTAGATTTATTATATTTTTGATAGAACTTTAATAATAATTGTTATTTATAATATTTATGGAATATTTAATGGAAAGGCATTTTTACGATTGGATAGCTTAGTCTTGGAGGCATATAAAATTTTCGAAATACTGTTTTTTTATTTTTTGTTAAAACTGTTTAGGTGAACCTTGTAACCTCGCCAAGCCACGCATATATACACACACACGCACACACACACACACATACATCCGCACACATACATCCAAACACACACACACTCACACACACACACACACACACAGACATCGTAAAAATATTAAAACCGGATTGTACGGACGATTTCTCAAAAACTATAATACTTACTATCTATTTAACTACGTCGGAGAATAAGATACAATGCGGAATTGGAAGAATTGATTGAAGGACAAGACATCATAAGATTTATAAAGTCACAAAGATTGAGATGGATAGGACACGTGCTAAGGATGGAAGAAGAAAGAATGCCGCTTAGAATCCTGAGAGGAAAATTGTACTCGAAAAGAAGAAAAGCACGACCAAAATTGAGATGGCTGGATGATGTGCAAAATAATATAGTCAAGATGGGAGTGAAAAGATGGAGAAGTAAGGCGCTGGACAGAAGTGAATGGAGGAAAATTGTAAAGGAAGCCAAGGCCCACCCCGGGCTGTAGAGCTAAACATGATGATGATCTATTTAACTACGTATTTCTCAATCGGACATTACTGGGAAGAGCTGAAAATTTTTGTTCTTGCTTGTATTAAAGAAAAGTAAATTCTCTATCTGATACATATAAATATTTTATTACATCTTTTATAGATTTAGAGATAAAGAATTATAAGGTATATGATAATCTGTTGTAATAAATCTCACAGCCCAAATAATGTCATGGAAGCCAATTGAATTTTTTTCAGTGTCCAAAATCCAGAGACATTACTGAAGATTTTTTCTAGGAATATGTAATTCATATAGCATTATATTAGTTCTTACTGTATTAATATTTAACATTACAGGTACATTACATATACCCTTCAATAATACTGTCAATCCCGACAATGAATGGAAAACATTTCGAAAAATTAGAAGAGGACAAAATTTCTTCATAGAATTAATTTAAATATCTATATATATAAGTAGAATTTTTGGTGTGGAGTGTACTTGTTCAGGTAAACAATGTCACATGACTGTTCGCGCCCTATACTTGTGCTGGCCACAACAGATATTTTTATTGTTATTTAATGCGCTAAAAACTCTAGACAATAACTACCCCCTCCCCACTCTTATGACGTAAGAAGACACCTATACCTATTGGCAGCCTGAACACAAGCAAGTTTTCTTGTTCATCGCGTGCTTACCTAAAGGTGACGGAAGGTAAAAAAACAATAAAATTTTATATGAATCATTTTTCTCAATTTCTATTAGTTAGAAGTTAGAAGTCGTAACTCATAGTTTTTGAGATAGCAGATGTAAACACCGAAAAAACTCATATATCACTGCCTTACATCTCGGAACTATTGAGATCGGCACCTACGTATCTGTCACTTACGCCATTCCGAGTGGCCATTGAGACCTATGACGTAATCCAGTCGCCCCTCGGCAGGCAATCACCGGATTGTTCCGATGATCCCGAGCACCGACGCCGACGTCGCGCTCAAAAAAACACTCGGCAGACATTTAAATTTCAAATCGCTTGCTTTTGTGTTCTGTCTGTAATAAATGCTTATAGAATATTCAACTTGAATTAATTCTTTTGAGAGTGGTGAACCATACGGTGCATCTGCAACTAACAACTGTATCAAAGTACAAAATAGACTAATTGTTCACAAACAAATAATATTTATAAAGGAGAAGAGGTGATTAGATTTTGGTTATAATTGGTCAACCGGAAGATTTTAACAGTTCTTGAAAAAACGCCGTTATATTATTTTTTGATACAATGTTATTATAAATATTAAAGAATATACTGTTATCTACTAGATTGATTTGCATTTTATGATTCATATTCAATGGATATAGAGTTAAAGAATTATAAAGGAATTAATCAGCCAGCTATGCTATAACCATGGAAACAGCTACTATATTAAGAAAATTTATAATTGACAGATGTCAGTGTCAATGAAAAGAAAATTAATGTGGCAGAGAGATGAGAATGTTGAGATGGATGTTGGGGAAGACACGGTAAAATAGGGTGCTGAATGAGATACAAGAAAAACTATTATATTGGTTTGAACATGTCATGAGGAGAGATGAAGAATATATTGGAAGAAGAATGAACAGCTTAGTAATAAAAAGTAGAAAAAAACAGTGGAAAACCAAAGAGAAGATGGAAGGGCTATATTGCGAAGGACTTGAGAGAAAAGGAAATGAATGAGGGCAACAAAGAAAATAGAAATGAGTGGATGAAGAAATTCAAGAATAGCGACCACTAACAAATAGGAAAAGCTAAAGAAGAAGAAGATGTCAGTGTCACGGGCAATTTACATAATTTTACTGGAAATATATAATCTTCCAAGCGCTTCCAAGGCATCACCTCACGGGCATTCATTGCTAACGTGTAAAGTGCACCACAGGGGTCCATTTTGTGCCATTTAAAATATTTGGCGTCGGTTGAGATCGAACCCGGTTCCCCAAATTAACAACCAACATATCTGAAAATGAAATCCAATGTTTTGCTCTTGCTCTTCAGTAGAATTTTACGATTAATTTACATGAATATAAAGTAATTTATCTATTTATATATTCATTAAATTAGGATAAAGAAACACGTGCCATTATAGTTGCACTTAAAGACTGAAAGAGCCAGTTATAACAATGTGAAAGTTGTTGGAAATATAAATCAATAAATTTGTATATGAATCATAGGAGAACTATGAGCAATTATTTTTCTGTAATTTAGTAGAAAGTTTTAAGTATCTACATAAAATTATGTACTTACTGTATTTCATGGTATTAATTTCGCTAACATAAATATTAAGTTTAATCCTGTTTTATGACTACTAACATTTTTTGCAGTAATATTCGTTTTCCATGACATACTTCACTTAAAACTTCGCATAAGTATAAGTAAGAGCCAAATATAATTCTTCATTATTTAATTATATTCAAGGTACAAAAATTGTACTTATTTGGTGCAAAATAATAGTAATTTCAATTTTAATTGGCTTGGCAAGCTCAAGAATTTTTCTTTATTTGTTTTTTAAATCATTACTAGAAATTGATTTCGTACATACATCAATTTTCTGTAGCATGCATAATAAGAAAGTTTTTAATACGATGAGGAACTCGATTTTTTACTGTTTTGACGGTAGTGTATATTGGTTGACCTATTTAAATATTGTTCCTGGAATATAAAAATTTAAATTATATAATTAAAAATAATAGAAAAATTCTTTCTCTTAGTAATTATATTACATACAATGAAATTGTCCAGTGCAACCTTTTATTAATTTTCTCATTCTTTTATTTTCTGTACCTCAGTATCTCATTTTTGTGAATAACGTGAAAATGTTTGGCTGTACCTGTAATATGGAAATATTTCATTTCTCTACCACTCCATATAAAAGTTAATACAGCTATAACAAGATTCAAACCTAATCAGACTCTCATTAAACCTAATTAACAATTAACCTTCAATACCAACCACCCCAAAGCCCCAATCAATTTTTAACCAACAGATAGTCTACTCGTCTACTGGGTGTACTTATAACCGCAATGCAAAGGCGTAGCCATAGGGAAATTTTGTGGGGGCATAATTAATTAAAATAATAATAAAAAATGATGACAAAAAAACTCATTCAGATATATTCATCACAGACCACCCTTCGTTCAATTCAGGAAGTTAACTGCACTTGTTCTTATGTTCTGTAATATTTAATAAAAATTCCGTAAATTACTGAATTTTTAAAAAATAATTACACAATTATAATTTTACATACAAATTACAACTAAATAAAAATATTTGTGATCAAAATATTATTAATACATATTATTATATATACAATATAAAACTCACCAATTTTTAAAAAAGATTTATTCCACAATTAAAATTAAATAAAAATGTATTTCATCAAACCAATTTATAAAAGTTTCATATTAATGCCTAATGATAACAAAATGCAGCGATCCATTCTATTTTATCTCGTTTATTTCAGAAAAAAAAAACAGTCGCAAACTGAAACAAACAATTAATAACACCTTTGAACAAAACTAAATTTATCAAGTGTTTTATAAAAATTTGTTCAATAGTGCCGAATATTATAACAATTTAACGTTTATATAAAAAATAATCATTTAAAACAAAAATATAACAGTGATATACCGTAAAATAAATAAATAAATGGTTCTTTAAATTAAAAACTTTTCTTTAAAGTAAAAAATATATAATCACCATAGATTTATGCGATTTCCTAGTCTTCTATTTATTTTGAAAAACTGTAGGGTAGAGAATTAAAAGTTTCATATAAACTTGTTTTTACAATTTACCTCTCTCTAAGATAGGTATTAGATTCATGCTAAAAATCGCATATCCAGATTTTAATGATTAAGCACGTTTTAAGGTCCCTACAATCCGATTTTAATATTTTTACGATGATGTCTGTGTGTATGTGTGTGTGGATGTTGGAAGGACGATTTCTCAAAAACTATAATACTTAACATCTGTATAACTACGTATTTCTCAATCAAACGTTACCGGGAAGAGCTGAAGAGGTTTTGGTAATAATTGGACGACCGGCAGTAGTAGATTCTTAAAAATATCCAAACACATTACTAAATATTTTTTCTGGGTACATACATTATATTACTAGTATTGTATTAATAGTTAAATATTTAAAATTATAGGAATATTACGTGAACTCTTCAAAAATACTGTCAATCTCGACAATGAATTGGAAACATTTCGAAAAATTAGAAGAGGACGAAATTTCTTCATAGAATGAATTTTAAATTAAAAAATCTAAATATAAAGAATGGATATAAGTAGAATTTTTGCTGTAAAGTGTAGATATACAAGAAATGTTAAATACAATAGGGCGCGCGCAGTTATGTGTCTTTATTGGTCTTGACAAGCAGACATGGGGCATAAATGTGAAATATAATTTTTCATGTGATTCTCCAATTCCATGTGGTTTATTTTCCTCGATAAGTAAATTCCACACTCCTGGTGACAAATTAACAATGTCACATAACTGCTTGCACCCTATACTTAGTAACCAAAAACGAAAGTGGCGATAGGTATTGTGCAGGCCACTAGTAAATGTTTTGTCCGTCCTGGCGTTGGTTGAGTAACCGCATCGCCGCTGATCCATTACTTTAATAAATTAATCAGGCAGATTGCGTGGGTGGGGATCGAGACGTCAAGTGATTAAAGCAAAACAGGTAGCGCAACGAGGCATCAGCAGAGGCGACGATGCGCTGTAACACAATCACCAGGTAATTGTAATTGCCGGGCGAGGCGAACCGACCATCACCAGCTGCACTGCACTGCATCGTCAGCCAAACTACTTCGTTAAAATCATCGTTTAGTGCACCACTTAATTACTAAATTAACACTGTGCCCTGCCTTCATTGCACACGAATCCCAAACTGATTAACCGCAAGATTAAGACACTAAGCACTCACCATGCTAATAATCACCTATTAAATATTACACTAATTATACCATATTGCATAATTAGATACCACTTCATTATTTTAATCGTCTACCTCGTAAAACTGTATTAATATTAGAAAATATGCTAACGATCTCTAACGTACTTAATAGCAATCTATATCACTGTAATAATATAATGGATATTTGGGAATATAAATGCAATTAATACACAAATAATCTATATATTTAATATAACAATAATATGTTTTTAAACAGGAAAGAATACCTTTAAAGTATATGGACATGTATAAAAAATCTAATGCATGTCCTCGAAGGTAAAAGAAAATAATTCTCGGAACTTTAATATTTTGTGCGGTGTTCCACAAGGGTCCATTTTAGGACCTTTGTTTTTCCTTATATATATTGCAGATATGCCATCTGTACTTAATTTTTGTACGGCGCATATACGTACGCTGACGATACCCAAGTATTAGCTTCCATAAATCCATAGCCACAGTACATAAATGAACAATGTGCAATAATAAATACTGAACTTAATAAACTAGCAGCATGAATAAAAAATAACGGCCTCAAAATGAACGCAAGTAAATCGTCACTTCTTGTAGTGGGTAATTATGGTAATATACCCGATATTATTTTGGATGGCGAAACAATTAAGCGTACATCTACCACTAAAATTTTGGGACTCAATTTTGACAAAAATTAAAATTTTAGCAATCATTTGAACAAAAAGCTCTGTGCTGCTAGGCTCAAATTATGTCACACAACAATCAAACTATGGCTAGTGAACACCTCGATATTGCAACTATTTGATTACTGTGCTTGTGTTTATGTACCAAACTTAACACAAACTGACAAAAATAGAATCACCCTTCTAGAAAACAGTTGTTTACGATTCGTTTACGGGATACGTAAATATAACCACATAAGCGAATTTCGAGAGTTAGCTAATATACCGACTATCGAAAATCGAGTAAAAATCGCGTATCTCTGTCTAGTACATAAAGTTGTACTAACCGGTTCTTCGTCTTATTTATTTGATAAATTAATTCAAAAGAATTATAATTATACTCTTCGAATTAAGAATTTGTATATTATACCATTTTTTAGGAAGTCAAAATTTAAGGGATCTTTCTCATATATGGGCCAATGCTCTATAACGCTATTCCTGATTCGTTAAAATCTCTGTCTCTATATACATTTTCGTAGACATATAAAAAAAATGTTTAGCACTTAACATTGTTCATTTTTTATATAAATTCTATATTTATTATTTATAATAACTAATTTGTAAATTATTCTTTGTAAAAAATCCTATTAATTTAATTTTTTCATATTTATTTGTATGGTTGGGTGGAAGAACAGCCTTTGGCTTATAGTCAATAAAGATTATTATTATTATAATAGGTCCCTTAACTGATTAACAGAGGGTGGAACAATCTTCATATATTTTTTGCTGATTCTCTCAAACACAGATACACTTTATTGCAAAGTATCATGTGATATCTCTTTAATTTATTTGCGTGTTAATTTTGTGTTAACTGACATATTTTAAAAACGAGATTCAGGCGGATGTTACCAGTTCGAATATATAGTTTCTCTTCCTAAAATATAATTTTCTTATGCGAATAATAACAATCATCAATTAATTATGTACGAGTAATAAGTAATTTTATTGAAAAGTATAAAAAAGTAAAACAATACAAATGTTTAAATTTAATACTTACAGCAACACTATAAAATCAGTTCACAGGCTGAATTTCTATTTGTCATTTACAATTAAGATTATGTATGTGTGATAGTTAAATTATCTATATGTATAATTCGCAGTCCAATGAAAATTAATTTGGTTAAATTAAATTTTGGTCCACAAGATTCTCTTCGTTAGGAATAGTCAACATTTGTTTAGTTTGTCACCAAACAGCTCTAGTAATTAGAACAAATAGACTAAATTTTATTGCTAATTAATTTAATTACTCACTATTTGTAGTGAAATAGTAGCGTAGTATTAGCCAACAACAATTATTACATTGGCTGTTCAAGGAGCATAAAAAGTGGCCTATACGCCTACAAACCAAAATCCAGGATTACATATTTAAAGGTTCGATCCCGATCGACGCTAAATATTTCCAATTTTATCACATGAGTGTCCGTGAGGTGACGTCTAGTAAACGCTCGCGCGGTACAAATATGTCTTCATCGGTACCGAAATCTATGTACAAAGCAGCAATAATGGTAATTGTATTAAGTTCCTTTCCATATAATTATTGTTCTTTTTACTATTTTCTTTTTAAAACGTTATTATTATTTGAAATGCTAAATTTATTGACAATGACATATATCTGTCAGTTACATGCATTTGAGATCTAAATTGTGTAACTATAGGCTCCGGGAATAAAATTATAGATAGTTTTATAAATTTATGCATAAAATATATAGAAATATAACATTTAAATGTGTTTCTCAAAAAAAAACTATTTTGAGCTTCCAGTATAGTACCATTTCCGGTTATTTGATTTACATCAAAATCTAATGGCTTCTTTCCATATTAGAATAAGGTAGAAATACAAGGTTTCAAATTTTTCTGAACGATAGTATTTGAGTTAGAGCGTAAAGAGGATATATACACACACATACACACACATCATCGTGAAAATGTTGAAATTGTATTCTAGGGCCGTTAAAAAGTGGTCATTTACCAAAATCTCGATATACGATTTTTAGCACTATCCCTATACCTCCATTACCAAGGGTAGCGGGAGGTAAAAATAGCAGAAATTATACTTTCGCCTGTACTTACAATAAAGCAAATTTTGTCTCATTTAACCCATTTTGTTTCAAAAGTACAATTTATATAATATAGCTGCGAAATAATTTTATTGGAACTACAAGAAACTTTCAGTATGGAATTTATAAAAAATACATAGAATTGATGGAAGGTATTTTGCTGGCCACAACAGATTTTTTTGCTACTGTAAATACTCGAGTCAATAAATTACTTGCAATATAAAATGTATTATTATTATTTCCGCTCTTTTGTTTCTCACTACCTCAGGAATCCTGGGTACCATTGACCTGCCTCTCAGCAATTGCTGGAGAGGCTAGGCGCGGACGATATGCCAAGATGGTCAGGGCAACCACCCAGGTGGTCGGGGTGACTTTGTGTAGTACGCCTACAGACGAGTACTCAGAGTGAGGTAACGGTGTACACACCTGGTACGGGTTTTCACCAAGTAACCAGGTGGAGGATGGCGAGAGGTGAGAACAGAGGGACCAGAGGGTTCGGCGAAGCCAGGCTGTACCCCTCATAGTCGCGTTTCTGTCGCAGCCAGGACCAAGGAGCTGGGCAGTGGGTGGGCACAATGGCAAAACAACACTGACACCTGTTTTCCGTGGTTCAACTAGAGCGGGCCTCTGGAACCAGGTAGAAAAGACAGAGAGCCTGAATATCAGGTCTCTGCCATGCATAGGTGCCATCACCTCATGAGACTTATAGACTGCGGGTGGGCCTCCACACAACGGGAGGCAACACTTCGCAGACACTGCGCACCCATATGGGAGGTGACTAGTGCTTGGTTCAGCCATCTTTTTAGTTCGGGTACGCGGGGTCACTACGCCCGAATAGACTGCTGTAGGCCAGTCTACCCCTGCGGGGTAAATTTAATTTAAGGTTTTTCGTTCTAAAATTCAATGTACACTACATCTCATAAAGTTTTACGGGCAGACAATATTTCTAATTACGAATATTCGGAAAAGTGCAGCATCAAAATAATAATATAAAATATTCCATGCTAGGAAATAAATAAATTTAAAGAGTTCATTGTTCACTTTATATAATTACAATCAGAAATGATAGTCACTGTCAAATTTAACTTAGACAAATTACATTCTATACAAGCCAATTATTTGACATTTACAAGTATTAATAGTGAATATCGTTTTAATTGACAGTTATTAATTATTATTTAGTCTTCCTTGTCAACTATAAATAGCTTCTGAAAACAATGAACAATACTTCAATGATGTTTTATACAATTTATAAGCGTGACATTTTTGTTATTGTGTACCCCAATTACATGTAGTGTCAATTGATCTAGGATGTAAAGATCAATGACAAATGAGAGTGGTTATGTGAACAGTAGCCGTTTATTTATCCACGGCTATTGTGATGTTTATTGTACGCCAACTTTACGGTAACTGTGATTTCTGCTCTGTTAGCCGTGAAAATCGCGCACATGTTTATTGCGCTACCAGATTAAAGGATAGGCACAGATTTTATTAAACAATTGAACAAATTTACCTGGTTGTGCTATGCAATTTCACTGATCATTACAGTTACAATACAAAAGCACAGGAATTTAAATGGATAAAATATATACGTATTTAATTATTAGTAACATATAAAAAATAAATAAATATTAAAATATAAATTGCAGACGGCAGCTTATTCTAGCAGGGGTTATAAATTCGCTAACGAGCGCGTTGCGGACTTTTTGATAGAATTATTGGGTTAGTGATAGTTATTTGTGTTTTTTACCTCCCGCTACCCTTGGTAAGGGAGGTATAGGAATCATACTAAAAATTGCATATCGAGATTTTGTTAAATGACCACGTAAGGTCCGTAGAATCCAATTTTACCATTTTCACGATGATGTAACATTTCAAGAAACATACGTTGATTGCAATTACATCAATTCAAGAACTGATATTCAAGGACTTAACAGCGTATATTTTGGTGTATTGGAAAAGTTCAAAAATGGAAAGACAAATTTCAGGCCAAACTGACTTTCATTAATTTCCTTACATATTATTTAAATTCCTACAACTTGCTACATTATTATTGGTGTACAGACGACCAATAGCAGTCCGGTTCAATGATGTCACCTTCAGAAT